>JARFIX010000089.1:0-600000 GCA_036346125.1 Lycocerus yunnanus
TACGAAGCCTAGAACCGAAACATTAGATGCCCAAAAACAAGACAAAAGGACTAATTAAAAAATACTGTAGGAACTTTTACCATCACTGAAGGTAGAAATAGTGACTTACGACCAAGGCTTTTCCTAGAAATATACTGCAACCTATAGTGCAAAATATATGGCCCATCGAACAAACTATTCCAGCAAGCATACACCATTTTGGTGACAAATGTTTTTTCAAAATTTTCCATACAGTTGCCAACTTAAAGTCGACTTTTTCCGCAGCTTGGTCCTCCTGAAAAAAATGTTTGTCAAACGACGGAAGAACTAATACCCCCGCCTCACCATACCTTGATACTAACAGTACTATCTTGATATTTTTCAATCTCCTCGGTTGTTTCTAAAATTTAAAAATAGTATCCTCGTCAAGTTTTGGAATAAATGTTACCAGGTTTACATCCATTGGAGTTATTCTCACCATCACCTGATAATTGGGTCACGACTAAATTGTAATACGCTCCTTTGATCATCATTAGCTCATCGTGAGAACCTTCATCGACTACTGCTCCATTTTCCAAAACAACAATTCGATTCGCATGCCGAATGGTTGACAATCGGTGTGCAACAATTATCGTAGTGCAGGCCTTGCTTACCTAAAAAGACATAATATTTCTTACATTTCTATCACTTTCTTCTACTTACCTCGTCCAGAGCGGCTTGCACAATAGACTCGCTATTGGAATCCAATGCCGATGTAGCCTCGTCCAACAACAAAATGGCAGGTTTTCGAACCAGCGCCCTTGCTATTGCAATTCTTTGCTTTTGACCCCCAGACAATTGAGCACCGCGTTCCCCTATAACAGTTTGGTATCCATTCGGAAAAGAAGTTATTGTAATATATTAATATTTGAATTTCTAGTAAGTTGGCGGGACGTACCAACTGCAAGGAATTAATTAGGTAACCTCCTATGTATATATTGTAAAATAGTTAGTTTTAAGTTGAGCTTTGTATTGAACATAGAATGTAAATAAAGTGTAAATAGTAACATGCGTTTCGATACATAACATTTGGCGACGTAGGATAAATGAAATCATAGGATTTCAAAAGAACATACGGGAAAAAGTGGAAATTGAAGGTTAGGGTACAGGTTCGGTGAATGTCGATTCGATCGTAGGATTTCAAAGTAACGGTTACATGCAAGTATTGAATGTCGGTTTGAATCGTAGGATTTCAGAAGAACGTACCAGTAAGTACATATTAAATAATACAATTTCTATAATTGGTTTCAAGTCACAACACGAGTGAAGAAGAAATTTGTGTGTGGAAGAAAAAGTGAAAACGTGTAATTGAAGATTAAGAGCACTGAAGATGTCGGTAGATAAAGGAGATGTGGGGGTTGTGATGGGGCGAATGGAGGAATATAAGTTGGGAGACAATTGGTCAATTTATTTTGAAAGACTCCAACTTTATTTCGAGGTCAATGGTATTCAAGAAACTAGGAAAGTGCCGTTGTTATTAACATTGATTGGCACCGAAGCGTATACGACACTTCGAGATTTATGTGACCCTGAATTACCACAAAAGAAATCACTGGAGCATCTGTCGTTATTGTTGGGGCGACAATTTACCCCAAAAGTATCAGCATTCCGTAGACGGATTGAGTTTCTGAAGTTAGAGCAAGAAAATGAAGGAGTACACGATTGGTTTGTGCGAATTAAAAAGGTGGCTAAAGAATGTGAATTTGGAGGAATGTTAGACGAATGGGTGAAAACTAAATTTGTAACAGGACTGAAACCAGGTCACATATTAGATAGGTTGTGCGAAGAAAAACCAACACAGACGCTAGAACAGTTGTTGGATATAGCTTCAAGTAGGGAGGCTTCTAACAGGCAAGAAGAGTCCACGATAAATAAGGTTGTCCGCTATACAAAGAAGACATTTCCAGATGACGATAAACCAAAAGTAGATGAAATCAAGTGTATTCATTGTGGTAAAGGTAATCATACTTTTGGGAAGTGTAAATACAAAGGGTACGTGTGTAAAATTTGTAAAGTAAAAGGTCATTTAGCAGTGGTGTGTCCAAAGAAGGAGCAGGACAACAATATGTTAGAGGTGGAAGATGGACCGCAACTGTTTAGCATGGAACGAGGTGTCTCCGATTGTAACTATGTGGAACCAATGTGGATCGAAGGCAAGATTAATGGTCAAAATGTAAGGTTTGAAGTAGATACAGGGGCGGGAGTTTCGTGTATGCCAGAGGCCATGTATTTAGAAAACTTTAAGAGTGTACCGCTAGCTCCTGCAATGGTTCGGTTAAAGACTTACAATAATGGAGTAATAACAACAATGGGTACGATTGAAGTGGAGGTGATAGTTGGTGAAAATGTGGTGAAGGCTGAATTAATGATTGTTCAAGGAGGAAACAGATTATTACTAGGGCGAGATTTGTTCACGAAATTAAGATTTAGGGTGATAGGTCCGGAGAGTGTCAAAAAAGGGTTAAAAATAAATCAAATGCATGCCACTAAATCTGTAGATATTAACAATAGGGTACAATTATTATTAAGTAAATTTGAAAATTTGTTTAAGCTGGAATTGGGTACTTACAATGGCAATCCTATTCGATTGGAACTAGTAGAGCAGACGAGACCAGTATTCCATAAGCCCAGACCGATCCCATATGCATTCAAGGATAAGGTTGAGGCAGAATTGGAAAAGTTGGAGGCCGAAGGCATTATTGTTAAAGTAGAATCGACAGACTGGGGGACAACATTGGTACCGATTTTAAAACCCAATGGCAAAGACTTGCGCCTGTGCGCCAACTATAAGACGACACTAAATAAGCATCTCAAGGATTGCAACCACCCATTACCCCGAATAGAGGATATTTTTGCGGCACTGCAAGGGGGAGAAAAGTTTTCAAAATTGGATTTCTTAAATGCGTACAACCAATTAACGGTAGATGAAGAGACCAGCAGGATGCTTGCATGGAGCACGCACAAGGGCATCTACATCGTTAAAAGATTACCATATGGCACTAAACCGGCTTGCTCGATATTTCAAGGGATTGTCGAAAAAGTTTTGCTAGGATTGAAAGGAGTGGTAAACTTTTTGGACGATATCGTAGTGACAGGTCGATCAGACGAGGAACATTTAGAAAACTTACATAGAGTCTTGGAGAGATTGCAAAAGGCGGGATTCAGGATGAATTATAAGAAGTGCGTTTTCTTCCAGGATCGTATCAGCTATTTGGGGCATACAATAACGAAGGAAGGGTTAAGCAGAGATGAAGCTAAAGTAAAAGCAATCACGGAGGCGCCAAGACCAAAGAATATGACTGAGGTCAGGGCATTTGTGGGTATGTGCAATTATTATGCTAAATTTGTTCCAAAGTTATCGGAATGGTTAAGACCGTTGTACGACTTGGTAAAGAAAAATAGTGTATTTCGATGGACAAAGGAAGCGGAAGAGTCGATGAAATTGGCAAAAGAGAAGTTATCGTCCTCCGAAGTTTTGGTACACTACGATCCGGAAAACAAGTGAGATTAGTTTGTGACGCTTCACAAAAGGGATCGGAGCAGTGCTTATGCATGTGTTAGACAACGGGCAAGAGAGGCCGATAGCTTATTGTTCGCGAATATTGACTAAAGCAGAATCAAACTATTCGATGGTACACAAGGAAGCACTAGCAATTTATTGGGGGTAAATAAATTTTACCAGTATTTGGCAGGAAGAAAATTTGAGCTAATGACCGACCACAAACCATTGTTAGCATTGTTCGAGAGAACAAAACGCTGCCACAAATGGCGGCAGGAAGACTGCAAAGATGGTCCCTGTTTTAGCAGGCTTTGATTATACCATTAAGTATTTAAAGGGTGCAGAAAACGTACATGCAGACGCGTTGTCAAGATTGCCTCTACAGGTGCAAGCGGAAGGGAACAAGAAGAATGTTGCCAGCTGAACTTTGTGGAAGATTCCATGGCGTTGGATTTGAATGCACTGCGGGTACAGACCAGAAAGGATGCAATTACCGGGCAAGTAATGAATTTCATCAGGTATGGATTTCCTAACACAACCAACAACGTGCTTTTAACTCCGTTTTATCAAGAAAAGATGAGCTGTATATAGAGAACGGAGTGATAATGTGGGGTATCGGGTGGTTATTCCGGCAAAATTTCAAGGTAAATTGTTAGAGGAGTTACACAGTACTCATATGGGAATGGCCAAGATGAAGTCCACAGCTCGATCATATTTTTTGGGGGCCGAAGCTAGACAAAAAAATAGAAGAATATGTCAGTAACTGCAAGGTCTGTGCATGTAACAGGCCCGAACCGCAGAAGGCTCCACTAAAACCATGGAGTAAAGCGGGGCATGCATACGAAAGAATACATGCAGATTTCTTAGGCCCATTTGCTCAAAAGATGATGCTGGTGATTACAGACGCTTATTCCAAGTGGCCAGAAGTATTTATAATGAATAGTACGGAGGCAGAAGCAACAGTGAAGAAGTTTCGGGAATGCTTTGCAAGATTTGGGATTCCAAACAGCATTGTTACGGATAACGGACCACAGTTCACAGCACAGATTTTTAGTGAATTTTGTAGCAATAATGGAATAAGGCACGTTACATCACCCCCTTTTCACCCGGCAACTAATGGAGCGGCGGAGAATTGCGTCAAATCGGTGAAGCAGGAATAGGCAAAGCGCTGAGTGATCCCAAGAATAAAGGGGTGGCGTTAGAAACCCTGCTGCAGCGCTATTTGTTTGATTACCGTAATGCGGAGCATTCAACGACAGGAATGACGCCTGCACAACTTTTGTTCAACTTCAAACCCAAAACGAGACTGGATTTGCTGAAAAGTAAGAAAGAGAAACCAGAGGAAGGGCAGAAGGGTAGAAAGAAACATAGCACGAGTTCCAAGAAAACGAAGTAGTCTACTGCAGGGATTATAGAAATCCAAATAAAAGGCAGTGGAAGGAATGCATCGTGGAGGAGGTGCTAGGAGAACAGACGTATTTGTGCAAGGTCCTAGAGGAGGAATTGGTGTGGAAGAGACATGAAAACCAAATGTCGAAAGGTACAACTAAAGGTGGAAGAGAAACTAGCGAATGCCAAAGAGAAGCAGAATGGAGAATCCAACATGGACGATCCCGTTGGAGGAAACACAACAAGGTGGAGTGCTTACTACAAGGGAGGTGGATCAGTCAGGAACGGAAGAGGTTTCATCAGAGGAAGTCTCCCAAACACCCGAGGAAGAGGTACAAGTAGAGGAATCAGTGGAGGGTACCGCAGAAAAAGAGAAAAATAAGGTCGTTTCAAAGTTGCAAGAAGATACAATAGGGCGACCAACGAGAAATACCCGACCACCCCAGCGTTTAAACTTGTAAGGGAGGTATTGTAATATATTAATATTTGAATTTCTAGTAAGTTGGCGGGACGTACCAACTGCAAGGAATTAATTAGGTAACCTCCTATGTATATATTGTAAAATAGTTAGTTTTAAGTTGAGCTTTGTATTGAACATAGAATGTAAATAAAGTGTAAATAGTAACATGCGTTTCGATACATAACAGTTATAAACGAATGAGCATTGGATTTCCTAGCGGCTTCTTCGATATCCGCTCGTGTGGCACTTAATTGTCCCAATTTTATATTTTCCTCGATGGTTCCGTCGAATAATACAGGTTCTTGACCCACCATGCCAATTTGATGTCGCACGTTTTTTAAATTTAAGTTTTTAATTTCATATCCATCCAAGCAAATCTGTAATATTAAACTTCAAGTCGCTGAGTCATTTGTAAGGTTTAATCATCCCTCACCTGTCCGTGGTTAGCATCGTAGAAACGTTGGATCAATTGAATTATTGTTGATTTTCCACAACCGGAGCTACCAACCAGAGCAATCGTGTCTCCCGAAGCTACTTCCAAATTAAAATTTTTTAATACCTGAAAGTGAAAAATTAAGCGGCGGTTTACTTAGAAAATTAGCTCTCGCAAGATAGCTTGGCCCGTGATCTTGAGTTGCACAGTAAACGCCACCTTGCGATAGCTGTACGAAATGAATTAATTACTTCAACTTGCGGTCTGGCAGGATAACAAAATCGCACATTCTCAAAACTTATGTTTCCTTTTAATTCACGTATATCAGTTTCTGTATTGTAAGATTTGTTAATAAAGGTTTGGCTTTCTATAACGCTGAAGATTTTTGCAGCCGCTCCCTTTGCAGCATTAAACATTGATAAAAGCGGAGTCATCGTCCCGGTGTAATAGTTCGCCATCATTACACCATTGTATACAATTACGATGTTTTCAATACTGTAGCTATCTCTGTCGTCGTTTTCTCGTCCTTGTGTTAGCAAGCGGGCACCGTACCATAAACCGATGGTCATCCCAAAATAATACAATAAATTTGTAGCGCCGAAAGTCATCCCGGCGAAAAAATATCGCTTAATGTTATTTTTCATGGCACACAAGAGAGTTTATCGTAGCGTTTCGTTTCTTCACTTTGTCCGTTAAAAGCGACCACTGTTTTGATGTATGTCAACGTTTCGTCCGCTACTTTTCCTGCTTCTCCGTATGCTTCCGTTTCGTCTTTGGACAATTTCGTGGAAAGCTAATACAATTTCGTTTAAGATTTTGTAGAATTTTTTAAAACTGTTTACCTTTCCAATGAGGGCCATCATCAAAACAGAGAGAGGCAGTGATATCAAACTTGCCAGAGTCAGTTTCCAACCAAAGATGAAAGATTGAACTACGCAAGACACAATGAAGGTACTTTGGATAACTGCTATTGCCATTTTATCGTTTATTCCTTCTTGAATCTTTTGTAAGTCGCTAAAAATAAAAAATTATTTTAGTTTCAGCACAGATCTCGATAATATCAATATTTTAATATATAAAATCTCAAAGTATTGACATTTGAACATGGTCATCGCATTGTTAATGTTCATCTGAATGATGCACATTCAATATTTTACCAATATTGCCATTACATAGTAAACCAATGTTGCACCAATATTGCATTTAAATATTGTCTGAATATAGATAATCAATATTTTACTAATATTGGCATTATATAGGTATAGTAAACCAATATTTTGCCCCAATATTGAGCCAATATCCCTCCTCCAAGAGAGGGGGCATGTGCCACCACTCCCCCGAAACGTTAAAAAAAATTTTGAAAGTAAAAATTTTGAATTTTGAAAATAAAAAGTGTAGATATTTTCAAGTTGGAAAATTGCCCCACAGCCCCCCAGACCGCCGGTTTCTAAAACTTTGGTTTATAATTAGGACGAATTGAGATATTAGTTACTAAAGTGTGACTTGTTAAAGTTGGGATTAATAAGTTTTTCTAGAGATTTTTTTTACATCGGTTATGCTGATATCTTTAATTTATTTCTAGTAAAAAATAAACTGCACAAACCGGGGGGTCTGGGGTGTGGAACACCCTCCAGTGTGTCACTGTTGAAAGGCAAAACATTCAATGTTTACAGATTATGAGTACGGTTTATTATAGCGTTTAGTTTTTTTTGAGAACGATGACAAATTATTCTGGGGGGAATTCATAATCTTCTCCCTCTCCCCCATATTCTCGGTTACTGCTTTATATTTATTTTCCTAAAAACTTTCATTATTAATTGCTTAATACTGAAGACCATGAGTTTGCAAATTCATTTGTCACAGTTTGAGTGTTCCTGGGGGGGGGGTGCTCCCCCCCAGACCCCCGGTCTCTAAAACCTTAGTTTATAATTTAAGCTTAGTGGGATATTAATTTCTTGAGTGTGACTTGTCAAAGTTAGATTTCATTAGTATTTCTAGAGATTTTGACTAGATCGGTTAAGCTGCTATCTTCAATTTATTTCTAATAAAATATAAACTGTATAAACCGGGGCGTCTGGGGGGTGTGGAACACCCTCCAGTGCCTCACTGTTGATAGGCAAACCATTCAATGTTTACAGATTTTAAAAAGGGTTTATTACAGCGCTTTGGTTTTTTGAGAACGAATGACATATTATACTGGGGGGAATTCATAATCAACCCCCACCCCGATTTTGATCTCCCGGTCATTGTTTTATATTTCTTCACTATTAATCGCTTAATACTGATGACCATAACTTTGCAAATTTATCTATCACAGTTTGAGTGTACCTGGGGGGTGCTCCACACCCCCCAGACCCCCCGGTCTCTAAAACTTTGGTTTATAATTTAGACTAATTGGGAGTTACTTAAGTGAGACTTCTTAAAGTTCGGCTTAATTAGTTTTTCTACTAGAGATTTTTTCTAGATCGGTTATGCTGATATCTTCAATTTATTTCTAATAAAAAATAAACTGTACAAACCGGGGGTCTGGGGGGTGTAGAACACCCTCCAGCGCATCACTGTTGAAAGGCAAAACATTCAATCTTTACAGATTATGAGTAAGCAGGCCCGTAGCCAGCAGCGAAGGGCACCTAGGGCAAGTGCGCCTCTCTAAATGTTTAAAAAAATTCTTTTGAAAGTAAAAAATTTGAATTCTGAAAATAAATAGGTGTAGGGATTTTCAAGTTGGAAAATTTTTAGAAGTACCTCAATCGAAACGAAATCCAGGCTACGGGCCTGCCAATATTGCACTAATATTGCATTTAAATATTGTCTGAATATGGATAATTAATATTGCACCAATATTAGGATTACGTAGCACTCCACATTGCACTTCAATGTTAAAACTATATTACACCAATATTGGCTGTAGATTGGCAATATTGCGTCAATATTGGTTCAATATTGCGCCAAGATTGTGTGTTACATGGGTGTTGAATCGCTTTGGCGGGTACACCGAAACCGGTTATTCTATAAAATGATATGCAATTCATGTTTTTTTTTTTTTATTTATATATGTTGTTTTTGCAGGTAGGGGTAAATGCATTTAAACTTTTTATTGGGGACTCACACAAAAATTAACGCCCGTTCGGTCTTATTCGGCGCTGGGTACGAGAGAGAGAGATCTCTAGGATCTCAAATTGAGGTTCAACCTTACAATATATAAGTTGGCCTAATTATTAAACTGATAATTGAATCTTAAATGCGCAATAATAATAATTATACTACTTACTCGACAATGCGACTCGCAAAATCTCCCGTGGGCATTTGATCGTGCCAAGAAATATCTTGATTTATTACCTTAGAAAAATACAACTCTCGAATTCTGAACGTCTAAAATAATTCCTTTGTCATTTCCTTTGGTGAAAAATTAAATAATACGGACCTGCTTCATGGCTGTATAATTAAACAGATATGTGGAAATGTAGGTTGTAATAAAAATTGTTAACGAAATAGCAACATTAAATATAGCAAACTCATTTGCTCTGTGCACAAAAACTTCTTCTACTTCAAGCTTTTCGGTGTCGTTTGCAGCATTCAAAAAATCATTTCCAAAATTTGCAATTGCTCCGATGCATCGTCCAAAAATGAGAAAAAATGAAGCCTCGGAAAGGCCACTCCCGACACCGAAGAGAACAGCCACGACTAATAAGAGTTTATCAAAATTTGTCGAATATTTATACTGAAATTAAAAATATAAAAATGTGAGTTTTATTGTTTTTTTGTTTTACCAGTTCAAAATAGGAAATGTTACCGGGCCGATTTTCAGCTTTTTCGTCATGGTTTGTTTCAATTTTTTGGTATACGTATTCTTCTAGCTCCATAGTCGAAGTTATATATAATTTCGAAAAAGAAACTTTTGTATGCGATTGCAGTTATTAAGTGGAAATAATGATATCGCGACATTGTGAAATGACATCTTGATCTAATCTCACTATGCACATAATAATTTACATTATGTTCTATTTTAAGCAATAAATTAAAACAGAGGTGGACTTAGTGTGATAAATAAATAAATAAAATAAAATTTGTTAAAATCTGTTAATTATTTTAGTCAGATATTTTTGAAGTACGTGAATTCTATATTTTCAAATAGATTTTTACCTGCGAAACTTTGTTTGTATTTTGCTGCTTTTCTATTGTCGCGCCACCTGTTGGCTGCATATTTCCTCATTGCTAAAAATTCCTCTCTTAATAAGAGGATGAGAGATTCTTCCTCTGGTTTTCTTTTTTAGAGCGGTCGTGGTCACAGAGGTATACCTAGAAATTTTACATATAAGGGAAGGGTTAAATAATATTATACTGTTTATTAGGGGTACTTCCCTTAATCAACCTCCATTTTTTAAAGTTTACAGTTCATCCAAATTGAAGATCACCGAGACTTACACGAAGTTCAAAGAATTATTTCACGTTTTACTAAATTTATAACCTTGTTACGTCTCTGTGCTGTCTGGCGATATTATTCTAATGAGTTCTTTTAATGCAATTATCGTAATAATTACTGCATAAAATCCATAATTGTGTTTTAATCTTGTCTAATATATTTATTATAGGGTAAACTCGGGCTAGTTTGATTCGGTAATAAGTTGACACATTCCTATTATTTGCCACCAACGTGGTAAACAAGAAATTCTTTTTAAACGTCCAAAATTACCCTAATACTCAGTTTCACAATGGCGAGTTAAAATTTAATCGATCGACGGTTTAGATCGAAGTAAGTTACGCACTATAACGAGCTTCCTTGGAGAGGGGGAGGAATTGCTTGGCGTCTACTGCTCAACATGTACACAAAAATAGACACTTTATTGCATCCGAAAGATAATTAATATTTAAAAAAAAATGTATAAAAGAAAAAATAACAACACAGTACAACAAATTTTAACCTCCCATTCCCTCTGTCTCGCTCTCTCTTTTCAAATTTACTCTTCTTCCTCTGCATTGCAGAACTATCCACGTGTCCTTAAAATTTTATGACTGATGTTGCTTGGTATAAAGTTTCCAATATAAACCCTTCATGTTCATTAATTCCTGATGAGTACCTTTTTCTGCAATTTTTCCCTCGTTTATTACTCCAATCACATGCGAATCGACAATTGTTTCAAGCCTATGTGCAATGACGATGCACGTTCTTCTCTCTTTGCACGATTTAAAGCTTCCTGAACAACCTAAAAACGATACGACTAAAAAATTACATTTCAACAGTGCCAACAACATCACTTTTTCACTTTCAGCGTCAAGAGCTGAAGTGGCTTCATCCAACAACAAAACTTCTGGGTGTCGCAGTAACGCCCTGGCAATCGCTATCCTTTGTTTTTGACCACCGGAAAGTTGAGTTCCCTTTTCTCCTAACATGGTATAGTAGCCCTTAAATATCACGATACACAGAAAAAAATCTTCACCCCGGCGAACTTACCAATGGTAGCGTCGAGATGAAATTGTGAATGTTGGCTGCCCTGGCAGCGTCGACAACTTCTTCCCTCGAAACCACACTTTCAATTTTTCCGTAACCAATATTTTCTTCAATTGTTCTGCTAAATAAGTTCGGTTCCTGCATGACGATTCCCAACCGCAACCTTAGAGAATTTAACTTCAGCCTTGTGATGTCCTGTTCGCCAAAAGTTACTTCACCAGAATTGGAGTCATAGAATCGCGCTAGCAACTGAATGATGGAGGATTTTCCACACCCACTAGGACCAACCAAAGCTACCGTTTTGCCTTTCAAAACACTAAGGTCCAAGTCATCGAGAATTTTAACATCCGGTCGGGTCGGGTAAGAAAATGTAACTTTTTTGTATGCTACATCTCCTTCAACCTGACTCAATTCTTTCTCATCTTCAATACTTTTGATTGCTGGAACCCGGTTTATCAATGCGTTGATTTGATTGCAAGCAACGAATCCCTTGGTTAAATTTGGTAAAAACGCTACGGTGGTCATTAACGTGTACATACTGATTATAAAAATTTGCGAAAGACTGAAACAGAATCCGAATGTCAAATGGTTCAGAAAACTCCTATTGCTTACCCAATAACAGTAGCCGCATTCGCTTGGTTAGTTTTTATCACGTAGGCACCGTAATAAAAGGCGATTATATAGGAAACTGCTTCAGAACTTCTTGCCAATCCATATACTATTCCCTGGATGTGGATATTCCGGACGGTTAAGCTTCTGTAAGTAAGCAATTTGGCTACATACTTCTCGTGGAAGAATTTTTCCACTGCCAAGGACGCCACAGTCCGAACGTTGTTTATGGCTTCCACAGCAAGCTGAAACAGACATCATTATTTTGGTGATGTTATTATTATACTTATGCCGACCTTGGTAGATTGTTCTAATACTCTCGTATTTTTTCTATTTTCTCCTACCAGGATTTTCTGTTCCATGTACATCATGATTATTAAAAGAGGAAGGAAGGCAAAATATCCCAGTAAAAGTTTCCAAGACAAATAAAGTCCAATACAAAGTAATAAAATTGCCATGGTTATGGCGTTTAAGAAATGGTCCGGAACATAAACTTACTGCCTAAAAAATATCATGTAGAAAAATGTAAATGTCAAAGAGATCGGAGGTTCTGACATTTTGTACACTAGAAGGTTCATCTGCCAGTCGAGCACCCAAGCACCCAACTCCATTTTCGGTTTGGTCAAACCATCCCATTTCTTGATGAATAATGTTTCTGAACATGGAACTTCTTAACCTCATTGTCAGATTCTCTCCAGATATACCTATCAAATAAGACTACCCAAAAATTATACGGCTGAACAAAATATTTTGTGGGTACCTGACAGCCCCCCCCCCCCGATAAGTTCTTTTTGAAAGTAAAAAATTTGAATTTTAAAATTATTAGGTGAAGTGGAAAATTTTTACAAATAGTCCACCCCAAATTAAACCCCAGCTATAGGCCTATGAGTAAGGTTTATTATAGCGCTTAGATTTTCTTGAGAACGATGACAAATTAACCTGAGAGAAATTCATAATCCTTTTCCCCCCAGATTCTCGCTCGCCTCTCTATATTTCTGGGCAAAAAATTTCATTATTAATTGCTTATTACTGAAGACCATGAGTTTGCAAATTCATTTGTCACAATTTGAGTATTCCTGGGGAGTATTCCCCAAACCCCTGTCTCTAAAACTTTGGTTAATAATTTAGGCTAATTCATTCTAGAGATTTTCTAGATCGGTTATGCTGATATCTTCAAATTATTTTTAATAAAAAAAACTGCCCAAACCGGGGGGTCTGGGGTGTGTGGAACACCCTCCAGTGCCTCACTGTTGAAAGTCAAAACATTCAATGTTTATAGATTATGATTAGGGTTTATAATAGCGCTTAGATTTTTTTGAGAACCATGACAAATTATCTTGGGGGGAGTTCATAATTCTTTTTCCCCCCAGATTCTCGCTTTTCGCTCTAATTGTCATGCGCTAAAGACTTTCATTATTAATTGCTTAATACTGAAGACCATGAGTTTGCAAATTCATTTGTCACAGTTTGAGTGTTCCTGGGGTGCTCTATACTTAAGACCGTAAATTTGCAAATATATCTATTACAGTTTGAGTGTACCTGGGGTGCTCCACACCCCAGACCCCGGTTTGTTAAACCTTGTTTTGTAATTTAGGCTTAGTGGGATATTAATTTCTTGAGTGTTACTTGTTAAAGTTCGAATTAATTAGTATTTTTAGAAATTTTGTCTAGATCGGTTATGCTGATATCTTCGATTCATTTCTAATAAAAATCTTCTTCTTCTTAAATTAGGACTAGGTCCTGTATATCCAACAGTAACCTCGACAAAGATCCGAAGCTACTGCTGGTACTGTGAGCATATTATTTGTTTTACATCTGAAGTAGTTTGCTAGACTGGCTTCAGATGTGCCTGTTACCCTATATTATTGTTAATGATGGCAATTCATTAACATAGGAGGACCACCGGCTTTACGTGCCTTCCGAAGCACGGGGACGGTCATAGATAGAAAGAGAGTCAGAAAGAAAACTTTCCTTTGTAGACTCCTCCCGGGTTCGAACCGGTGCCTTAGCATCAGTAGTCGATCGCTCTAACTACTAGGCCAGTGACCGTCTCCTAATAAAAATAAACTGTACAAACCGGGGGGTCTGGGGGGTGTGGAGCACCCCCCAGTGCCTCACTGTTGAAAGGCAAACCATTCAATGTTTACAGATTTTAAGAAGGGTTTATTATAGCGCTTTGGTTTTCTTGAGAACGATGACATACTATACTGGGGGGAATTCATAATCTTCCCCCCCCCCCATTTTAGCTCGCCGTTCTAGATTTCATGTGCTAAAGACTTTCACTATTAATCGCTTAATACTGAAGTTTGTAAATTTATCTATTACAGTTTGAGTGTACCTACCTGGGGGGGTGCTCCACACCCCCCACACTCCCCGGACTCTAAAAGTGCGGTTTATAATATCGGTTAATTGGGATATTAGTTACTTGAGTGTGACTTGTTATAGTGACGATTATTTAGTTTTTTTTGAAGCGTTTTTTAAATCGGTTATGCTGATATCTGCAATTTATTTCTAATAAAAAGTGAACTGCTCAAACCGGGGGGTCTGGGGTGTGGAACACCCTCCAGTGCCTCTCTGTTTAAAGACAAACCATTCAATGTTTTCAGATTTTGAGAAGGGTTTATTATAGCGCTTTGGTTTTTTTGAGAACGATGATATACTATACTGGGGGGAATTCATAATCTCCCCCCTCCCAGATTCTCGCTCGCCACTCTAGATTTCATGTGCTAAAGACTTTCATTATTAATTGCTTAATACTGAAGACAGTATTATTTTTGATCCCCCGGTCATTGCTTTATATTTCTTCACTATTAATCGCTTAATACTGATGACTATAAGTTTGAAAGTTTATCTATCACAGTTTGAGTGTACCTGGGGAATGCTCCACACCCCCCAGACCTCCCGGTCTCTAAAACTTTGGTTTATAATTCGGGTAATTGGGATATTACTTACTTGAGTATGACTTGTTAAAATTAGATTAACTTCTTTATTCTAGCTTATGCTATGCTTATGCGTTATGCTGACATCTTTAATTTATTTCTAATAAAAAATCAACTGCGCAAACCGGTGAGCTGGGGGGTGTGCCTCACCGTTGAAAGGCAAAACATTCAATGTTTTAAGATTATAAATAGGGTTTATTATAGCGCTTTAGTTTTCTTGAGAACAATGACATACTATGCTGGGGGGAATTCATAATCCTCTCTCCCCCCAGATTCGCGGTCACTTCTTTATATTTCATGTGCTAAAAACCGGGAGGTCTAGGGATGTGGAACATGTTGATTAGCAAAACATTAAATGTTTCCCAATTTAATGTGTTCCCCCCCCCCCAAATGTTAAATAAATTCTTTTTGAAAATAAATAATTTGAATTTTAAAAATAATTAAGTGTAGGTATTTTCAAGTTGGAAAATTTTTACAAGTGCCCCCCTCGAAATAAAATCCTGACTATGAGCTTGGTACCTGAAAGACGTTCATCATTGCTACCAGCAATCCAATCAGAAGAATGCAGGCGGAGTATCCGTTAATTTGGCTAATAACATCTCGAGCATTTTTACCCGCAATGACCTAAAACAAGCTGATTAGTTTAGTTGATACTACTCCTCCGCCCTCATCAAGTACCGCTAAACTTTTCCCGAGAACCAAACTGGAAGTGATCATCGCGAAAGCGATGACCACCGACAAAAATATTCCAAGAAGCATTCGCCACTTAGGTGATAAATGTGACTTTAAAATTTGTCTCATGGCGGCGAAACTAAGATCAACTTCTTTGGCATCTTCCTATACTCAAAACAAGTCAAATTAACTTATAATCAAATTTTTTGAGAGCAGCAAACCTTGGTTTTCTGATGACTTCCTAACGATTTCTCGTAACTCCCTTCCGTGTCTAAAAAAGAAAAGCGTGTGGAATCTTCTTCTTCTCTTCAAATAACTGCATACCTACCAAAATCTGTTTTTGCATTTTCTACGTCTTCATTTTTAGATAATTGCGTTACAACTAAATTGTAATAAACTCCTTGAGAAGCCATCAGATCAGCATGAGAACCCTCCTCCACCACAGTTCCTTCGTCCAAAACGACAATTCGATCCGCCCTCCGAACTGATGAAAGTCTATGAGCAACAATTACAGTCGTACAGGTACCACTGGCCTAAAATTAAAAAAATTAGTTTTTACTACAAAATTACTTCTTGATCCCACTACTCGTTTCAAAGTTTCGAACACCAAACCCTCACTGTTGGAATCTAAAGCTGAGGTTGCTTCGTCCAACAGCAAAATCGCTGATTTTCGCACCAGCGCTCTTGCTATCGCAATTCTTTGTTTTTGACCACCAGACAATTGCATTCCTCGTTCCCCAATCACGGTTTGATAACCCCTAGGAAAGGAAAGTATAAAAGCATGGGCATTTGATTTTTTTCGCAGCTTCTTCCACTTCAGATTGCGTTGCATCCAAATTTCCCAATCGGATGTTTTCAGAAATAGTTCCATCGAATAGTACAGGTTCCTGACTTACCACTCCGATTTGGTTCCGTAAATTTGTTAAATTCAAAGTCTTAATTTCGTTATTGTCAATGAAGATCTAAAACTCTTTGCTTGTTGTTTTGGCTGTTCGGTAGGATAGTAAAACTTACATTTCCACTTGTGGCGTCATAAAACCGTTGGATAAGTTGAATTATAGTGGATTTTCCACAACCAGACCTCCCGACCAGCGCGAGCGTTTCTCCAGATTTGATGTCCAAATTGAAATTTTTCAAAACCTGACGATGCAATAAACGTTTTGGAAATTTTATATATAAAACAAATTTACCTCGATTTTCTTTCTGGCAGGATAACTAAAATTTACGTCTTGGAACCTGATACTTCCTTTCATTTTGTTAATCTTGATTCCGGCTTCGTAAGATTGGTTAATTGAAGGTTCGCCGTCTTGGATCATTCTAAAAATTTTATGGGCAGCTCCTTTTGCAGCATGGAACGTTGCGAGATAGGGGGTAGTCGCTCCAATAAAAAAAGTAGCAGAGAGGGTAGCATTGTAGACCTAAAACTGTGCAAATGAAGAAGAGCCCAAAACTGGCGTGCCAAAAGATACCGTAACTAGCTTTTCGATGTTGTAATCGCCTTTTAATATCAGACGTGCACCGTACCAAACAGAAACAGCAACGCAAAAATAAATAAAAAAATTTGTCACCGCGAATGTGAGACCGACAAACAAGTATTTTTTGATGTTATTTTTCATGGCAATCAAGAGCAGCTTGTCGTAGCGTTTCGCTTCCTCGTTTTGTCCATTGAACGCAGCCACCGTTTTAATGAAAGTCAGTGTTTCGTCGGCCACTTTTCCTGCCTCTCCGCAGGCTTCTGCTTCGTCTTTGGTCAGTTTTGTAGAAAGCTGCAAGTGCTTCGCTTAGTGTGGAGATTAATTTTTGTAACTTTTTACCTTTCCAATGCAAGTCATGGCGAAGAAAGAAATGGGAAATGGTGCTAAACAAGCTAATGTCAATTTCCAGCCAAAAATAAGCGATTGGATGATGGCTGTTACGATAACGCCGATATGGAAGATCGTGAAAGCTGCTTTATCATTTATTCCGTCTTGAATTTTCTTTAAGTCGCTAAAAAGTATGTTTGGTTTAATAGATGCAGCAGGAAGGGAAGATGGAGAAAGAGGAAGATGCAGTTTTGGACTTGAAATGCTAATAAAAACTTTTTAAGGATAAAAGATCAAAAAATCAAAAATGATTCTCCAGAATCCTGAGAAGGAGAAAACCGCATATACTACATCATAGAGATAAAAACTGAATCATTTTAATGCTTATCTAATCAAAGATGACTTTTTTAAAGTTTACTTACTCAGTAATGCGACTTGCAAAATCTCCCGTGGAAGATCGGTCGTGCCATGCGATATCCTGATTCAGCACCCGATAAAAGTACAACTCCCGAATTTTGAAAGTCTAAAATTAATTTTAACTGCAATTTTTAAAAATACAAGAAAAATTACCGACCTGTCTCATCGCGGTATAGTTAAAAAGAACCGTGCCGACGTAAAACGAAATACCAATTAATATTCCGTTACATCCGGTGAAAACTGCAAAATCTTTGGCATTTTTCATGAAAATCTCTTCGACCTTGAGCTTTTCCGTCTCATTGCCAGCTTTCGACAATTCGGCGGCAAAATTTGCGATCGTTCCGACACCTTTCCAAAAGAAATGCAAAATACAGCTTCCGAGACGCCGCTAACAACGCAGAGGAAAACCGCAACCAATAGTAAAATTTTGTCCGATCTTGTGGAAAATTTGTACTGAAACAGAAAAGCCAAATAGATTTAAAAAATATTTTTTACAAAATTTTCTTACTAATTCGAAATAAGAAACGGGGCGGCGGTTTTCCGTTCCTTCATTTTCTTTCACTGCCTCGGTGTCTTCCTTATTGCTACACACAAATTTGGAAAATTGCAAATAATGTAAGTGTGGGAAATTTTTTTACCTAACTTTGTTGTATTTAATATTTTCCAGTTCCATTTGAACTTCTTAACCGATTGATTGATCGATGTTTTTAAGGCATATTTTGTAAGATACTTCGATATAACAAATACAAACATTTTAATCTTATCTTGTGCTCTATAAAGAAAGTAATCTTTTTATACCAGGAAGGTTCAAATCAAATCAATACCCAATAAGAAGATCGTACCATAACGCTGAGGATCCTAAATTAACGCGCTTGGATATTTTCCAAATATCATAAAAAATGCTTTGTACGTGCTTTTACTTCACTGCCTCGGTGTCTTCCTTATTGCTACACACAAATTTGAAAAATTGCAAATAATGTAAGTGTGGGAAATTTTTTTTACCTAACTTTGTTGTATTTAATATTTTCCAGTTCCATTTGAACTTCTTAACCGATTGATTGATCGATGTTTTTAAGGCATATTTTGTAAGATACTTCGATATAACAAATACAAACATTTTAATCTTATCTTGTGCTCTATAAAGAAAGTAATCTTTTTATACCAGGAAGGTTCAAATCAAATCAATACCCAATAAGAAGATCGTACCATAACGCTGAGGATCCTAAATTAACGCGCTTGGATATTTTCCAAATATCATAAAAAATGCTTTGTACGTGCTTTTTATACCATTTTCATCGCACCTCCCAAAATTCAATTTTGCTCACAATCTGTTGCCATAGCTTTCACAGAATATCCTCCAATCATTATTTTGTTAACACTTCGTAGAATGACTCTTTGCATTCTGCTCAAAACAAAATTAGCTGCATTGTTGTAATCTCCGTCTCTTTTCACCGAGGTTTTCGAAATGCATCCTAATATTTTAATACCTCAAAACATAATTTTCATTATTTTCTTTAAAACTCAATTTAAGTTTTTTTTTGAATTTCAAAGAATTTTCCATACTCAAAATATTATAATAATTTAAAAAATCAAAAATTCCCTAACTGTTCCATGACAAAATTTCCCGAGGTTTTTTGGGAATACATCCTAATATTTTAATACCTCAAAAACATAATTTTCATTATTTTCTTTAAAACTCAATTTAAGTTTTTTTTTGAATTTCAAAGAATTTTCCATACTCAAAATTTTATAATAATTTAAAAAATCAAAAATTCCCTAACTGTTCTATGACAAAATTTCCCGAGGTTTTCGGAATGCATCCTAATATTTTAATACCTCAAAAGCATAATTTTCATTATTTTCTTTAAAACTCATATTAAGTTTTTTAGAATTTCAAAGAATTTTCCATGCCCAAAATTTTATAATAATTTAAAAATCAAAATTCTGACTGTTCCATGACAAAATTTCCGAGGTTTTCGGGAATGCATCCTAATATTTTTAATACCTCAAAAACATAATTTTCATTATTTTCTTTAAAACTCAATTTAAGTTTTGTTTTGGAATTTCAAGGAATTTTCCATGCCCAAAATTTTATAATAATTTAAAAATCAAAAATTCCTAACTGTTCCATGACAAAATTTCCCGAGGTTTTTCGGGAATGCATCCTAATATTTTTAATACCTCAAAAACATAATTTTCATTATTTTCTTTAAAACTCAATTTAAGTTTTGTTTTGGAATTTCAAAGAATTTTCCATGCCCAAAATATTATAATAATTTAAAAATTAAAATTCCTAACTGTTCCATGACAAAATTTTCCGAGGTTTTCGGGAATACATCCTAATATTTTAATACCTCGAAAACATAATTTTCATTATTTTCTTTAAAACTCATTTAAGTTTTTTTGAATTTCAAAGAATTTTCCATGCCCAAAATATTATAATAATTTAAAAATCAAAATTCCTAACTGTTCCTGACAAAATTTCCCGAGGTTTTCGGGAATGCATCCTAATATTTTTAATCACCTCGAAAAAATAATTTTATTATTTTCTTTAAAACTCAATTTTAAATTTTTTTAAAAAAAATTTTTTCAAAATTTTCTTACTAATTCCAAATAAAAACGGCGGCGTTTTCCGTTTCTTCAAATTTCACTGCCTCGGTGTTTTCCCTATTTCACCCAAATTTGAAAATTGCAAATAATGTAAGTGTGAAATTTTCCTAACTTTGTTGTCTTTAATAATTTTCAGTTCCATTTGAACTTCTAACCGAAATTTATTATCGATGTTTTTAAGAATATTTTTTAATATACTTAGATATAACAAATACAAACATTTTAATCTTATCTTGTGCTCTATGAAATAATTTTTTACCGAAGGTTCAAATCAAATCAATACCCAATAAGAATGTACCATAACCTAATCCTAAATTAACGTTGGATTATTTTCCAAATATCATAAAAATCATTTTAAGTCTTTTATAATTTTTAAAGAAAATTTTCATGCTCACAATCTGTTATAGCTTTTACAAATATCCCCAAATCATATTTTGTCAACATTTACACTTCGTAGGGAATCCTAAAATTTTATACCTCAAAACATAATTTTCATTATTTTCTTTAAAATTAAATTTTTGTTTATTTGGAAATACAAAAAATTTTCCATGCCCAAAAAATTATAATAATTTAAAAATCAAAAATTCCCTAACTGTTCCATGACAAAATTTATAAAATCTTAAATCTTCGAACATTTCAGGTATTCTAGACAAGTGGAAACCCTGATACAAGATGACAATTTTTATCTTTTATTATTAATCACCAACACTTTTCCCATGAAAGACAAACAGGAAGAAAGTCTAGCCTATAAGGTGAACAAAGAAGAAGATAGCTAATATGTCCATCGTTCAAAAGTATCAAAATTTTTATTAATCGTTTACAAAATAAGCAACGTTATTGATGCTGCTGGTTATGAAGTTTCCAATACAACGTCTTGGCTTTCATCAATTCCTGGTGGGTGCCGCTTTCCGCAATCTTGCCATCGTTTATTACGGCAATTAGGTTTGCATCGACAATTGTATTAAGCCTGTGGGCAATGACAATGCAAGTTCTGTCTTGACTGGCATTGCTCAAAGCTTCTTGGACAACCTACAAGCACACAAGATAACAAACGCCAAATAAGATAATAAGCATGACTGACTTTTTCGCTTTCGGCATCAAGTGCGGAAGTAGCTTCGTCTAGAAGAAGAACTTCGGGATTTCGTATTAAAGCCCTAGCAATCGCAATCCTTTGCTTTTGGCCTCCCGATAATTGCGTTCCCATTTTACCCAGTACCGTATCGTATCCCTAAAATATCGTGAGAATAAAGCTTTCCTCCACACTCAAATCTCCTTACCAAAGGCAACGTCACAATAAAATTGTGAATGTTTGCATTTCGGGCAGCTTCGATAATTTCGTCTTTGGAAACTTCTCTCGTAGTGTCTCCATATGCAATATTTTCCCCAATCGTTCTGCTAAACAGGTTGGATTCCTGCATTACAATTCCAAAACGTAACCTTAAATCAGAAATTTTCACTTTGCTGATATCGTGGTTGCCGAAATTGATTTGGCCCGAATTGAGATCATAAAATCGTTCTAATAATTGAACCACTGTCGATTTTCCACACCCACTGGAACCAACTAAAGCTAACGTTTTTCCCTTCAAAGCCAACAAATCCAATTCCTTCAAAACCTCAATTTCCAATCGATTGGGATAGGAAAACGAAACTTTTTTATACTCAATGTCTCCTTGAGACTAAAAGAAAAAGCTAAACAATTTGCACTTATGGCAGAGCTCATTGCCCACCTGTTGCTTCTCAAATTTCTTTATTAGGGTTGTTCTTTTTGGTTTTGGCTCCAGATTCAATAAATCGTAAATTTGATTAGCCGATACGTATCCTTTCAAATAATTCGGCGCAAACGCCATTATGGCAGTAATGCAGTACGTACTCGAAATGAGTAATTGGGTGATCCTAAAAGACTTTGAGCAAATTTTGGACCAAAATTGAAACTTGACATTTCACTTACATAATTACTGATAAAAATCAACGTCATTAGTTCGCAACAGGGTTCCTCCATAATACAAAGTGACTACGTAAGAGAGAGGATATAAAGCGCGAGTGCTTCCATAAACCACACCTCTAAGGTGGTTGTTCCGTAAAACGATTCTTCTATAATCGTCCAGTTTGGTAAGGTACTGCCTCTGAATTAATCTTTCCATCGTCAACGCCGCAACCGTCCGAATATTATTGATCGCTTCCACTGCCAACTGGAACAATCAAGTGGCGTTAAAACTGAAACACGTTAAAAACGTTACTTTTGTGGATTGCTGCAACGTTTCGGCTTGCTTGAGGTTTTCTTTTAGAAGCAATTTTTGTTCGCCGTACGCCGAAATCATTACCAATGGAAATAAACTGATAGACACCAAGAAGACTTTCCATGAAAAATAAAATCCGAGAATGAGGCAAATTACGGAAGTCGAAAACGTGTTAAAAATGATACCAACGCGTAAACCAAGTGCCTAAGATAAAGTGGTTGCAGACTTTGAGATACAGAATTGATATCAAATTTACTCCTTGAACGTTGGCTGCTTCGCTTGATAACATGGCGCCCAAGGAACCAACGCCATTTTCTGATAAATCAAACCACCCCATTTCCTGTTTTAAAATTTTTCGAACATGGCACTTCTAAGATTCATCGTTAACTCTTCTCCTGCCACGCCAGTCATGTAGGCCTAAAATTAGAATTGTAATTTTAAAGCTAAAAATAGTAAATGGTTAATTAGCTAAACCAGGTGCAGTAGCTAGCAAAATTTCATACTGGCTTGGTATAGTCACCTGAGAAAACGCGATGGCTGCATAGATTACTGCCATTAGAAAGTAACATAAACAGTAAAGGTTGACCTTCTGGAAAAGTTTTTCATTGTCAACCTCCGATAATGCCTATAAAAAGTATTAAACTGGTAATTATGGTAGGTTTGGCTTCAAGATAATATTTACACCAATGCAGTAACCATACAAAATTCCATAAATCAAGAAAACGATTCCTGTGAGTCCAGAACTAAGAACACCAATCGTTATATGTAGTTTTTTGGGCATGTGAAGTTTCATGAGCGTCCACACAGCTTTGCCGCTTACATTAATTTCTTTAGAAATTTTTTTGCTCTAAAATAAACTAAGGATTAAATCGTCCTAAATAAATTTAAGCCAAAACTTGCCAGATCTGCTGCTTTCTCTGATTTTTCTTCAATTTTTTCCATAACTTCCTCAGATTCTACAAACCATTAATTTAGTGCTGCACTTCAACTTAAATATAACATACCAAGTTCGGCATCCTTGGTATTCTCCCCATCAGTTTGTGATAATTGCAGTTGCGCAAAGTTATAATAGGCTCCTTTTAGGGCCATCAAACTACTGTGAGAACCTTCTTCCGCTACGTTTCCATCTTGGATAACAATAATTCGGTTTGCTTTTTGCACAGTAGACAACCTATGAGCGACTATCACTGTGGTGCAATAACGCGATGCCTAAAATTAGAAGTACTGAACTAAACATTCTACCACCAAGATCAAAGATGTTACAGCTTCTAACGCAGCTTGGACTACCGATTCGGTGTTGGGATCCAACGCGGAGGTTGCTTCGTCCAGCAACAAAATGGCAGGGTTTCGAACCAAAGCTCTGGCTATCGCAATCCTTTGTATTTGACCAACAGACAATTGACTACCTCTTTCGCCGATCAATGTTTGGTATCCGTTCGGAAGAGAAGTGATGAAGGTGTGCGCATTAGCCTTCTTTGCAGATTCTTCGATATCTTCTTGTGTTGCATTTAAATTCCCCCATCTAATATTTTCGGCTATGCTTTCATCAAATAATACGGGATCCTGACCAACCAAACCAATCTGATTGCGCAAATCAATCAAATTGAGTTCGTTTATGTTAAAGTCGTCAATGTAAACCTGTAATGAAAGGAATGGATAGCAAACACGAAATAAATTGTCGATTTAACTTACATTCCCGCTTGTAGGATCGTAATATCGTTGGATAAGCTGGATTATCGTAGACTTTCCACAACCAGAACTACCAATTAAGGCAACTGTTTCTCCAGGTTGAATAGACAAATTGAGTCCTTTCAGAACGTCCACTTCACTTCTTGCCGGATAATTGAAACTCACGTTTTCAAAGGTAATTTTGCCCTGCATATTTTTAACCTTTTTGCCGGCCATGTAAAATTTGTTGATGACTGCTTCACTCTCTATAACGCTGAATATTTTGTAGGCCGCACCTTGCGCCACCCCAAACACTTCCATAAGCGGAGTAATGGCTGCCATCAAGAAGATAACCATCTGGATACTACCGTAAACCTGTAAAATCAATTCGGAGTTTGAAATAATTTGGAGAATAAAACTCACCGCAATCATTCTTTCCACGCTGTAACCACCGTCCGTACCACGTCCTTTCGCTACGAGACGGGCTCCGTACCAAAGTGAAAAGGCGTTTCCACAAACATGCAGAAAAACATTATTCCGCTTCCTAGTCCGTTAAAGAAAAACCGTCTGATGTTATTTTTCATGGCCGACAGTATCAGTAGATCGTATCTTTTAGATTGTTCCTCTTGGCCTTCATATGCAACCACGGTTTTGATGTAACTTAGCGTTTCTTCCGCAACCACGCTCGCTTGACCGTAAGCTTCGGATTCTACCTTCGACAATTTTGCTGAAATCTAATCTAAATTTTATTTAATTAAAGTTAAAACTAACCGGAAGATCATTACATGAGATACAAATGCCAAAGCCGCAAAGGATATTGGAACCGAAATCAAGCAAATTAATGTGAATTCCCAACCTAAAATAAACGCTTGGATCATGCTGGTTAAGAGAATAGCTAACTGGAATAGAAATATTGAAGCTTTATCGCCAATGCCATCTTGAATTTTTGTCAAATCACTGCAACAAAAATTATTAGCATTAAAGTGGAGCGACATTTTGCTTTTTTGACATCGGTTTAATGTAAATTCTTCCAAGACAAGAGGGTTCAAAGACAAAAAAAGTAGATTTTCGTTTACCAAGTTAAGCCCAATTGGAGTGTGACATAAGGCGCATTTAACAATCTAAATTTAGTATTTGGAAATAAGATCAGATATTTTTGCTTCTGACGCGCGCAGACTAACTAGCAGTAGGGAGTGGGTGTTTAAATTAACTTAAGCGGTCGGGGAGTTTCAATCTAAAAAGATTAAATGCGAACAAAAATCAGTAAAAAAACAACTAGCGGATTCAATCTGAATAGCTAATAACTTTTTGATTAGTCTGCTTCTTCCTCGAAGAGAAGGTCAAAAACGTTTAAACGGTTATTGGGTTATATTTTAATCTCGAATCGGAACATTTAAAGTAAAAACATTGTTGCAATGTTGCAATTCGTAATTTAAAAATTTTGTGATAAACTTAATCGCATCGTTAAACAATTAAAATAATAATATTAATTGCATCGATTAATTATTACAAAAAAATAAGGTCTTCTTATCTTCTCTTGACCTTGTAAAACTCAAAATTTAATAACTTACTCGGAAATTCGACTGGAAAAATCGCCGGTTTTGTTTTGATCGTGCCAGGAGATGTCCTGTTCTAGGACCTTCGATAGATATAGCTCTCGAATTTTAAAAGTCTAAAAAATATTCAGTTTTTGTTGTTTTTTTCTTCCAAGATTTGATTTTACCTGCCGAATAGCCGTATAATTAAACAGTACGGTGGCTACGTAAGTGAAGACGAAGACGATTAACGAAATCAAAGAGGTACTAATTGCAAATTCGGTAATCTTCTTCGTAAAAATCACTTTTTCCGCATCCTTAATTGTTTCGTTTGCAGAACCGGATAAAGCAAAGGCGTAATTTACGAATCCGTCCATTGCACCTCCGAGGGCTATCGAAAAATAAGAGTAAGCGATTCCAGCGGTGAGTGAACCCAACAAGGCTACCATCAGTAAAATTTTATCCAAACTGGTCGCATATTTAAACTAAAAAGGAAAAAATTTTTCATTGTCCTCAAATACTTTTTTCTTACCAATTGGAAATATTTGACGGTTCCGCTTTGGTCCGGCTTATCTTCCTCTCGGCATTCGTTATCTTCGTTCTTTTTGAGACTACAAAAAATACTATCTTCTTCAATAATCCAAAAACGTTTTTAAGCTTACCCTTCAAGTTCCTCATTTGAAAATTCCTCTTTTTTTAGCGCCATAACTGAAGAATTCAAGAATGTGGTTAAAAAGTGAAAATATCACATGTGATCCAAATGGATTATCCGTCGATAGCTTTAAAAAGTTTTATTAAACATCTTTAGTAATAAAAAATCAGTTTTTTATTTTAAAACGATTTGCCTGTCGACTAATTTTGGTGTTTTTATTAATATTTGTATTTTTATTGAATAACATCTTTGCCAGTATTATTTTTGTTTATCTGAATATTTCAATAGCTAAAGCGGTTCAAGGGAAAGTAAAGCTTGAACAACTTTGTACAAACAATTTGAATTATTTTTGATTCCAAATTCAAATTCGATCGAAGAAAATCAAAATCAAAATATTTTTTTAAAAAATTTCCTCGAAGACTGGGGCTGCTCAAATCAGTTGCCCAGTAACTAAATTATTGCCAGCCCGGGCCTGTCTATAGAACTAAATAAGTGTGGGTACATCTTATAATAAATTGACTAAATAAGGAAGTGTGGAAAAAATTCACTAATTGTCAAATCCAATTAAGGTTTCATTATAACTTGTAATAATTGCTAATTTAATACAACAAATTATTGTATTACTTACTTGTGAATGCAATGTTTGCTCTAGTTAGTACAGCCAAGTTCTGATAGGGCAAATCTTTATCTTATCATTATCTTTGGTATTGCATTTGTCTAAAAAAATAGTTTGGAGTACTTGGGCTTTTACAATCTGACATATTTGACCTTTTAAAAATGTGCTTAATATAATTTTCCCGATTTAGATAATTCCTTGGACAAGCACAGTTCGCCCCAAGCACATTCCCAGGACTCCAAACGAAAATTTTCTCAAAAAAAGTTCATCTGTCCTAGACAAAAGTAACTCAAAAAATTCTATTTCTACTTGTGTAAAGAAAACTTTCATTTTATAATTTTAACGAAATTAAATGAAAAAAAAATTTATTTTTTGCATCAGATGTAAAGCGCCCACCATAGTTCCGAAACAAATTCCCCGACTCTTTCGTGACTTTTCAAAACTTGGTAAACAAAAATCAAATATGGATTAATAATTATTATACCAAAAATAATGTGTGTCAATAATTGTGAATTTTCACCAACACAAATTTTCTCTTTTGCTTGTAAATGCAATTTACGAAGCAGCTCACTCATGTGGTACTGCAATTATTAAGCTGATGTTGAATTTATCACTTCAAAATAAAAAAACTCTTACTCTCTTCGAGTTATCCAAATCGACTAGAAATAAATGGGCACCAAACAGCAGTATACACACAGTGGATATTAGAGAGCTACGCTACCGCTTACCAAAAAAAAAAAAAGAAAATAAATAAAACAACTTGTTAACGTGCGTACCTTATTTAATTAAACAAAAACCTCACTTTACCTCAAAAATACAACAAAATGCTATAACTACTCGTATCTTAAGATTAATTACAATGTTAAGAATATTAGCGATTAACAAATAAGCAAATATTATGCTTGGCCACTAAATTAATGCACTCAAATCAGCACCTCTACAATGATAACTGCTAATAATAACAATTTTAAGAAATTTGAAATAGTTGGTGGGCAAGCAATAAATTATTGACAATGTGATACTTCGATTCTACTCACGCACAAGCCAAGATAAAAAAAATAGTATATAACCAGACGATGAGCAGTAATAAAACTCTTCTTCGCAAAAATAGAAAATTCCAATTCCAAATGAGATATAAATACAATATATAAATAAATACAGATATAATACAAATACCATCACAGAAAATAATATTACAAAAGACCATCAAGATTCCAAAGGAATCACCAGATATGGTCCTCGATGACGTCTTATCAATTCAAATTTTCCACCCGTTTCTTATCGGGTCAATTAAACTAAATCACTTTTATGTTTCCTTAATTAGTTTCAATATTATTAAACTTTTCCAAAAATACTGTTCAATGACTTAAATAAAAAAACGTTTAACCTAACCGGAAAATTGGTAGTCTCGTTTAGTACCGCTAGATTTTCCACAGTCAACAAGTGATTAAAGGTACAACTCCGGCATTTATTTCTAACAATAATAAGTAAGAAAGCGTAAAAGTCGCATGTAAAACTAATGTAACAAGTAAAATGCCTGTTAGAAGTTGAATTGTTAAACAAAACAACATGTTTTTTTGCATGAAACAGTTGAATTGTTGCACAAAGCAATTGAATTATTTAAACCAAACAGCAGAATTAAGAAACAAAACGGCTGAATTTATTAAACAAAGCATTATTTTAACATTATCTTTTTCCATAAAACAGTTGGACTTTTTAAAAAGCGGTCTATTGGTTAAAAATTTGTTCAATTGCGAAAAAAACAGTTGAATTGTTCAATCAAATATAATTAAATTGTTGAATAAAAAACAAACGATTTGTTAAATAAAAAACAATCAAATTACTAAATTGTTGAATAAGCCAGTTAAATTATTAAACCACGCAACTGAATTATTGAACGAAACAGTGAATTATTGAACAAATGTTAAACTAAGGATAATTGAATTTTGAATCAAAAACAACTGGATGTTTTAAGCAAAACAATTAAATTATTAAACTAAAAATAATTGAAATGTCAAACAAAACAGTTGAATTATTACACGAAACTGTTTCATTTTTGAACAAAACAATTGCATTGTAAAACCAAAAACGACTGAATTATCAAACAAAAAATGATTGAATTATTAAACCAAAACCAGTTAAATTTTCGTGCCAAAAATATTTGAATTAATAATTAATCAAATATTTATTGAACCAAACAGCTGGTTGATTAAACAATGCAGCTGAATTATTTTTACAAAACAGTTGTATTCATGGACAAAGTCGTTACATTGTTCAACAAAAAACAATTGAATTATTAAACCAAAAACTATTAAACAGAGTTCCCACCAAATTTCTCAAAGCAAACTGTCGGACTTCTACAAGTTTTCTATTAAAATCATTAAATACGGTAATGTTCTCCAACTTTTCGATATTTAGTATATTTTACAAATTAAATATCAGTTGACTAAAGGAAATGCATCCTAAAATTTAAATACTTCAAAAACATAATAATTTTCATTATTTTCTTTAAAATTAAATTTTTGTTTATTTGGAAATACAAAGAATTTTCCATGCCCAAAAAATTATAATAATTTAAAAAATTAAAAATTCCCTAACGGTTCCATGACAAAATTTATAAAATCTTAAATCTTCGAACATTTCAGGTATTCTAGACAAGTGGAAACCCTGATACAAGATGACCATTTTTATATTTTATTATTAATCACTAACACTTTTCCCATGAAAGACAAATAGGAAGAAACTCTAGCCTATAAGGTGACCAAAGAAGAAGATAGGTAATATGTCCATCGTTCAAAAGTATCAAAATTTTTATTAATCGTTTACAAAATAAGCAACGTTATTGATGCTGCTGGTTATGAAGTTTCCAATACAACGTCTTGGCTTTCATCAATTCCTGGTGGGTGCCGCTCTCCGCAATCTTGCCATCGTTTATCACGGCAATTACGTTTGCATCCACAATTGTATTAAGCCTGTGGGCAATGACAATGCAAGTTCTGTCTTGACTAGCATTACTCAAAGCTTCTTGGACAACCTACAAGCACACAAGATAACAAACGCCAAATAAGATAATAAGCATGACTGACTTTTTCGCTTTCGGCATCAAGTGCGGAAGTAGCTTCGTCTAGAAGAAGAACTTCGGGATTTCGTATTAAAGCCCTAGCAATCGCAATTCTTTGCTTTTGGCCTCCCGATAATTGCGTTCCCATTTTACCCAGTACCGTATCGTATCCCTAAAATATCGTGAGAATAAAGCTTTCCTCCACACTCAAATCTCCTTACCAAAGGTAACGTCACAATAAAACTGTGAATGTTTGCATTTCGCGCAGCTTCGATAATTTTGTCTTTGGAAACTTTTCTCGTAGTGTCTCCATACGCAATATTTTCCCCAATCGTTCTACTAAACAGGTTGGATTCCTGCATTACAATTCCAAAACGTAACCTTAAATCAGAAATGTTCACTTTGCTAATATCGTGATTGCCGAAATTGATTTGGCCCGAATTGGGATCATAAAATCGTTCTAATAATTGAACCACTGTCGATTTTCCACACCCACTGGAACCAACTAAAGCTAACGTTTTTCCCTTCAAAGCAAATAAATCCAATTCCTTCAAAACCTCAATTTCCAATCGAGTAGGATAGGAAAGGAAACTTTTCGTACTTAATGTCTCCTTGAGACTAAAAATAAAAACTAAACAATTTCCATTCATGGCTAAAACTCATTACCCACCTTTTGTTTCTCAAATTTTTCTATTGGGGTTGTTTTGTTTGTTTTTGGCTTCAAATTTAATAAATCGTAAATTTGATTAGCCGATACGTATCCTTTCAAATAATTCGGTGCAAACGCCATTATACTAGTGACGCTCCACGAACTCGAAATGAGTAATTGGGTAATGCTATAAAAGACTTTGAACAAATTTTGGACTAGAATTGGAACTTGACATTTCACTTACATTATTATTGATAAAAAATCAACGTCATTAGTTCGCAATAGTGTTCCTCCATAATATAAAGTGACAACGTAAGAGAGAGGATACAAGGCGCGAGTGCTTCCATAAACCACACCTCTAAGGTGGTTGTTCCGTAAAACGATTCTTCTGTAATCGCTCAGTTTGGTAAGGTATTGCCTCTGAATTAATTTTTCGATCGTCAATGCCGCAACCGTCCGAATATTGTTGATCGCTTCCACTGCCAACTAGAACAACCAAGTGGCGTTAAAACTGAAACACGTTAAAAAAAAGTTACTTTTGTGGATTGTTGCAATGTTTCAGCTTGTTTGAGATTTTCTTTCAGAAGCAGTTTTTGTTCGCCGTACGCCGAAATCATTACCAACGGAAATAAACTGATAGACACCAAGAAGACTTTCCAAGAAAAATAAAATCCGAGAATGAGGCAGATTACGGAAGTTGAAAACGTGTTAAAAATGATACCAACGCGTAAACCAAGTGCCTAAGATAAACGCAGTTGCAGATTAGAGATACACAATTGATATCAAATTTACTCCTTGAACGTTGGCTGCTTCGCTCGATAACATGGCACCCAAGGAACCAACGCCGTTTTCTGATAGATCAAACCACCCCATTTCCTGGGTTAAAATTTTTCGGAACATGGCACTTCTAAGATTCATCGTTAACTCTTCTCCAGCCACGCCAGTCATGTAGGCCTAAAAATTAAATTATAATTTTATTGTTGTCCTATAAGTAGTATTTTAAAACTAAACCAGGTGCAGCAGCTAGTAAAAATTTTAATGTAAATAAACTAACATGACTGGGTTCGCATAGTTACCTGAGAAAACATGATGGTTGCAATGATTATTGCCATTAAAATGTAACATAAACAGTAAAGATTGACCTTCTCAAAAAGTTTTTCATTGTTAACTTCTGATAACGCCTATAAAAAGTATAAAACTGATAATTGCGAGAGGTTTGGCTTCAAGATAATATTTACACCAATGCAGTAACCATACAAAATTCCATAAATTAAAAATGTGATTCCTGTGAGTCCAGAACTAAGAACACCAGCCGCCATATGTAGTTTTTTGGGCATGTGAAGTTTCATGAGCGACCACACAGCTTTGCCGCTTACATTAATTTCTTTTGAAATTTTTTTGCTCTAAAATAAACTAATGGTTAAATCGTCCAAAATAAATTTAAGCCAAAACTTGCCAAATCTGCCGATTTCTCTGATTTCCCTTCAATTTTTTCCATAATATCCTCAGTTTCTATAAACCTTAAATTTAGTGCTGATTACTTCAACTCAAACATAACATACCAAGTTTGACATCCTTGGTGTTCTCCCCTTCAATTTGTGATAATTGCGGTAGCATAAAGTTGTAATAGGCTCCTTTTAGGGCCATCAAACTACTGTGAGAACCTTCTTCCGCTACGTTTCCATCTTGGATAACAATAATTCGATTTGCTTTTTGCACAGTAGACAACCTATGAGCGACTATCACTGTGGTGCAACCGTGCGATGCCTAAAATCAAATGTACTGAACTAAACATTCTATTACCAAGATCAAAGATATTACAGCATCTAACGCAGCTTGGACTACCGATTCGGTGTTGGAATCTAACGCGGAGGTTGCTTCGTCCAGCAACAAAATGGCAGGGTTTCGAACCAAAGCTCTCGCTATCGCAATCCTTTGTTTTTGACCAACAGACAATTGACTACCTCTTTCACCGATTAATGTTTGGTATCCGTTCGGAAGAGAAGTGATGAAGGTGTGCGCATTAGCCTTCTTTGCAGATTCTTCGATGTCTTCTTGTGTTGCACTTAAATTCCCCCATCTAATATTTTCTGCTATGCTTTCATCAAATAATATGGGATCCTGACCAACTAAACCAATCTGATTTCGCAAATCAATCAAGTTAAGTTCGCTTATATTGAAGTCGTCAATGTAAATCTGTAATAAAAAGAATGGGTAGTAAACACGAAATAAATTGTCGATTTAACTTACATTCCCGCTTGTAGGATCGTAATATCGTTGGATAAGCTGGATTATCGTAGACTTTCCACAACCAGAACTACCAATTAAGGCAACCGTTTCTCCAGGTTGAATAGATAAATTGAGTCCTTTCAGAACGTCCACTTCACTTCTTGCCGGATAATTAAAACTCACGTTTTCAAAAGTAATTTTGCCCTCGATTTTTCTAACCTTAGTGCCGACCTTGTAAAATTTGTTGATGACTACTTCGCTCTGTATAACGCTGAATATTTTGTAGGCCGCACCTTGTGCCATTCCAAATACTTCCATAAGCGGAGTAATGGCTCCCATTAAGAAAATCACCATCTGGACACTGCCGTAAACCTGTAAAAATGGATTCGGAGTTGGAAATAATTTGGACAATGGAACTCACCGCAATCATTCTTTCCACGCTGTAACCTCCTTCTGCACCGCGTCCTTTCGCTACGAGACGGGCTCCGTACCAAAGTGAAAAGGCGTTTCCCACAAACATACAGAAAAACATTATTCCACTTCCGAGTCCGTTAAAGAAAAACCGTCTGATGTTATTTTTCATGGCCGACAGTATCAGTTGATCGTATCTTTCAGCTTGTTCCTCTTGTCCATCATATGCAACCACAGTTTTAATGTAACTTAGCGTTTCTTCCGCAACCACACTTGCTTGACCGTAAGCTTCGGATTCTTCTTTCGACAATTTTGCTGAAATCTAATCTAAATTTTATTAAATACAAATTAAAACTAACCGGAAGATCAGTACATGAGATACGAATGCCAAAGCCACAAAGGATATTGGAACCGAAACCAAGCATATTAATGTGAATTCCCAACCTAAAATAAACGCTTGGATTATGCTGGTTAAGAGAGTAGCAAACTGGTATAAAAATATAAAAGCTTTATCGCCAATACCATCTTGAATTTTTGTCAAATCGCTGCAACAAAAATTATTAGTATTACAGTGTGGTTTAAATTAAGGCTTTTTTTGCGTTTTTGATATCGGTTGAATATAATTAATGTAAATTCTTCCAAGACGAGAGGTAGAAGAGATCCCGAGACAAAGAAGTAGGTATTCATTTATCAAGTTACGGCCATTTAGTAATTTAAATCTAATATTTAAAAAAGAGATACAACTTTTTTGCGAATACAAAAAGTCAATAAAAATGTACTCTGTACTCCAGGATCTCGCTAATAATATTTTGATTCGTTTGCCTCTCCCTTGAAGAGAGGATCAAAATCATATAGACAATTGTAAATACCTCAAGCTTATAGGACCTTTTGCTACTACGAAAGTATGAGTGTATTTAAAAAAAATAGTTGATTTTACTTTTTCTGTGGTGGATTACATTTTCATCTCAAATCAGAAAATTTAAAGTAAAAAACATTGTTGCAATGTTACAATTAATTCAAAGTTTAAAAATTTTGTGATAAACTTAATTGCTTCGTTAAACAATGACATAATACTCATAATTTCAGCTTTATCGCTTTAAAAAAATGAGGTCTTCTTATCTTCTCTTGACCTTGTGAATCTCTAAATTTAATAACTTACTCGGAAATTCGACTGGAAAAATCGCCGGTTTTGTTTTGATCGTGCCAGGAGATGTCCTGTTCGAGGACCTTCGATAGGTACAGCTCTCGAATTTTAAAAGTCTAAAATATTCAGTTATTTGTTGTTTTTTCTTCAGAGATTTGATTTTACCTGCCGAATAGCCGTATAATTAAACAGTACGGTGGCTACGTAAGTGAAGACAAAGACGATTAACGAAATCAAAGAGGTACTTATCGCAAATTCGGTAATCTTCTTCATAAAAATCACTTTTTCCGCATCCCTAATTGTTTCGTTTGCTGAACCGGATAGAGCAAAAGCGTAATTTATGAATCCGTCCATTGCACCTCCGAGGGCTATCGAAAAATAAGAGTAAGCGATTCCGGCGATGAGTGAACTCAACAAGGCTACTATCAATAAAATTTTATCCAAACTGGTCGCATATTTAAACTAAAAAGGAAAAAATTTTTCATTGTCCTCAAATTCTTTTTTCTTACCAATTGGAAATATTGAACGGTTCCGCTTTGGTCTGGCTTATCTTCGTTCTCTTTGAGACTAAAAAATATTATGCTTTTCAATAATTCCAAAACGTTTTCACACTTACCCTTCGAGTTCCACATTTGAAAATTCATCTTCATTTAACGTCATAACTGAAAAGTTCAAAATATTCCAAATCTGTGCTGATAAGTTCCAATACAAAAATTAAGTTGGGTCTAAATTTGGTTTATTTTCAATTGTGATCCAAATTTATCGATTTTATCGGTTGAAGTTTTAAAAAAATCTAATTAGTTAATTACTTCATTATTAGAGCGTAAAGCAGAGGTCGGCAAACTTTTTTAAGAAAGAGCCAGATCTTAAAATTTTTAGACTCCACTTAAATAAAATTGTATTTTTATTAGCCACAGTGCTGATAAGTTTCTGATAAGGCATATCTTTATCTCATGCAAATCTTCGTCTAAACAAGTGGTATTCTCTACGGGAGTACTTGCGGTTGTACAATCTACCATATTTGACCTTATAAAAATTTTAAGAACTTGAAGAAAGGGTCAAACGCTAAAGATGAACAGTACCGGGGGGGGGGTCCCTTAAAAAGTTTTTAAAAAATTTATTGATTTGTTGTGATTTTAAATTGAAAGTCAGGTATTAGAACTTACAAAATAAAAAAAATTTATTTTAAAATTTACAATCAATTAAGCATAAATTAACGCTACAAGAATACATTGGTAATCAAATGACGTCTTAATCACTTATATCGTGTAAAATTACTTCCCGTTAGTAATACAAAAACTCAGGTAAATTTTAAACTACTTTCCTTCAAGATTTCTTTTGTGGAAAATTTTACATGCAATAATTATTTATGCAAACGATCGTTTTAATAAATAAACGCGCCCGTAAGAGATCAAAGAAAATCACACGCAGAGTACGACACTTTGGTCCCTTGGTGTATAATTTACCATTACAATCCCTTGCTTTGCCATACGCTAAATAAATAGCCCTATTAGTATCTAGCCCTGGTCTGGCTCAAAAGTGGCATTTTACGTCTGCATGGACAAAAAGGGTTTTTCATCGTCAGAATGAGTTTTCCTCGAATGAAGTTTTAAACTTTTTAAATGTGTAAATTTTTGTTGACAAATTTGACACTCAAAAGGTTTATCGCCCGTGTGAATTCTCAAATGAATCTTTACAGCTTGTCTAGATGAAAATTTCACCTTGCAAATTTCACACGAATAAAGTTTTTCACCCGTATGAGTTCTTAAATGAATTTTTACACTCCCACTCTGTGCAAATGTTTGTTGACATACATCACACACGTAAGGCTTGTCGCCAGTATGAATTCTTAAATGAACTTTTAAATTTTGTCTGTTTGAAAACTTCATCTTACAAATTTCACATGCAAAAGGTTTTTCGCCCGTATGAATTCTGAAGTGATCTTCTAAACCTCCTTTTTGTGTAAATTTTTTGTTGCAAATATGGCACCCAAACGGCTTATCACCAGTGTGAGTTCTTAAATGAATCAGTAAACTTCCACTCTGGGAAAACTGTAGTCGACAAATTTGACACTCGAAGGGCTTTTCACCACTATGAGTTCTCGAATGAATTTTTAAACTTCCTTTACGTAGAAATTTCACATCGCACACTTCGCATGTAAAATTTTTTTTCGCCACTATGAAATCTTAAATAATGATTTTTTAAAATTCTAGATTTGGCAAACTTTTTAAGGCAAATTTTACACCCAAACAATTTTTTGCTATCGGACACCTCAGATATTTGCACTTCGTATTCTTTATCCAGTTTCGATTCAAAAATTGAATTATCTTCATCTTTAATTTCGATAGCATGATGTAAGTCAACCAATTCGATGTCCTCGATGTCTTCCACAACTTCTATTTTAATTTTCGATTCCGTTCTCGAATCAGAAAGATTTTCTAAAACATTACAAGTGTTTCCCAAATTTTGTAATTCATCCGAAGTTTTCAGTTTGTCTACACCCTCCACAAGCGTACCCATACCACTTTTTCGCAACAGAACCACAAAGGGGGTCAAGTCAAAATGTCGTCCTGTATGTATGTTGCTTACTAGATGGCGTGTATTGCTCTTAGATGGCGCTACCTACTTTTAATTATATTATAACCTCAATTTCTCATGCTCTAACTGACGTATTATAATTATTATTAAATTTAATTCTTTAAAATGGGTTCTTATGATATTTTTAAACAATTAACAAGAGGTGCCAAGTTTACCAAATCAGAAAGGAGATCACAGGTGAGCAATCAAATTAATACATTAGCGATACCTACTACTAACTTTTGCGTTTTTCAAGAAACCTGATAGACCAACTCCGTTGCTTTCCAATGAAGTTATTGAAATTAAAATCGAAGAGCCGGAGGAGGTCCAAACTAATAGTCAAGAAGAAGAATCAGACACCACCATAACCTTGCCAGAATCTGGCACCTCCGACGGTAAATCGGAGGGAAGAAAACGTAAAGCATTAGAAAAACTGCAATCCATGGATCCAAAAAAGAAAAAGTTGTTACATGACGAAGAAGTAAGTAAAAGTTCGTTTGACATCTAAACTTTATATTCTCAAAATTTTATTTTACAGGTTAACCGGTTAAGAAATCAACTTAAAATTAAAGTTGCCGGGAAACGCATTCCTGAACCGGCAGGATCCTTTGAGGACATGAATTTACCTCTAGATTTGTTACAAAATTTACGAAGTTGCGGTTATACCGAACCCACTTCTATTCAAAAGCAGGCCATGGTTGTGCTGCTAAGGGGTCGGCAATTGTTGGCATGTGCCCCAACCGGATCGGGAAAAACGGCTGCATTTTTATTGCCTGTCATTCACTCGTTGAAGGGACCTCAAAGTTCAGGATTCAGGGCGGTTGTTTTGTGTCCCACTCGCGAGTTGGCCAAGCAAACACAACGTGAATGTATTCGTTTATCGGAAGGTCGTAACTTTCGTGTTCACATTCTCAGTAAATTGAATAAAACCGCCTCTGATTATGGCGAAAAGAGTTCTCAGAAGTTTGATATTTTGATTACAACTCCAAATCGGTTGTGCTATTTGTTGCAGCAGGATCCACCTGGAATTTCGTTGAAAAAGTACATTGACAAACTTGTAAATTTATGGTAGTTAATTTTATTAGTTTTTTAGCGTGGAATGGCTGATCGTAGATGAAGCAGATAAATTGTTTGAAGATAGTGCTAACAGTTTTAGGAAACAATTGAAGCAAGTGTTGGAAGCCACCACGCATCCTAATCGAAAAATTGGAATGTTTAGTGCAACTCAGACTCAAATGGTGGCTACGTGGTGCCGAAAACACATGACGAATTTAATTCGAGTAGCTGTGGGGCACAGGTAAATTTAAACTTAAAATAAGTCTGCAATGTCATAGTCCAGCGATGGACCTTTATTTTAACATGGAGAAAATTTACCAAATATTGAAAAATTAGGAAAAATGATTCATTTTAATTGTAGAAAACCTGGAGCAGTCAGAGAATTTTTTTGAGAAGTTTGGTGGAAATCATGTTTTTGGTTTAATAATTCAATTGTTTTGGTTCAACAATTTTACTGTTTTGTTCAATAATTCAACTGTCTTATTTGTTTCGATAATTTAACTGTTTTGCTGAGCATTTGAATTATTTTTTGTTTAATAATTATTCATTTTTTTTGTTGAATAATTCAATTGTTTTTGGTTCAGCAATTCAATTATGATAGATTTAACAATTTAATTTTTCGTGATTCAACAATTCAATTGTTTCTTTAGCAATTCAACAGATTTTTCAACAATTTCACTGTTTTTCAGCAGTTCAATTGTTTTATGCAAAAAAGCTGCTAGTTTGTCTAAAAGTACAACTGTCATGTTAAATAAAACAACTTGATTGTTCAATAATTCTGTCGTATAGTTCAATTATTTAACTGGTTTGTTTAAAAATTCAATTTTGATGTTTACCAATTCAACTATTTTTGAATATGACAGTCTCGTTGGGTCAGTGACGAAGATTTTACTGCTTGATCTCTTCCAATATTTTTAGGTCGGCAATTCAAAAATGAATATTGAAAAGTACTATTTATTAATATTAGATGGCACACTGCTCATCAGTTGTCACTGTATTAACGTGCGGATTCATAGATGAGTATTTGGTACTTCTTTCTAGCTGTTAACTCGATTTCGAGTATTGAGGCCCCTCTCTATAAAAGGGGATTTTCCTGGCTAATTGCCTCGGTGGGTAGCCACTGCTTTCCGAGGGAAGACGGTCAGAATAAATTTTTACTCCGTTCGGGTTTGAACCAGGAAACTCAGTTTAGTAATTGACACACTCAAGTGCCAAACCATGACCAACTTTATTATATTTGGTACTTACTAATACTTAAACACTGAATTTTAGCATATTGACTCTTTTAGTACTGAATTTGCAACTATGAAAAACAAATCTTGTGCTTAAACGTTAGTAAGTAATTAAATACTTGTCTATGAATTTGGAACGAATCTCTTTAATCCAGTCACGTGCGTTCTTATTTAAATTAATTTAATTTAAATATTTTTGAAGCTGCAATAAAAAGAAGGGGAAATGAGATGAATGCTTTCTTATGTGGGGGAATTTTCTAGGAGAAAAAATGTTATCAACATATGACCCGGTAATTGAAAAACCAAAAACTTGAAAATAATCAAAGAATTTGATAAGGAGGGGAGCTTGAGTTACAAATTTGATCCAAAATTATTATAATTTTAATATTTCTATGATCAAGTGAATTTAGTTTGTTTATTTTTAAGCTATAGGGGGGGGGGAGTATAAATCTACCGTTAAATAAGATAGAAAAACTCAAAAATAAAAAGGTTTTTCTGCTTGCTTGCATTTACAATCAATACGATCAATAATAATAAATGACCATAAATAATTACTATATTGCTATGATTACTGCTACTGTTTGTTGATTGAGCTTTGGGTGCTATTCACTTACCATTGAATTTAATTTTTGTGTTGTGTTAATTTTCATCGGCTTGAGCTCCTAATTTGCAGTTCACTCTTAAATCTTTTTAATTATTACAGAAATGCTGCGACAAATTCCGTGCAACAGGAGTTGCTATTCGTTGGTAACGAAGCTGGAAAATTGTTGGCAATGCGCAACATTATCCGAGAAGGAATTAAGCCTCCAATTTTGGTTTTTGTACAAAGTAAAGAACGTGCACAGGAATTGTTTACCGAACTTATGTTTGATGGAGTAAACGTCGATGCCATCCACGGTGATAGAACTCAATCACAAGTAAGTTACATGGCCATGTAAGGTAAATTGACTTTTTATTGATCTTTTATTTTATAGAGAGACTTTACGGTCAAAAATTATCGAGAAGGTAAAGTGTGGATTTTAATATGTACGGAATTAATGGCACGAGGTATCGATTTCAAAGGAGTTAATTTAGTAATAAATTACGATTTTCCCACGTCTGCTATATCTTATGTTCATCGGATAGGAAGGGCCGGAAGAGCGGGAACCAACGGTAAAGCCATCACGTTTTTCACAGTTGACGATGCTCAATTTTTACGAAGGTATGTCATTGTTACGTTTTGTAAACGTGGGATTATTAATATATTTTTTTTAGAATTGCACAAATTATAAAAGATTCCGGTGGTGAAGTTCCAGATTATACCTTGAAATTGAAGAAACCTTCGAAAAAGTTTGTTAAGAGGTTACAACAGAAAGCTCCAGATCGCAAGGATATCAGTACTAATTTGCACAAACATAAAAAAAGAAAAACCACAAAGTGAGCTTAGAACTAGGATTTTTTGTATATTAAATACTTTTATATTGTCCAGTGCGTGATTTTTTAATAAATTGAATAATTTTTGGAACTGTGTAACTTGGATTATTTTCAATTAAAAATCGTACAAGTGTGCAAATATATGCTTATCGGGGTCGGAAGGTTTTGAACGTTACCAAAGCTAATTCTTTATTATTTGTAGCTAATTGGAAATTTCGTTACATAATGAAATGATTGTGCAATTTTTTTTTACAAAATTTAAATCACAGTTATGATAATGGATTATGCCGTATGGCATCTAGAAAATAATTATTATCGATAGGTCTTATTGTCTTAGATAACACAAGTTTCCACATAATTACAATTAAGTGCTTTTTAATTGAAATATGCTTTTGTATCCTTTGAAATTTTTAAAACAATGTCCATTCTGATATAATAGATAAAATAATTATTTTATTAGTAATAATTAATCTATTTATGGAAAGTATTATGTAAAAAATTTTATCTTGGGTGTAATAAAAAATTATGCTTATATGGAATTCGATTTTCATAAATTACATTTATATTGATTTTCATAATACAAACATTTATTTTACAAATGCGTTTGTATAATTATTAATTACCTTTTCTTATCAATCATTGAATAAATTAACAAAATACAAGTTACATTAAAACTATCAAATACTTCAAAACTTTGAAAACTCATTCCGTCAAGTACGCTTTCAATCCGATTAATTGTGGTATTGTCGAGTTAAATGGAAAAACTATTCACTCAAGTTTTAAAAAATTATTTATACATATTGTATTGCTCGGGGGCTTATTTTGTAACTTTTCAACCGTCGTTTTTATAACGTTTAAACCAATAGTTTGTTTATTTTAACTTGAATGCTTTTATAGCATTAAATACATTACATATATTTTTTTTTGAGATAGCGATAGTTGAAATATTGCCGTTTGCATTCAAATTTGTAAGCTAGAAGCGGTAAATTTAAAAATTTAAGTTTATTATTACAGAATTCATTCAGTATTTTTCTCTAAATCAAATTTTATTGTATCACAATAATATTAAAACATCATTACTCAATTGATTTCCTTTAATCGATATCAGCACTTAAACTATATGAAAAACACTACTAAAGTTGATCTTTGTTCAAACTTTTAAAATATCTAATTTTAATTGTTTGGGATATAACCACTTATACTACCGCGTCATTGTGTTTGTAATAATACAATGAACGAGCAATATATTTTTCCTCGCATGGAGGAAATTGATTTTAGATGGCAGCGGTCTGAAAACGTAGACCGCACAAATCTTTTAAACCCATCAAATAGAATAATAGCTAAATTGTACTTGAGCCCTACGGATTTTAAACGAAATTTCTTTTAGACATTTAAAACCACCTCTAAGCTTCGGAGAACATGTAAAGACAGCGGTCCCCCTGTGTTGATTACTATCAGATTCAACAACAAAAACGGGGTTACAACCACATTCCCCAACCGGGATTCAGCAGCTGTAGGGTTTTAATGCTTAAACCTTCTCTAGAGAGAGAGAAAGATCTTTTGAACAAAACTACCCATTATATCGAATTATTTAACGGTTGAATTTAATTTTAGCCTTGGTAAACTGTGAAGAACCAAAAATCAACATAAAAAACAACAATTTTAAGGATAAGCTTTAAATTTATTTTTGTAAATTTTCCAAATAATAATTAGATTTATTTTTAGATAAGATTTAATCTTATTTGTGTTTAATAAAACTAGTTTAAAATTATTTTTAGAGTTTATTTTTCTGTTTTGTTGTTGATTTTGATTTTCCTGTAAGAAGGATAGACATTTCCAAAAAAATGGTTGAATTTGCAATACAGAAAAGGTTATAATTTTTTTTGTAAAACGTTACACTTCAAAAGGAAACTTCGAATATTTAAAAAAAAGTTTATTTAACTTTTTAACACATAAAATAGAAGCTTTAGCCCCTCACTCTCTTGGATCATTTAAATTTAGACAAAATTTCGTTTAGAAGACAGTCTACTTTCACAATAGCGTTTGTTCACAAACATAATATGTGGGATTCCAACTACCTGCAGCGCGAAACATTCAAATATTATAAAGTTTCAAAATTACACAGCCACGACTTTTTTCTTTATTTTTGCATCAAAAAATTTCACATATTATTAGTGTTATTTACCTTTTCCAAGGACTTTATAAATGCTTGGCAGCACAAAAACTGGTTTATTTAAACCAGTCCCGTAGCCAGAAATTGAAAAAAAAAATCTTTTTGACATTTAAATTTTGAAAATAAATAGGTGTAGGTAAGTAGTTAGAAAATTTGTACAAGTGTCCCACCTTCCCCAAAATAAAATCCTCACTGTTGATAGGCAAAACATGCGATGTTTACTTGAGAACAATGACATATTATCCTGGGGGGAATTCATAATCCCCTTCTCCCCCCAGACTCTCAGTCACTGCTTTATATTTCTTGTGCTAAAAACTTTTACTATTAATCGCTTCATACTGATGACCATAAGTTCGCAAAATTTTTCTGTCACAGGTTTAGTGTACCTGGGGGGTGCTCTACACCCCCGGTCTCTAGAACTTTGGTTTATAAATTTGGGTTAATTGAGCTATTAGTTACTTGAGTGTGACTTGTTAAAGTTAGGATTAAATCGTTTTCTTAGAGATATTTTCTAGATCGGTTATGCTGATATCTTCAATTTATTTCAAATATAAAAATAAACTGTACAAACCGGGGGGTCTGGGGGGTGTGGAACACCCTCCAGTGCCTCACTGTTGAAATGCAAAATATTTGATGTTTACAGATTATGAGTAGGGTTTATTACAGCGCTTTGCTTTTCTTGAAAACGATTACATATTATCCTGGGGGAAATCATAATCCCCTTTCCCCCAGATTCTCCGTCACTGCTTTATATTCCTCATGCTAAAAAGCTTTCACTATTAATCACTTTATACTAATGACCATAAGTTTGCAAATTTATCTATCACAGTTTGAGTGTACCCGGGGGTGCTCCACACCTCCCAGACCCCCCGGTCTCTGCAAGTATGATTAATAATTAGGCTAATTGGGATATTAGTTACTTGAGTGTGACTTATTAAAAGTAGGTTTAATTAGTTATTCTAAAGATTTTTTCTAGATCGGTTATGCTGACATCTTCAATTTATTTTTAATATAAAAATAAACTGTACAAACCGGGGGGTCTGGGGGGTGTAGAACACCCTCCAGTGCCTCACTGTTGAAAGGAAAAACATTCAATGTTTACAGATTATCAGTAGGGTTTATTATAGCGCTTTGGTTTTCTTAAGAACAATCATTTATTATACTGGGGGGAATTCGTAATTCTCTTTCCCCCCAGATTCTCGATCGCTGCTCCTTGTGCTCTCCACATTCCTTGTGCTAAAAACTTTCACCATTAATCGCTTAATACTAATGACCATATGTTTGCAAATTTATCTATCACAGTTTGAGTGCACCTGGGGGGTGCTCCACACCCCCCAGACCCCCCGGTCCCTAAAACTTTGCTTGATAATTTGGCCTAATTCAGATATTAGTTACTTGAGTGTGCTTTGTTAAAATTAGGATTAATTAGATTTTCTAGAGATTTTTTCTAGATCCGTTATTGTGGTACCTTCAATTTATTTCTAATAAAAAATAAATTGCTCAAATCGGGGTGTGGGGGTGCGAAACACCCTCCAGTGCCTCACTGTTGAAAGGCAAAACATTCAATGTTTACAGATTATGAATGAGTAGGGTTTATTATAGCGCTTTGGTTTTCTTGAAAAGGATTACATATTATTAGGGGGGAATTCATAATCGTCTTTCCCCCATATTCTCAATTACCGCTTTATATTCGTTGTACTGAAAGCTTTCCCTATTAATCGCTTCATACTGATGACCATAAGTTCGCAAATTTTTCTGTCACAGGTTCAGTGTACCTGGGGGGTGCTCTACACCCCCAGACCCCCCGGTCTTTAAACCTTTGGTTTATAATTTGGGCTAAAGGGGATATTAGTTACTTGAGTGTGACTTGCTAAAATTAGGATTAATTAGTTTTTTTATAGATTTTTTCTAGATCGGTTAAGCTGATATCTTCAATTTATATCTAATAAAAAATAAACTGTACGAACCGGGGGGTCTGGGGGGTGTGGAACACCCTCCAGTGCCTCACTGTTGAAAGGCAAAACATTCAATGTTTACAGATTATGAGTAGGGTTTATTATAGCGCTTTGGTTTTCTTGAAAAGGATTACATATTATTCTGGGGGAAATCATAATCCCCTTTCCCCCAGATTCTCCGTCACTGCTTTATATTCCTTATGCTAAAAACTTTCACTATTAATCGCTTCGTACTGATGACCATAAGGTCGCAAATTTTTCTGTCACAGGTTCAGTGTACCTGGGGGGTGCTCCACACCCCAGACCTCCCGGTCTTTAAAACTTTGATTTATAATTTGGGCTAATGGGGATATTAGTTACTTGAGTGTGACTTGCTAAAATTAGGATTAATTAGTTTTTTTATAGATTTTTTCTAGGTCGGTTAAGCTGATATCTTCAATTTATTTCTAATAAAAAATAAACTGTACGAACCGGGGGGTTTGGGGGGTGTGGAACACCCTCCAGTGCCTCACTTTTGAAATGCAAAACATTCAATGTTTACAGATTATGAGTAGGTTTTATTATAGCGCTTTGGTTTTCTTGAAAACGATCACATATTATTAGGGGGGAATTCATAATCGTCTTTCCCCCCATATTCTAGGTTACTGCTTTATATTCGTTGTACTGAAAGCTTTCCCTATTAATCGATTCATACTGATACTGGGGTGTGGAACACCCTCCAGTGCCTCACTGTTGAAAGGCAAAACATTCAATATTTACAGATTAAAAATAAACAGGCCCGTAGCCAGGGGAGCACCTAGATCACGTTCAAAAAAAATTTTAAGTTAAAAATTTGAATTTTGAAAATAAATAGATTTTTACAAGTGCCCCCAACCCTCGAAATGAAATACTGGCTACGGGCCTGATCTAAAAATCATAGAGGGTAGGAGATACGTACCCTTTATGATTGCAAATACTTATTCCCTTTTCTTAATCAGATTTATTGATTTACTTGAAAAGTTAAAAAAACAGTAGAGTGTTAATTGCTGCATTTAGGGATATAGTAAATATTTTTAATATGTTTTATTATTCCTAATATTTTGAATTGTGTACCGTTGGTGCATTTGTACCGAAATCCTACTGTTGATTTGGTCTCAGTGTCTAAACATTGTTCTCGTAGCAGCACTTACCGCGCTTAATTCTGAATGTACTATTTCGCTATAATGTTAAGCACACACTCGGGATGATGTTATTAAAAACATCGTCTACTCCACTCTTTATTTTACATTCTGTCTATAGATTATTTTTATCTGACATCAAAACCCGGTTTAATTTTAAACAGGAAACCTCTACATTTTGGTTGTAAATCGTCCAACATTGTAAGGTTTAGTTCGTAATAAAGATAATGTTGTACAATGTTTTTAAATTTTTCTTATGGTCTGTGTTAGAGGTTTCGTTCATAAGCTAAGAGCTTGATAGATAATGTATTTATTTTATTCATATTTTTATTATTTTAATTTTTAATTCTTTTGCATTGCATTAAGAAACCCTACCTTAAACCTTGTTTCTGTTACATATTAATAATCCTCAACATTTAACATATTTATTCTGATTGCAATCAGCATAATTTGAATTTCCAAGTTCAACGTACTAGTTTTATCGATTTTACGATAAATCTATTTTTTTCTTTTGTTATCATAGTAAAAATCTTATCCTTTTACATTGTCAAGTCTTGCAAAGAGAAATTGATTGTCTATGTTATTTAAAATTTATTTCGATTTCCTGGAAGTCAATATATTTAATTGCATAATAAATGTTTTCGTGTTTTTGAATGTTTATAAACGTGTTTAGTATCTTCTACGTTGGAAGTCTTCTAAATTTAGGTATTGGGGTACATGCCCCCACATTAAAAAAAAATTAATATGACCTCTGTAATTCAAAATAATAATTTTTAAAAATAACTGGTACAATTCTGTTATTCTGATATAAAAATGAATGGAGAACCATGGATAAGAAAGAGTAATAAAAGAGGGGGGAACCCTTGGACCTAGCTGCTTTAAATAAATTATATTCTTCTCCACATCACAGTAAAAAATTCGATAATAAATTGCTGATAATCTTATAATCTTCCACTTAAAGTACTATCATGCTGTCGTTATTTGAAAAGTTAAAATATTTCAGAAAAATTAAAAAGAGTCCCCCTGCAACAAGTGGCGCCCATACCATAGCCAAGAATAGTTGTTTTTTCATTTCGATAATATATAATATGTCTTGATATGTTTATTTTTATAAATTACTGAATTATGAATAAACGTGCATGTTAAAAATAATTGGTTATTAAATAGTAACCCAAATAAAACGAGAGAAAAACGGAATTGCCAAAAATTTACTTAAATTAAATTTATTTTTTAGTTTGCGTGACTTACCTGTTTATCTCTAAAGCGATGTAGATTATTATTAAGTGTCTGTTAGAATTAAATTAAACATTTCTTTGAGACATGCCGAATTTTTGAATTTTTATTATTCACAAATATCTCTAATTGTAACGTCAGATGCCATCTGGCAATCTGGTACAAATGAGATTTGTGTAATCTTCATTTATTTTATTAAGTCCTTAGGGGTGGTGGGGTATATAGACGCTTTCTATTTTTTAAATTAATATTGTACCTTGCAATTTACAAAATAACCGGTTCATTTCCAAAAATTTTAAATTTCTAGATATAATATTAATTTAAAAAAATGCTACCATTGAGTTCGATGCGATCCGATGTTATCGGATTTTAAAAACGCAATAAAAAATTCGATAAATGAATAATCTTGTAATCTTTCACTGCAATATCTGATGTAATCTGTGCTATCGAATAGATTAACCTGCTACTGCCCACTGTCGTAATTTGGGGTTGCGGATTATTAATTTTTTTTTTAATAAAATTATTGACCCTAATTATTATGTAGTACCTACAAAATATTTGCACAATATTTTTTACATTGTCAAAGTTGATAAAATTATCTGCATCGAGGTACCACTTACTTTTTGGAGTTGAAAAGTAGGCGTACCTGAAAGGGTACTCGGCCAAGTTTCGTGATTTACGTCGAGGTGTGCGTTCAGTTTACGGTTTCGTATTCACCTGTTAACACGCGAAGTGCAATTTTGTAATCGTAACTTGACGCTTTCACAATGAGTTTGATGAACCAATGACAATCGCATAATTCTTATATTTTCTTCCGATATTGCAAATCACATTCCAATTTTTTCAAAATATAAAATTCAAAATGGGCTTAGGAAAGGGAACCGCGGTCGAAGCCGAAAAAAATAGTTCAAATTTTCAAGACGAAAACCAACCTCCCAGTTACACAGGACTTTTAGGTGAGTAGTAACTCTCTATTTTCACACTTTCACGTTAGAATTTATCCTCATTTAAAATAAGGTGATTTTTTCCACCGAATTGGTCACAAAAGTGTATTTCAAAAACGAAAACTGAAAAAAATATGTTGGTTATAGAATTTTTCAATATTATATCAAAGTTTAAAACCACACCTACCGAAAACAGGTTAAACTTTACCGAATTTACATTTAGGAAATTTTTAAAATTTATTTAATAATTTTTTTATTATGCAATTAGGTATAATTTTCGAATTAAAATTACGATAAATTTTAATTATGTCAATAAATTTCATCGTTGATTTTTTATTTGAAAGTTTTCGACAGGGCAGGAATGAAAACTTCGATTTTCTTTCGTGGGGAATAAGTTAACATAAATATAATCTGAAATTTAAAAAAAGCGCCTGAGGCACTCTTCAGGAATAAATGACAATTGATAATTTACCTCCTCGATTTTTTAATTTAAAAATAAAATCCAATTTGGATTTTATTCAAATTTTGACGAAATAACTGCATTAAAAACTTGTTTACTTGCTAAATTTAATTTGGGAAAATCCCGAAAAAACCAGTCTTCCTAAAAGCTACTTTCGGCTGTTAGTTTATAAGTTAATATATGTAGTTATACTGTTGGCAAGTCGGTAGGGCCATCTAATTAAGGTGGAATTAATTTTTTTGCCTTTAAAAAGCAATCCTACCCATTTTCAACGGTCTGGCAATCTCGAATTTAAGAATATCAATTTTATTTAACGTCGAGCAAGTAATGCATTTTTTTTAAACAATTAGGTGAATTTTAAAAGTATTTTTTTATGAAACAAATATTTTTTTAAATTAAAGAAAATTCCCAGTAAAAGTTGTCCATTTTAATAATCCACAATTGCCGGAAAATGTGACGCTTTTTCTTACATTCATGTAATGTGATTAGCTGGCGTAACAAAATCTAATTTTTAGTTACCCATGTACATCACATTCAACGAGCAAATAATTATTAAATGAGCCTGTAAAGTACATTTGGCATGGAATTTTCCTATTGCAGTATTCAAAATTAATTTAAAAAACCTATCACTTTCAGTATACTTTTGAAGAAACGAATGTGTATATATCGCGCGTTGTGACAGCTGTAACTGTGTAACCATTCGATTTACAAAACAAACAAAGAAAATCGTTTTTGTAGAGAATTTTATCAGCTTTATTTTTGATAACTTGACATTTTGCTCTAAACTGACATAAAACCAAGATATTTACAAATTTCTGAATATACTCGTGTACATAATGCATTCTAACTTTCTTCTAAAATTTGTTGCCATGACAAAATTGTTGCCACATAAACAAGTGGAACAGAGACGTATTGTCCCAGTTGCATGGTGAAAATCATCAGAATAACCAGACTGCTTTTCTGCTGTTTTAAAAAAAATTTGTTTCATAACGGCGGCGTCAAGGTTATTGATTCTTTATCAGAGCAGCAATTAAAGGTAATACATTCTAAGCAGCATAACTAGTTTTAAAAAGTGGGCAAAATTGTATTTTAATTGTTTTTGTTATCAAAGTTACTTAAATTATATTATTAGTTATTATTAATGACTTGTGTTTAAATTATCAAGTGGTGATACGATTGAAAATGATATGATAACGATCTGATAAGCACTGATTTAACAAAGAAATTACTTTATTGTATTCGAGTAAGACGTTTATCTCTAATAATTACGCTAAATTATTTTATTGCTTGCAGAGGAAATTCTTAATTATATTATTAGACAATTGTTTTACTTTTTACGAACCTTAATACCACCGTGAACTACTTCTCCAATTTGCTTTAATCGTTAAATTGTTCTACATGATTACCTTAATTTATTATGCAAATAATCTGATTTAAAAATTATGTTTATTTTCGTTTTTTCTATTTTTTATTTATTTATTTATTTTTTTGAGCAATTATACGCGTTCGATGTAGTGCCGCCATCTATTATCGCGTTGGTTGCACTGCATCATTTGTCTCTATGGTTTCGCCTTGTACGTGCACGTGCACTAAAGCCCCAATGATTAATAAGGTATTCCCCTCACATAATACTACCGGCAGGTACCTGTTGGTAAAATATTTCATTTTAATAAGCAATAATTTTCTGTAAAGAAGTTATAATTAAAAAATCGTTATCATTTGAATAGCTCGTATAAAATGGTTAAAATTAGAACCGCAAATAAAATTTAAGCGTGGTGATTATCCGCTTACTGTGCGAAATTTTTGTTAGCTGCTCAGGTTTATTGTTACACCATTACTGTGTTCATTGAAAACCGATTCTCGGAACAGCTGGAATGTTCCCCCTTAGAACCCCTTGTTCTTCTTATTGTAAAACATAAATTCTTCATCAATTAGTTAGCAATCAAAAGAGGAGTGGTCGTGAGTGTGTACTTGTAAATTACATATAAGTATGTAAATAAGTAGTCTGTTCTTCCTTCAATTAAGTTTAAATAATACCAATTAAATTACAACTCATGAACACGTTTTAATCTAATTGCATGAAAGTAAACAGTTTCTAATTCTCCCTAGGGGCAACTCCACCTGGCCGAGTTAAATTCAATTTTATTTTCTAGTAATGATTCCGCCTTCTGCCTCATTTTCTGCGTCGTCGCCATCGTCGGGGTGCTGTAATCTGAAAACAGCCGATATGGTCCGGCAATTTCTAGCGTTCGAATGCAGATTGAGCAAGAATACTGCCACAAACATCGTGATTTTCAGGTGACTACTGCAGGGCACTAGAACACCAATTATTACGTACGTTTAAATCAGGTCGTAGCCAGGATTTCATTTCGACGAAGGCACTTGTAAAAATTTTCCAACATACCTGCACCTATTTATTTTCAAAATTCAAATTTTTACTTTCAAAATGAATTTTTCTAACATTGCGAGAAGGGGCTCTGAGTGCGGGCCTGCTTACTCACAATATAAAAACATTGAATGTTTTGCCTATCAACAGTGAAACACTGGAGGGTGTTCCACACCCCAGATACCCGGTTTGTGCAGTTTATTTTTATCAAAATGTATTGAAGATCTCAGTATATCCGATCTAGAAATAAAAGTTAACTTAACTTTAACAAGTCTTACTCAAGTACCTAATATCCAAATTAGCCCAAAATTATAAACCATACTTTTGGAGACCGGTGGTCGGGAGGGGGACACCCAACAGGTATACTCAAACTGTGATAGATAAATTTGGACTCTTATGGTCATCAGTATTAAGCGATAAAGGTGAAAGCTTTTAGCACAACGAATATAAAGCGGTAACCGAGAATATGGGGGGAAAGACGATTATGAATTCCCCCCTAATAATCTGTGATCGTTTTCAAGAAAACCAAAGCGCTTTAATAAACCCTACTCATAATCTGTAAACATTGAATGTTTTCCTTTTCAGCAGTGACACACTGGAGGGTGTTCCACACCCCAGTTTGTAGAGTTTATATTTTATTAGAAATAATTGAAGATAGAAGCTTAACCGGTCTAGAAAATATCTCTAGAAAACTAATTAATCCTAACTTTAACAAGTCACACTCAATTAACTATTTCCCAATTAGCTCAAATTATAAACCATAGGTTTAGAGACCGGGGGGTCTGGGGTGTGGAGCACCCCAGGCACACTCAAATTATGAGAGATAAATTTGCAAACTTATGGTCATCAGTATAAACTGATTAATAGTGAAAGCTTATAGAATAAGGGATATAAAGCAGTGATCGAGAATTTGGGTGGGGGATTATGATTTCCCTCGAATTATAGTCATCGTTCTCAAGAAAACCAAAGCGCTATAATAAACCCTACTCACACTCTGTAAACATTGAATGTTTTGTCTATCAACAGTGAGGCACTGGAGGGTGTTCCACACCCCAGACCCCCGGTTTGTACAGTTTATTTTTATTAGAAATAAATTGAAGATAGCAGCTTAACCGATCTAGAAAAATCTATAACAAAATTAATTAATCCTAATTTTAGCAAGTCACACTTAAGTAACTAATATCCCCATTAGCCTAAATTATAAGCCAAAGTTTTAGAGACCCGGGGTCTGGGGGTGTGGAGCACCCCCAGGCACACTCAAATTATGAGAGATAAATTTGCAAACTTATGGTCATCAGTATAAACTGATTAATAGTGAAAGCTTATAGAATAAGGGATATAAAGCAGTGATCGAGAATTTGGGGGATTATGATTTCCTCGAATTATAGTCATCGTTCTCAAGAAAACCAAAGCGCTATAATAAACCCTACTCACACTTTGTAAACATTGAATGTTTTGTCTATCAACAGTGAGGCACTGGAGGGTGTTCCACACCCCAGACCCCCGGTTTGTACAGTTTATTTTTATTAGAAATAAATTGAAGATAGCAGCTTAACCGATCTAGAAAAATCTATAACAAAATTAATTAATCCTAATTTTAGCAAGTCACACTTAAGTAACTAATATCCCCATTAGCCTAAATTATAAGCCAAAGTTTTAGAGACTGGGGTCTGGGGGTGGAGCATCCCCAGGTATACTCAAATTGTGACAGACAAATTTGAAAATTGATTGTCATCAGTATTAAGCGATAAAGGTGAAAGCTTTATTACAACAAATATAAAGCGGTAACCGAGAATATGGGGAAAGACAATTATGAATTCCCCTAATAATCTGTGATCGTTTTCAAGAAAACCAAAGCGCTTTAATAAACCCTACTCATAATCTGTAAACATTGAATGTTTTCCTTTTCAGCAGTGACACACTGGAGGGTGTTCCACACCCCCCGACCCCCAGTTTGTAGAGTTTATATTTTATTAGAAATAAATTGAAGACAGCAGCTTAACCAGTCTAGAAAATATCTCTAGAAAACTAATTAATCCTAACTTTAACAAGTTACACTCAATTAACTATTTCCCAATTAGCCCAAATTATAAACCATAAGTTTAGAGACTGGGGGTCTGGGGGTGTGAGCACCTCCCAGGCACACTCAAATTATGATAGATAAATTTGCAAACTTATGGTCATCAGTATGAACTGATTAATAGTGAAAGCTTATAGAATAAGGGATATAAAGCAGTGATCGAGAATTTGGGGATTATGATTTCCTCGAATTATAGTCATCGTTCTCAAGAAAACCAAAGCGCTATAATAAACCCTACTCACACTTATAAAAATTGATTAATCCTAACTGTAAAAAGTCACACTCAAGTAACTAATATCCCCATTAGCCAAAATTATAAACCAGTGACCGGTTTTAGTGACCGGGGTTCTGGGAGGCACCCACCAGGTATACCCAAATTGTGATAGATAAATTTGCAAACTTATGGTCATCAGTATGAAACGATTAATAGTGTAAGTTTTTTGCATAAGGGATATAAAGCAGTGACCGAAAATCTGGGAGGAGAGAGGTTTATGAATTCCCCCCAAGATAATATGTCGTCGTTATCAAGAAAACCAAAGCGCTATAATAAATCTTACTCACAGGCCCGTAGCCAGGATATTATTTCGGGAGGGGGAGCACTTGTAAAATATTCCAGCTTGAAAATACCTACACTTATTTATTATCAAAATTCAAATATTTTACTTTTAAAAAGAATTTTTCGGGGGGGGGGGGGGGACGTGCCCTGCCACGGCCCTGATTTAAATGGATTATCGACAGTGAGTGCAATTTATTACACGAATTGTTGTTAACTCTTCAAACGTGATTATTCAAGGATTTTATAATTGTGTTGTATAAATACAGAATTGTTTAGACATGCTTCAGTAAATTTAATTACAATAAGTATAAACGTTTTTGCGCTATAAAATATTAAGGTTAACCAGGCTGCAATAAATAAAAGTTGGAATCAAATTTTATGATAGAAAAATTAAACAAAAAAAAACAATGATTTTTTGTAATCGGCTGTAAATTTCCAATTAGCCAGCCTCAGGCTGCTTTCCAAATTCAGGATGTTGATTATCATCGGTTACACCTTCTCGATAACTGTAAATTAATTAATATATCAACACTAATGCCAACGTCTATGTTTTTGGCTATTAATTTTTATTTTAATGTTTACTTTTTTACAAATTACTGGTCACCTTGGCTAGCAGGAATGTTAAATATCAAGCACCTTGGATAATTTGATAGCCACCACGCCTTTGTTTGTCGTAAAGACTTTTCACATCCTGATTCAAAGTTGAATTGTCCAAACCAGAACGAAAAAAGGAAAATGATCAAATTTTATCTTTTCATCTGATCGCTGCTTCGGCACAGATATGAACTTATTTTTGAGTTTATTATGAATTATGACCAAAGCGCAAACTGTAATTCGACCAACCTTAACGTGTACGCACATCCCATTTTAAATTAGTATTTTTAATGCGCATTAATGAGTAATATTGGCAAATATGCAACATTTTATCCTTTCTTGTTTCATGTTCAAAAATAACTCTTACGAACTCACATTTTGGCTACATTTTGAATTTGATGATATTACGTAAATTGCACGCACCAATAATAATTACATGGATTGATTATTTGTTGCATTTGAAGTGTTGCATCGCAGGTTCGCTCCATCAGCACCGAAAGAATTATATTTGAAATATAACAGAAAAAAGAAACGAGTTTCAATTGCAACCGAAAGGTTCCAACATCAAATTGACAAACTACGTGGGGCTCTTTGCAGAATGAACTCCCCAACACACCACAGGGTCTAAATATTTTCCGCAGACTTAAATCTCCTGAAATTGTTTATAAAGTGGCGTAGCGTAACATAACATGAGAGCATTAATTTTAATTTTTATACTTATACTAAGGTTTTACTAGGAATCGAACGTGACACCTTCATCTCAGGGTTAACTGTACACCACCGTGACATAATTATTCATAACCTAAAATTACCTTTGATTTGATTACGAAACAAACACTCATATAAAATATTGTTGTAAATTGTAAATTTTTTGATAATTTATGGTTTTTTAAATCAAGAATACTAGGAATTGGTCGTGATGAATTGTTTAATTTATCAAAAATGCAAAAAACAGGATTTTTTTAAATCGTCTAGCAATTTACTTCGATACTTTTTTTCATAGTTAAACATTTACATAAAAAATTTACAAGATTTCGCATCTTTTTTCATTTAGTTGCATTATGCAAATAATGTTAACATGAATTAGCATTTTGTGGTTAATCATAGTAAAACTATTTGCATTTTAAAATTCCTTGCAAATGCACAAACTGTCGATAATTAGTACATAAATTGATATTTATTGTTTTCATTACTTTTCAATGTTTTTTTCAGTGTGTTGACCTAATTTTGTGATTTTTGAAGAAGACGAAAATAATTTAATTGTTACAAAAGAAAAATATAATATAATTTCCACTAAAAAATAAGAAGCAGAAAATATCAGGCAAATTTAAACATTTAAACCCCCCCCCCTTCGCGGTTGGTGTACTCAAATTCGTTGTAATACTATTTTTTGCAACCCCAACGTACTTTTCAGCCCTTCCGTCCAAAAGTGTAATTAATTTACAATTTCTTCCGGTTGGCGTCCTCTATTAGAACCTCTATTTTTTACTCTAATGAATTTGAGGGATCAATGTTTACCAACGATTTATGCGCCACTGTACTATTTTTCCCACTTTCGTTAAATGAAAATGTAAATATTCTTATTTAACTGTTAGACATTCACGTCCGGTTTTATGCAACTGTTAATATGGCATCAAATTTAATTAACCAATAGAAATCGGCAGTTAATTTTAACGGCCAGTTAAAACTTTTATGAAACCGGCCATTAAATAGTGTAATTACATTCAGACTTTCAAATCAAAATTAGTTCTATTTTTTTAGTTCTATTTTAATAAATGAAAATATAAAAACTTGTCTTATTGGTATTTGGTATAAAAATCACCTGCGGCGCCGTTTATAAATGCAGAAATCAGCTTGTCTGAAATACAGGTATTTTTTTCTAGGGCGCTAATTTTTACATCGAGAACCAACAAACCAACAAAAGATCACTAGTTCATGACTAATCCGGACCTGTTAAAGGCAGCTCTTGGCTGATTTTGCTTTTTTTTATTTCTATATTTCCAAATAAAAAATTATTTTCCTATTTATGAACACCCACAAATAAAATTTATTTCAATACCGTTAGGATTCGTTAGGCACAGAAAGAATTATTATGGCAATAAAATATTTATTGAAGTAAAATTTAATTGCGATTGCTTTGAAATGTAATGCGAAATGTTGGTGTTTTAATGCGATAAATTTGAAGCCGATAGATTAAAAATTATAATTTTCATATCAGCGTGCAATAGAATTCCGATGTGTTCGTGGGCTAATCATAATCGGATATTCTGCTGTGATCTAAAGTCCAAGATCGACCTGTAAACTGTGAAGGTAGCGCGAAACCACCAGCCATGCCATCATTTTCAAAAAAATTATGCATTTTTTTATACGCTGGGTAATTTGTCAACAAAATTAAATAAAAATAAACCCTAGGGGTTAGACCCCCCCCCATCTATGCAGTTTATTTTTAATAAGGTGGGGGAAACTTGTGATGCACCGAGAGGGTATTCGAATATCTACAAATTGTGGCCGTTCTTTATATCTTCAAATCTCAGTTTCATCTAAAAGTAAAAGAAGAAAAGTTCCCACAGCTGACTGGGGAATAGAGCGATTTTGATCATTTGTTTCGATTATGAAAACCTAAGTAGTTCATTAACCTGTAAAAATCAAAAAATTTATTTTAGCTCCAACTTCAAGGGATAACTATAGGTTTTCATTCCGGTTTTCAATTGTAAGAAAAATTTTAATCCGATTTACTGTAGTCTCCTTCTTTTGTTTTATTAATTTTACCTGGCGCCCCGCAAATTATCTATTTTTTAAATAGAAAATGAAGAATAATGGAAGATTTTAACATATCCACTCCCCCGTTGCTATGGTGACGTGACATTTTAAACACTAAATAATATTTTTGAAATTATTTCGAAAATGAAACTGCATGCACCGCCACTGGAAAATATTCCATATTCTTCCCCAAAACCCTTTGATTTATGCAGTTTATTTTTATAAAAAGAAAATAAGTGGAAGATTACAGTATAAACTCCTTGGGCGTTGTTAAGGTGACGTGACACTTATTTTAAACACTAAATAATTTTGAAAATGAGAGCACATGCAACGCCACTGGAAAAATTCTATATTCCTCCCCAAAGCCTTCCCATTGATGTAGTTTATTTTTATCAAAAGTAAATAAATGGAAGATTTTCGTTTAATCTAATTTGCCGTTGCTATGGTGACGTAATATTTTTAGACACTCAATAATTTTAAAATTGCTACCACACGCGACGCCACTGGAAAATATTCCATATTTCTTCCCAAATTCCTCCGATTTATGTAGTTTATTTTTATCAAAATGTAAAAATGGAAGATTTTATCATATCTACTTTGCCATTGCTATTTTTAGGCACTAAATAATTTTCAAATTTGTATCACACGCGACGCCACTGAAAAATATTCCATATTTCTTCCCAAATTCCTCCGATTTATGTAGTTTATTTTATCAAAATGTAAAATGGAAGATTTTATCATATCTACTTTGCCATTGCTATTTTTAGGCACTAAATAATTTTCAAATTTGTATCACACGCGACGCCACTGGAAAATATTCGATATTTCTTCCCAAATTTCTCCGAATTATGTTATTTATTTTATCAAAAATGTAAAATGGAAGATTTTATCATATCTACTTTGCCATTGCTAGTTTTAGGCAGTAAATAATTTTCAAATTGGTACCACATGCGACGCCACTGAAAATATTCCGTATTCCTCCCCAAAGCCTTCTAATTGATGTAGTTTATTTTATCAAAAGTAAATAAATGAAAGATTTTAGTTTAATCTAATTTGCCGTTGCTATGGTGATGTAATATTTTTGGACACTATATAATTTTAAAATTGGTACCACACGCGACGCCACTGGAAAATATTCGATATTCTTCCCAAATTTCTCCGAATTATGTACTTCATTTTTATCAAAAGTAAATAATGAAAGATTTTAGCAAAATCTACTTTGCCGTTGATACGGTGACGTAATATTTTTAGACACTAAATAATTTTAAAATTGTTACTACACGCGACGCCACTGGAAAATATTCCATTTTTCTTTCCAAATCCCTCCGATTTATGTAGTTTATTTTTATTATGGATATTATTTTAATGGAAGATTTTACCATATCTGGTTTGCCGTTGCTATGGTATCGTGACATTTTTAGGCACTAAATAATTTTGAAAATGAGATCACATGCACCGCCACTGAACAATATTCCATTATCCTCCTCAAAACAGTTCCATTTTTATAGTTTATTTTTATCAAAAATAAATAATAGAAGATTTTAGAATAATCTACTTTGCCGTTGCTGTGGTGACGTAATATTTTTAGACACTAAATAATTTTGAAATTGGTACCACACGCGACGCCACTGAAAAATATTCCATATTCCTCCCCAAAGGCTTCCCATTTATGTAGTTTATTTTTATCAAAAGTAAATAATGAAAGATTTTAACATAATCTACTTTGCCGTTGCTATGGTGACGTAATATTTTTAGACACTAAATAATTTTAAAATTGTTACCTCACGCGACGCCACTGGAAAATATTCCATATTTCTTCCCAAATCACCCTGATTTATGTAGTTTATTTTTATCAAAAATGTAAAAATGGAAGATTTTATCATATCTACTTGGCCGTTACTATGGTGACGTGACATTTTTAGGCACTAAATAATTTTCAAATTGGTACCACACGCGACGCCACTGGAAAATATTCCATATTTCTTCCCAAATCCCTCCGATTTATGTCGTTTATTTTTATCGAAAGTAAATAAGTGGAAGATTTTACCATAACTACTTGGCCGTTGCTATGGTAACGTGATAATTTTAGGCACTAAATAATTTTGAAAATAGGAATCACATGCACCGCCACTGGAAAATATTCCATATTCCTCTCCAAAACAGTCCGACTTATGCAGTTTATTTTTATCAAAAGCAAATATAAGTAGAAGATTTTAGCATGTCTACTTGGCCGTTGCTATGGTAACGTAACATTTTTATATCGTGACATTGGATATTAGTATCTTTCTTCGATCAAAGCTTACTTTCTTCATTATCAAATCAAGTCGGTTTGGTTTGTTGAAATCGATATTTTTAGATTTTAATCTTAAAATAATCAGAAACTTGTGCTCATGGGCGCCATCAAATCTTCGGCATAATTCTTAGTCATGTTCTGTCTCCTGATATAGGGAAGAGGGCCGTCCATAAAAGACGTTCACAATTTTTTCCAAATTTTGAACCCCCCCTTTGTCACCTGATATTGGGAAGGGGACCGTTCACAAAGGACGTCTATCATTTTTTCCAAGTTTTTATATAAACTGGAAGCACCATATATTTACCAAGCGCAAGCAACTAGGTATAAAATTTCGCTAAACTCTACTGGCTGCTTGGCAGAAAATCAAAACTTTCGTTGGCAAGCAAGCTGAGCGTGTATAAGGTGATCCTCAAACCCGTGTGGACCTACGGAGTGCAGTTGTGGGTGCAGCGAGTGCTTCGAATATTGAAATACTTCAACGATTTCAATCAAAAACACTACGAACAATCGCAGACGCACCGTGGTACATAACAAATAAATCATTGCATAACGACTTGGACGTTCCTTTCGTGTGCCAAGAAGCTAAGTGCGCGAGTGAGAAATACTTATTGCGGCTCAAACAACACCCAAACTCTCTTGCAGTGAACCTCCTAGACAACAAGTGTACAGCACCACGATTAAAACGTATAAACCCACTTAAATAAAATAAATCCTTCTTTTACCATTTGATTGATTAACGTTAAGGTTACATCAGGTAACTCAACTTGTTAGGTCTCTAATGTGAGACTCTAACCACCTGCTGTAATTTTTATATATTTACATTGTAATTAAAACAGGCGATGATTGCTTACGAGCAGATTTCGTGTACTTATGGGAGTTAAAATAAAAAAAAAAAAAAAAAAGTTTTTATAAAACAATTGCCTGAGGCGCTTTTTTACATTTTGATACAAAGAGAGAGGGAGGGGCTTAAAAATTACTTTGTTAGGCGACTAATGCCACCTTATTTTTGCTAATTAAATTTTAATTCCAGGGAGGTTCAAAAAACGTACGATAGGGGTCAAAACTTCTAGCTACTACGCCCCTGGCGATAAAACCGAATAGATAACAAAATGAAATCTTGAAATGGACGATAACGTAATCATTCAAAAGCTCTTAAATAACGAACCCTTATCGCACTAAAAAGTCTCCCCATAGATATTTTTTATGGGCAACCTTGCTGATAGTTTGAAAAGACTTCCGCAGTGATTGCTATGATATAATAAATGAAAAATGTAAAACACGATAAAATAATACGACTTCCTGGTTACCTAATCCACCATCATACCTGTTCCTGATGAAATGTACAAAGGATACAATACACAATTATACAGAGTGAATCAACTTATGTTACAATTCAGAATATTAAATAAAAAGTATCGTAAAAAGACCTTATTTTTGTTATACCGAGTGTTGTGATTTCGAGGGGCCGAATAAAATTTTATTATTTAAAAGAACAAATACAAAATTCTCAATATATTGTCATTTAATTTTAAAATTGTTATTTCAGGTGTTTGTTTAAAAATTCAAAGGTTATTTGTTGTTAACATAATATAATTTGACATAATTAATCACAAGCGATTGTTTATGAATTATACTAACAAGTTTGAAACAATTGAAAAATTGAGAAATGGCGAATGCTAGCCGCTAAGCAGATATGCTCACTGCCGCTCAAGCAGCTCGTCGTATTCTTCACCTTTAAATTTTTTTCAAATAAATGCAGGATCAAAGCTACGAAAACCTTGGACTGTTATAATTATTACAAATTATATATTATATCTATTTTAAAATCGAAACTAGTACTTTGTCCGTTATCGTATTATTACCAATAAATGAATGCCATACTACTTATTTTTTATAATTATCGGCTTCGTTTTCAAAGAAATTGAAACAATAAATTAATGTTCTGTAGAGGCTACGTGATTTAATTAAATACAACAATTAAATGCATCGACAGTCGCGCATCGAATTTAAAAATCGTTGGCTCAAAATGAAATTCCTTCAAATATTCTGTTTTAAATTAATGTCAATGTCAATTTAAGGTCTGTTTTTAATTTTAATTTAATTTCGTTAAAATTCGCCGTCTATTAAATTATTTATAAACGTACGTGGCTGGACAAGCATAATATTACGGTTGCTAAAATACATACTATTTATACAGGGCGTTCATTCCCCCATCTAGTATAATATGTCCTGCGGGGAGGGAGGGGTATAAAAATCAAAATTTTGTGAAAAGTTATGATATGGGTATACTTACTCCGTCACTGTTCTTATTATATCGGGGAAACCAAAACATAATTAATTATTGTCATACAGTACAAAGCTATCGCTCTGTAAAATAAGAGCCAACTTATTAATTACTTATGCTCGTGATTTGTTGTTAGTTATAATATCTGTTATTTATAGAACACGTTTTTTTTTGAGGCAATGTTCTGTTTATAGAATAAATTATAATAATAAAAACAACAAAACAAAGCATTCGTTTTACTATCTATGAAATGTAATTTAGTGAATTTATGTCATTATTTTTATAAATCTACATATTTTAGGTCCATCAAAAATTAGTTTAACCGTAATTTATAGCTAGTACTAAATTAGAAATTCACTTTCAAGTTTTTGCACAAATAAAAAAAGATAATATTACTATATCAGTCATTAGACGAACTAGTTTTACTGCACTTCAATCCAGTGTAATATTTTTTAACGTCGAGTAAAAACCTACTAATTACATTCAAAGTTTAAGTATGAATTACGACTAAGAATTATTATATTTTTATTTTTGCTTACCACGTATTACATAAAATATGTAGTTCTATAATAATATTTACTGAAGGTCACCAAATAACATTTTTTTCAACCCTCTTGAAATTTCTGATTGACATTAACTTTACCTCAACTTGGCAAGTATTTTCCAAAAATACATTTTTATCTTCTAAAAGAGCGCAGAAAAATATGCTTTCCTCTAGAAGAATAACTTAGCTGTAGCTATTTATTGCTGCCCCCCTCCCGGTAAGGATAACTCGGATTGTACCCCCGAAACCCTCCGTGATAAAAATAATGTTTACCAAGCGCTTTTAAAATTAAAAAATCTGAGTTTGAAATAAATTTTGATTTTCTCTTATTTTTTTGGAATATGTCAGTTATTTCATTACCAATGACGCGCATAAATGGATTAACGAGGTTCTGAAAAAATCTGGTTTGCCCCTCCCCCATTACCCATTTTTTAAATACGCCACTAAGCTGTAGTGCTGGACTATGATCTCTATATCAAGTTAGTGATCAATAGAAAGCTTTTAAAAATAATGCAAATCATAAACTACAACACGAAAACAAAAGACTATAAATCTTGCATTGTTCCGACTTGGCTGCTGGGGAATTTTTCGAAAATAATTTAAATTAGCTGTCAAAAATTTATAGAGATCGCAGGTTATGTAACATCCTTCAGTTATGTCATCATTTACAAGAAAACTAAAGCGAAAGCTTCTCCATAATTTTTAAATATTTAATATTACATTCCGGTAAAAGATAAATAATAATTTTTAAAAATGATGGGTAATCAAGGGACAATTTTAATTAAAATATAATTTAAAAATCTGAAACAATTGGTAAATATTTAAAATCTGACTGGGGAGTAAACCGTTAAAGTATTAAAAATTTTTGTACTTTGCGCTTCCGGGAGTACAAAACAATTGCTTTTTAAACCGAAAGTTTCCAATTTTAAACCGAGGGTTTAAAAAGGTAAAAATAACAAACATGTCTTAAAGGTTTTTCCCTACGGGAGGGGGGTTCAACACCAGCCAGAAAATATATTCATTATTTTACGTTTCTATTCAGCTTTTCAATGCTTTGGGGGGCTCCAGCTCTCGTAGAATATACTTTTTAATATATTTCATTACTGAAATTAAAAACTAAAGGCAGGGAGGGGTCAGTTTCCTTATTTTGGTCTTCGAGAATAATTAAAAAAATTAAAATAGCAGAGTGCCAAATAATTACCGCAAAATCAATATTAGAAATCCTCTACAAAATGCAGCCCTAATCGATCGGACTTTGGATTACAGCAGTATATACAAAAATATTTGGTTCGAACCTGCTTTACAAAGCAAGTAGAGCCGTTGATCGTCGGCTAAATGCTAAAACCAGTTAATCAAATAACAGCAGCACTCGGGGTTTTTAAACCTGATTCATAGGAACAGCTTTCCCTGGAAAACTCACTAAAAACTCCAGATGGAGCAGTGGCGGATTTCAGGGAGGGCAGGCAAGGCTACAGCGTCAGCGGCGTTTTCATAAAAAGGTATTGTGAAGACAATAGAAATTTATAGATAAAATTTTTCAATAATAATTAAAAAAAAAATAGCCGCAGGCCGGTAGCCAGGATTTTATTTCGAGGGAGGCGCTGTTAATAATTTTCCAACTTGAAAATACCTACACCTATTTATTTTCAAAATTCAAACTTTTTACTATCAAAAAGAAAGGGCGTCTGAGGGGGGGGGATGAATTTCAAAATTTATGGTCATCAGTATTAAGCGATTAATAATGAAAGTTTTTAGCACAAAATATGTAGAGCAGCGACCGTGAAATTGGGGGGAGAGGGGGATTATGAATTCCCCCCAGGATAATATGTCACCGTTCTCAATAAAACCAAAGCGCTATAATAAACCCTACTCATAATCTGTAAACATTGAATGTTTTGCCTTTCAACAGTGAGGCACTGGAGGGTGTTCCACACCCCAAACCCCGGTTTGTACAGTTTATTTTTTTTTAGTAAGAAATTGAAGTTATCAACATCACGGATCTAGACAAAATCTCTAGAATAACTAATTAATTCTAACTTTAACAAGTCACACTCAAGTATTAATATCCCAATTAGCCCAAATTATAAACCACGATTTTAGAGACCGGGGTCTGGGGTGTGGAGCACCCCAGGTAACTCAAATTGTGATAGATAAATTGCAAACTTATGGTCTCAGTATAAGCGATTAATACTGAAAGTTTTAACATAAAAAATAGAGTATAGCTGAGAATCTGTGGGAAAGAAAATTATGAATTCCCCAAAATGTCATCGTTCTCAATAAAACCAAGGCTATAATAAACCCTACTCATAATCTGTAAACATTGAATGTTTAGCCTTTCGACAGTAGGCACTGGAGGTGTTCCACACCCCAGACCCCGTTTGTACAGCTTATTTTTATTAGAAAAAATTCAAGATATCAGCATCACGGATCTAGACAAAATCTCTAGAATAACTAATTAATTCTAACTTTAACAAGTCACACTCAAGTATTAATATCCCAATTAGCCCAAATTATAAACCACGATTTTAGAGACCGGGGGGTCTGGGGGGTGTGGAGCACTCTCCAGGTACACTAAACTGTGATAGATAAATTTGCAAACTTATGGTCATCAGTATGAAGCGATTAATACTAAAAGTTTTTAGCATAAGGAATATAGAGCATTGACCGAGAATCTGGGGGGAAAGAAGATTATGAATTCCCCCCAATATAATATGTCATCGTTCTCAATAAAACCAAAGCGCTATAATAAACCCTACTCATAATCTGTAAACATTGAATGTTTAGCCTTTCAACAGTGAGGCACTGGAGGGTGTTCCACACCCCAGACCCCCAGTTTGTACAGCTTATTTTTTTTAGAAAAAATTGAAGATATCAGCATCACGGATCTAGACAAAATCTATAGAAAACTAATTAATTCTAAGTTTAACAAGTCACACTCAAGTATTAATATCCCAATTAACCAAAATTGTAAACCACAATTTTAGAGACCGGGGGTCTGGGGTGTGGAGCACCCCCCAGGTACACTCAAACTGTGATAGATAAAGTTGCAAACTTATGGTCATCAGTATGAAGCGATTAATAGTGAAAGTTGTTAGCAGACGGAATTTAAAGCGGTGACCAAGAATCTGGGAGGGGGGAGGATTATGAATTCCCCCCAAAATAATATGTCATCGTTCTCAAGAGAACTCACAGGACCTTAGCCAAAATTTTATTTCGGGGGGAAATAAAAATTTTTTTATTTCGGGAGCACTTGTAAATATTTTCTAACTTGAAAATAACTACACCTATTTATTTTCAAAATTCAAATTTTTTACTTAGGGGGATGAGCCAAGTGCTCCCCTGAATACGGGCCTGATTAGGGGCCTCCACACCTCTAAATCCGGCACTGTATTGGAGATAACAAATGCATGGGATAAGAGACTCGCACCGATCAGGGCTTTTACACCCAAGAATTTCTTCAATTGGCGTTTGTTATCTTTTCTATGATCCTCATCTCAGTGGCGTATTTGGGGGGGGGAGACAAGAAGTGTTTTAGAATCTCGTTAATCCATTCGTGCGCGTCAGTGGTAAAGAGAATCGACAAATTCCAAAAGTCGAAAAAATAAAAGAAATTCAAAACTTACTTCAAACTCAAACTTATTTAAATTTAAAAACCGCGTAGTAACATTATCACGGAGGGCACCAGGGATACAATCCGAGTTATCTTTGAGGGGCAAACTGCCTCATCTTGTCGTTGGAAACTTCTCTATCGAACCACGGAGTCGTTGTTTGATTAAACCCCATTCCTCCGCAGTCAGATCTGGAAATTAATTGTCTGAAGTTCCAATTTCAAGTCTACGTCTGATCATAAACCTTGGTTTTCTGGATCTGTACGCGGACTAAACCGAGAGCACCAAAAGTTCTGATCCGCATTTAAGATCACAGGACCCCAACCCCTAAACTATCCGTATCCGGGAAAAATATCAAACAATTAAATTATTGCTCAAAAAACCTTCATACCAAAACTGATGGTACAATTTTGACGTTTCGACAGCCTTCCAAAAAATAAAGTCAGAATTGATGATTGTTCAATGGAGAACATAACCTTACAAGTTTTTTTAAAATTTTGTTAGACTGCAAAATTATGGTGGTCAAAAAAAAAAAAAGGCAGAGCTTTGGAGTGTTCGTTGTGCGGAAAGAGCATTTCGCGACGGGATGATTACGTGCAGTGCAAAGAAAACGAAAACGATTTATTCCATATTGCGTGTGTTAAATTGTCAAATCGAGAATATGTCAAAATGAAAGAGAGCGGCGACATAAAAAATTGGTTATGTGCCAAGCATGGTAACGAATCGGGTGAAAGGTCGCTCAATTCGCTCCAAACAGAAAATTTCCTCTTGAAACAGCTCATGACAGATAAAGAGGTTATGGTAGACGATTTGTTAAAAGACAAAGTGACACTGCTAAACGAGAAGATAATTCTTTTGGATTTTATAAAAAAATTGACGAACGGCGACGAAGACAAACTTCAAGAAGCCTTATTGGAATCCAGTGACGTGTTGACCGCTATCGGTGGAAATTTGGATGCGCTCGAGAAACAAACCGATGAAGTTCATCAGGAAATTGATGTTTTCAATTGTGCATGCCTGGGCGATCCATGGTATGACGCGAATAAGAAAAGTAAAAGAAAAATAAAAGTGAGAGTAGGACGCAATCCACCACAAAGCAGAGAATCAGACGCTCTACCGTTGCGGGTGCCCCTATCGAAGAGACTCCCCGAGTATTTCCTGCTAAGAGATTTCATGATGGAGGCGACGTCCCACATAAACACATCAAAAGCAACATTTTATCTTTCCTCAAATTCTGTAGCGGTGAGCTTATTAATTGTATGACATTACTTTGCCCCATTTAACATTTCCCCCGCCTTCGACTAGCCGCAACTTTAGTAATTTATTGATTAAAAAACACGCAAGAGCCATCTATTTTGAAACGCTGAAATTAATCTGTTAACACGTGGGTTTCGGGTTATAATTTAAAAAAATTCTATTTATACAATTACGTAGGTAGGCTTAACTCTTGCAGGATCGGCGCAATTTCGTAGGGCCTAACCTAAATAATTTAAGTCGCTAACCTCCGAGCGCAAGCGCGATTTAAATTGAGCGCGCAACGTTGTCTTATCAAAAGACGGAAGGTTAAGAATTTGAGTTTGAAAGAAACGATTGCACAGTAAAATACATAGTAATTTTATTAGTTGGTGGTGTTTAAATTTGTGACGTAATTTTCATTTTCAAAAATCACATTTGCATCACGTGCTTTTTTTAGTTCCAACAAAATTGCGCTTGTGAATCTGTTCATACATTCGCGTATATCACGTGTGAGAAATAAATAAAAGATGTGATAAAAACGATCAGCCACTCAATAAAATGCATTCGCGGTTGTTACCTCCGGGTCGTCACTGATAATTTTCAGAATTCGCGCAGAATAGACAATATACATATTTTCAAAATGAATCTCAGGTTTAGTTGATTTTTCAAAAAAAAAAATTCAGAAATGTGTGCCGCACATACAGAGGACAGAAATAGAAACGGCTATGTTACGGTTTTTAATCCTACAACAGAAACATACCAACCGGGAACTCAGAAACCCAAAGGTAATGACAATATTTTTATTATAGTTTTATTTCGTAAGATTACATAATAACAATACGCCGGTTAAATATGCTCAATTATGGAATATTTTCGCGCACGCTTAACCTACTTTTTGTCTTATCGGTCATATTTAACCAAAAATAAGTTTTGTGGAAAAACGCACGGTTATTGCTACCACATTTTTTGCATTTCCATCCTTTGCAATCAAGGTTATCCGTTTTTTTAATAAAAACGTGCAGATAATAGACGGCGCCAAAATCTTATTTTAGTATTTCAAAAATTGGCGCCAATTATTATCGTTCAATCTTGTTTACAATAAATTTATCTTCTACTTTGGAAAAATACATTCTTTAGCATATTAAGAGAGAAAATGATAAATTTGTATCGTGGAAGAATTTTATTTTTAGTTTGGAAAATTTCATAAATGTAATATGCAATTGTTACCATGCCGGGTGACTAAGTAAACAACAATTTTCGCACATAACATCTAAGTACTTATTGTTTTAGCCGAAATGTATGCTCAACTGGTTAGTGTCTATTACACGGTTTAATAATTTGTTTAATCTACAGGGTGATTCATACGTAGGGGTAAAAGTAAATATTTAATTGTCGGGCTTCTACGAGCTACAGCTCGAAAACTGAACATTAAATCGAAGAAAGTACGAACATCGATTTTCTAGCCGGGAAATCCACCTTTCCAATGAGTTCAAAATAATCTAATTCGGTTCAATTTTACCGAAGTTATCGGCATTTAAGCCAGTTCAGTTTTTCAGATTTCATCAGCTAAATGCAGGAAAATCGCTGCTGTGTAATTTGATCTGATATTATTCAAAATCAGTTTCTCGATACAATAGCTTGCAATCCCGGATGTAAATCTAAAATAGAAACGCACAACAAACTTAGCTTTAAAATAAGAATAAGCCGGCCTACGGAAAAAAAATAAACAGCAACAATGTATGACACACTTTTTGGCTTTTGACAAGCGATAACTCGATAAATATGCGTCTTACGGAAAAAACATGAACACTAATTTTCAGCCCGGAAAATTTATCCGTCTAATAAACTAAAAAAATATAAAATCGGATTATTGTTTAGTAAGTTATTGGCGCCGGAGCGGGAAACGAAATTTACATAATATTATGTATAATATGAAAAATTAATTCAATTAAGCGTTGCGAGTGTTTTGAAATTCATTGGACTTTGAGAAGCGATATCATGAACAATATTCAAGAAAACAATTAATTAATAATAATTAACAATATATTGTAGGCAATTAGTATTGTGTTTACCATACAAATTAAAAAATTTGAATCATTTTCAACATTTTTGATTACTTTGTGATTAGTTCGGATGTTTTTGTATTTTCACCAGCGGTAACTGGAAAAGTATGCGCCTTACTGAAGAGAACATCAGCCCGGAAGCATTTCCTTTCCAATAAGCGTAAAACGACGAAAATCAGTTAACTTTTGTGGAAATTATTGCCATTTTATTGATTTAAGCTGCCATTTCTTCGCTTTTGCATCTCTTCGAACTGTAACCATGGATAGCATGAAAACGATAAGTTTTACGCCAAAACAAATGAAAATAGATTTTGTAGAATTTGCAATCGTTTTCTCCAGAACTCAAAAATTGAAATCGATTGATTTTTGTGGAAGTTATTGGTATTTTATTGATTCAAGCTTCGACTTTGCATTTCATCGAATTTTAACCGTGGATACCATGAAAACGATAAGTTTTACGCCGAAATATATGAAGATAGATTTTGTAGATTAGGCGATCGTCGTTCTCAAGAGCTCTATAAAATTGAAATCGATTGATTTTTATGGAAGTTATTGGAATTTTATTGATTCAAACTGCCATTAATTGATTTAGCAACTTTTGAACTTTAATCATGAATAGATAAAAAAGACAAGTTTTACGACAAAACATATGAAGATAGATTTTGTAGATTTAACGATCGTCTTTCTTAAGAACTTTTACAAATAGAAATCTATTAATATTTGTGGAAGTTATTGGCAATTTTTATTGATTCAAGTTGTAATTTCTTCGACTTTGCAGCTCTTTGAATTTTAACCATGGATACCACAAAAACGACAAGTTTTACGCCAAAACATATGAACATCGATTTTGTAGTATTAGCGATCGTCTTTCTTAAGAGCTCTTCAAAATTGAAATAAATTGATTTTTGTGGAAGTTATTGGCATTTCATTGATTCAAACTATTATTTCTTTGATTTTACATCTCTTCGAACTGTAACGATGCATAGCACGAAAACAAGAAGTTTTACGCCAAAACATAAGAACATTTATTTTGTAGATTTAGCTATTGTCTTTCTTAAGAACTCTTCAAAATTGAAATCGGTTAATTTTTGTGGAAGTTATTGGCATTTTATTGATTCAAGCTGTCATTTCTTCGACTTTGCAGCTCTTTGAGTTTTAACCATGGATAGCACAAAAACGATAAATTTTACGCCAAAACATATGCACATCGATTTTGTAGATTTAGACATCGTCTTTCTTAAGAACTCTTAACAATTGAAATCGATTGATTTTTGTTGAAGTTATTGACATTTTATTGATTTAAACTGCCATTCTTCTAGCACGAAAACTATAAGATTTACCTCAAAACATACGAAGATATATTTTGTAGATTTGTCTTTCTTAGAAACTCTTCAAAATTGAAATCGATTGATTTTTGTAGAAGTTATTGTCATTTTATTGATTTAAACTGCCATTTCTTCAATTTTACATCTCTTCGAATTTTAACGATGCATAGCACGAAAACAAGAAGTTTTATGCCAAAACATAAAAAGATAGATTTTGTATATTTAACGATCGTCTTTTTTAAGAACTCTTTAAAATTGAAATCGATTGATTTTTGTGGAAGTTATTGTCATTTTATTGATTTAAAGTGCCATTTCTTCAATTTTACATCTCTTTGAAATTTAACAACGCATAGCACGAAAACAAAAGTTTTACGCCAAAATATAAGAAGATTGATTTTGCAGATTTAGCCATCTTCTTTCTTAAGAACTCTTTAAAATTAAAATCGATTGATTTTTGTGGAAGTTATTGGCATTTATTGATTCAAACTATCATTTCTTCAATTTACATCTCTTCGAACTTTAACGATGCATAGCACGAAAACAGGAAGTTTTACGCCAAAACATAAGAACATTGATTTTGTAGATTTAGCCATCGTCTTTCTTAAGAACTTTTAAAATTGAAATCGATTGATTTTTGTGGAAGTTATTGTCATTTTATTGATTCAAGCCGTCATTTATTCGATTTTGCAGCTCTTCGAACGTTAACCATGGATAGCATGAAAACGATAAGTTTTACGCCAAAACATTTGAAGATAGATTTTATATATTTAACGATCATCTTTCTAACGAACTCTTCAAAATTGAAATTGGTTGTTTTTTGTCGAAGTTATTAGCATTTTATTGATTCAAGCCGCCATTTATTAGATTTTCAGCTCTTCGAACTTTAACCATGGATAGCACGAAAACGATCGGTTTTACGCCAAAACATATGCAGATGGATTTTGTAGATTTTGCGATCGTCTTTCTCAAGAACTCGGCTAAATTGAAATCGGCTGATTTTTGTACAAGTTACTGGCAATGCGGCTTAGGTCAAGAAACAGGATGAAGACAATTGGCAAAGTGGGTTAATTTTTTTGAAACCTTGTGTCTAATACTTGGATTAACCGATTGCAACAGATCCTACTCAGAGTTTTAAGTGGGTGCGTTCGAGATAGAAAAATTGCTATCTTAAGCACTAAAAATTTATAGTTAAAGGTAAAGATGGGATAATTATATCTTTATCACTTAGAATTTTTTCATTTATTACTATTTAATTTACAATCTTGACAATTCAGATAAAGGTGATTAGTTAAGATTGCTTTCTGGAAATTTACTTTGTGACTTTGCAGAGTTTATGTTTCAGTTCCAAAAATTAATAATGTGATATACTAATATACAGTAAATTACTTTTTTAAAGCGCCCTATTCCCCTAACTGGCGCTCGGAGAGAGGACACTAAACCCCGTTCTCCCCTACTCGAAACAACAAAATGAATTATCATTTCCGACATTTCAATTACTGTAATCTGCAGATTATGCATATACGTTAGCTGCGCTGTATTTTTCCAAATAATTAAATGTCTGACGTACATACGTCGACGCTTATTATACAATCAACATAGGCGTACCTAATTTTTTTTATGGCGCGGTCAAAATTAATGGCGCGTGACATCAAATTCGTACAAAATAGAGAACTTAAATTGCTCGTGATGATTTCGCCAAATCGAAAGAAAGCGCGTGATCATTCATTTTTTCATATTATTTCTATTCTGTCTTCATTCATAATCATAATGATACAATTTTTATAGAAAGGTTATTAGGTTTCAATGTTATCGCAAGAGTCATCAAATTTCGACATTTTCCATATAAAAGAGTAGCGGACAATCATTAATCCTCTTTTCATAATAAGATGCCCATTAATTAACATACAATAACTACTTAGTCAAAATTCAAGACCAATGTGCAGTGTCGATATTATCGGTTACGGTGACGGTAAAAACAAAATGTTGTTTGGAAAATTAAAACCACTGAGCAAAAAAATTGGTAAATATTTTTAAAAGTTAATAATAATAATATATTGATTATTTATGGCGCGGACTGCAATGGTGAAATTTAACCCCTAAATTAGTATACGCCGTTTAACCCCATTGACTCAGTAAGTTTTTCTCATTGGCCAATCAATTATTATTTAGATCATAGGCCAAATTAATAAAATAACATTGATTTTGAAGCAGAACACACTTGGTAACCTTTTATGCTACCAAATATAAATAATTTTTGTGGTAATAATAATAAATAATACACTTTTTGATAAGATAGAGGTTGAGTGACACACCAAATCATATTTCATTCATTTTAACAAATTTAGTTTTTAGATTTTAATTGTGGCAATAAAACTTGATGTTACCATTAGAATCCGGATTCGGATGCGGTTAAGGCACTAACGCGCCGTTAAGATTGTCAATAGAGCCGTTAAAGCGTGACAAAATGTTTAGATTTCAATAAAAGTTTCTAGTAGTAGTCGAAGAGAGCATCTTCAATACCAAAAATAAAAGTTTGACAATATTGTCAGCAGTCGAGCTTTTTTGTAACAATTGACAAAAATTGCATTAAAATCCGGGCTTTAGTGTGATGATTAACTTTTTTCAGAAATGAAGTTTGGGCAACGAATGACAACGATTAAATATAACATACTTAAATGTTATAATTTATAATTCATGACTCATACAACAATCACGTGTTTATTTAATAGGTGTAAATGTTGGATTAGTTATTTAGATAATTTTGTACATAATAATTTCCATAGTCAACGAACTTGATGGGTGGAGTCAAGGTTTAATTTTATTTTAGAATCGTCATATTCCATGTAGAAGTACAGCGACACAAAATAAATATTTAAGTGTGTAATCGTATAATTTAGGAAAAAATAACATTGCAAAAAAAAGGTATACTTTAGGTTCTATAAATAGAAGCAGTGGCGGTACTGCAATGCGGTTATTCTAGAATAATTAGGTACTATAACCTAAACGTAAATACTTAAATAGAAAGCCTGTGGTGGAAAAAAACAAATTGAAATTAGAGAAAAATTATATGCCATAATCTTTCCACCTTCAAGTGTATAAGATCAATTATTTGATTAAATCAATTTAAGTAGGTAGGCAGGTACTTAAGATTCGATATTGCAAACACTAAAATTGATTTAAGGAAATAATTGGTTGGTCGTAATTTTTGTATGCCACTGGCAGTTTTTCAAAATAATCGCTTTATTTGACGGTTTTTGATATATTTTGCGATAAACCAAGTTGGAAACCGTCCAAAATTAGCTGAAACCACCATTCATTTTTGAAATTTTCTCGTGGCGTCTTCGTGGGAGGCGCATTTAGGCAACAATTTATACGAAATTTTGGACAGCCCTAGCGTCCTTAATTATCCACCGATTTTTAATATCGAAACGAAATTGGAAGCGTATCGCGATGTTCTGTAAAAGTTGTCCAGTGACTTTATCACGTATTGCTAACAGGAACGCCGCAAAACGAAATTTAAACATTCAATACTCCATGGCTATTGCTATTTGAGGTCATTTTCGATATTCTTCTGTTTTAATTAAATTTGTCGATTGATTTATGTACAGAATTTTATGATCTAGATATTACGAAAGAGATGAAAACAAAATTTAACTAAACTATCTGATAAATCATCAAGTGCAGTGTTTTCAATTATGTATAAGAAATCATACTTTGTATAATATGATACAACATAATATTTATTATACTTTTTTTTAATTCATATCCTTGTATTGTTATCAATATTATGGCTTCTTGAAAGTAAATACGTTAATTATTATTTTATAAAGAAAAATGTAAAATAAACAACAGATGTGTCACCAGAGTGTGTTCTTGGTAATGTAGCATTGAGATTATGTTTCCACATAACCTCAATTTATGTATTTGATACACAACTTCAAGTGCACTTACGGCCTAGCAACTGCAGACCGGAGCTGCTAACTTCATGATCTAAAACCTGTTGCTGTATTGCAACATGCAGCTTCGAGGAAACGAATACCCGTCATTTCAACATTTTTCAAATTTTTCTCTCAAAAACCTCGACAACGTCGTTATCCTTTCGAAACTTATGATATACAGCGTGTCCCATTTAATTGTTCAATGTCACAGAAGAGTTCTTTTAAGATTCTCATCGTGATTCAGTATATTTTATTTGCTTAATTAAGAAAGCGATTAACAGTTTATTGTGTGCATGAAACTGCATTCTTTATTGGTATGCATGAACTTTTGCCTCGGCATCAATAAATAAATTGAATATAATGACAAGAAATGTAATTATAAACTTTTCTCGTAATAATCATAAATTACTTATAAGAAAATAAATTACCAATTGAACATCATCTTATCGATAATTATTATGTTCGTAATGTGATTAGTCATTTCTTCTAATAATATATTTTGAAATTTTTTCCAGGATGGATTGGAGCCCGGCATATAGTAACTTTATGTTATTTTTGGGAATGGCAAATGCGTACATCATGAGAACAAATATGTCCGTTGCCATAGTTGCTATGGTTAATCATTCGGCAATAACAGAAGAGGATATTATAATCAATGACTGTGGCATCGAAAAAGGGGCAAGTGCATAACCTCACACTTAATTGAGTAACCAATGAAAATCTGTAGTTTTATTTGAAAGGCGGGGCTAAAATAAAATTCTCGATTTCCATTGGTTAGTTTTGATTGACCGATTTTAACGTCGTAATAATAATTGTAGGATGACGATCAAGAAGTGGTAGATGGCGAATACATATGGAAGACGGACATCCAAGCTCTTATATTAAGTTCTTTTTTTTATGGTTACGTAATAACACAAATTCCGTTTGGAATTTTGTCGAAACGCTACGGATCGGTAAAATTTTTGGGGTATGGAATGTTAATTAATTCTGTGTTTGGACTGTTGGTGCCCATATCAGCCAAGTGGGGGCTGGGTTGGTTAATGACTGTACGATTTATTCAAGGATTGGGTGAGGTAAGAAACACTTTGCAAGTCGTACGGAGTGAAAAGCCTCGTTTTTGGTTTTTTATCAAAGAAACACAAGTAAATTCAAAATAAAATTAAACAAAACAGAAATGTGGGTGTTTCGTTCTTGTACCTTGTTTTATTATTCAAACATGCGTTTCTGGTCAGGGTCCTATTGTCCCATGCACGCATGCATTGCTGGCTAAGTGGATTCCTCCTAATGAGCGAAGTCGCATGGGCGCATTCGTATATGCAGGTATATGTTTTTTTTATTTTCCCTTTTTCAAAATTTCACATCACATTTCATTTCAAAATTGTAAAAGCGCGTTCATTCCCAAATCCTCGAAGAAGTTTCTTCTTTGGAAACCATTGAAACTAATTTTTTGCCTTCGTTTGTAAACAACGCCGCTAAGCATTATACAAAAACAATTTATTTTCAGGTGCACAATTTGGAACGGTAATATCCATGCCGCTGAGTGGCTTGCTGTCAGCTTCCGATGCACGGTGGCCCTCGGTGTTTTACGTTTTTGGCGCGATTGGTACGGTTTGGTCGATAGCATTTTTGATACTTATTTTTGAAGATCCACAAGTACATCCGAGAATTAAAATGGAAGAAAAAGAATACATTCAAAAAGCTCTGTGGGGTACAGCGAATGCATCTGTAATTTTGCCGAAACGTTGTTGTTGGCTTTGCAATAATTTTATTTTTATTTCAGTCGCCTCCGATACCGTGGAAATCTATAGTCACATCTTTGCCATTCTGGGCCATACTGATTGCTCACATGGGTCATAATTATGGCTACGAAACTTTAATGACTGAACTACCGACTTACATGCATCAAGTGCTGCGCTTTAGCATCAAAGGCGTACGTTAAATTGTTTCGATCTCACATTCGGTGATAATTTTTATTTTTACATTTCAGAATGGATTGGTATCCGCTTTGCCATATTTGGCCATGTGGTTCTTCTCCATGGCCATCAGCCATGTTGCCGATTGGATGTTAGTAAGTGGATATTTTACTCACACAGCTGTGCGAAAAATTATAAACGGAATTGGTATGTAATCAAAAGTCGTCGTGGGATTGATTGCACCAACGTCAGTTAAACGAAATGACCCAATATAAGTTCAAAAATTATTTTTAATGAATATCTTTATTGCGGCGATAAACTTAATTCATTATACTAGCATATAATAGCACACACGGTTGTCTCGATTAAACATTTGACCTCTTATGATCGATGTCTGTAGTTCAATCTCCAATAGATAGTAGGGTTTCCCTATATTATGATTTGAATTAATAAACAAAATCGGCTTTACTTGCCATTTTTCATATAAGAATAACAAATATCCCTAATGTAGTATATAAATAATCACATTATAAAAAAAATGGCGCCCAACGTGGGGCGCCGTATTTCAGGAGTACTTTTATTATATTTGGTACTATTAAAAAGCTTTCGTCAAGATAATTTTTTGTTTGGGTTCGTAATCAAAACATAAAAATCGTTTTTAATATTATTTTATTCTAAACAATAACATCAAATAAATAATATGTAATTTAGTTTTAAACGGGGGCGTGCTTATTAGAATAAAGCATTGTAATAATTTTGAAATGATCCATCCTACATATTAATTTACATTTATTAATTTATTTAACATATTAATTTACTAAATCAAAAATTTTATTATCAGAAAAACACGTTGTCGACTTATTTATTAGGAAGGGCGAGATAAGATTACCTAATTATCGACGTTTTATGTTACACCCCACCCTCCGCAACTCGACAATATTAAATAGCATCTTGCTCTGGTTATACTTTTTTAATTTTCGTCCCTAATGACGAAGGCAACGGAATTTTTACTAAAAAACCCATCCGATTATAGTATCGAGCTTGAATATGACAATCTAGTTTTTCTCTAATAACTCGAAAACGGTGAAATGTTGAAAAGGCCAAAAGTATTAAGCGTAAAACGGCGCATATTTTTAGTTTTACACATTTTTGATGGCTTTCAGCCGTTACAGATAAACTGCAATAACCAGTGGCGGCTGGTACGGGAAGGGCAATGGAGCACCGCCCTCCCAAAACAATACAAAATTAACGTATTAATATTTAAATAAGACTCCCCTTCCCCCGACCATTTTGCTACAGGTACCCATTTTACCATTAGACGGCACTACAGTTTTATTGTAATCTTTTCAACTGACGACGGTGCAATCTACCCGGAAAACTCTCCCTCGAAGACCAACAAATTTAATTCTTTCTTACAGGTCAATACGGACCAGCAGTTGCCTTGATAAGTGCTGCATTTACTGGTTGTGATAAATGGTTAACCGTTGGAATTTTAACAGTGGGAATGGGTCTTAATGGAGCAATTTATTCCGGTTTCAAAGTAAACCATCTGGATATCTCGCCAAGATTTGCTGGCATTCTTATGGCTTTTACAAATTGTTTGGCCAATTTGGCTGGGCTGTTAGCGCCGCTCTACGCCGGAAACATGATCAAAAATAGCGTAAGTTGGACGGATTTTCTTAATTATTTGTTTTAAATTGCGTTTATGTTTTAGGCTACGCAAAAGAGTTGGGGGATAGTTTTCATAACAGCCGGATGCGTGTACGCATTTTGTTGTACATTTTATATCATCTTTGCATCTGGCGAACGGCAACCTTGGGATAATCCGGCTAATGATTCAAAGGAACCTGTAAGTGAGAACGGAAATAAAGACAACGTACAAAGAAATTCACAAACTGCGATACAAGTGACGACAACATAGCACCTTTAGAAAAAGACGTAGATATAAGTTTTAATTATTAAACACGCGAATTATCCATATTTATTTTATATTAAAAGTAGGGCACAAAAAATTACATTAGTTATACTATGTACGATGTTAATAAAATTTTTACATAAAAGGCTTTTATTTATTGATCACCATGGTTTTAATTCTTGGTTATAAAATAATCAGCATTTCGCAACTAGTGATATAAATAGCTATTTTATAAACCCTATTAACGTAACATAACTATCATGTCAAATTTTAAGGGCAGATGTTTGAAAGTTCGTCAAGTTTTCCTTATTCTAAAAATAAAAAATTAGGAATACCAACATTTTGGGACTCTGGACTCGGAATGGGGGGTAACTCCCCTCTCGTCAGGCCTGAACCTAACAGACTAACGATTGCATAACAAACTTCCAATCCTCTCATTATCATTAGTAAAATTTATGTTTGCTCATTATTTGTAAAAGTTTTAGTGCCAATTTTTTTGTAAATTAATTTTTATTGTCGCTTTAAAAATACAAAAGGACAATAAAATTGTACTGTTATTATATTATTAAAATGTTGTAATATAAAATATACAAACAAAAATTATATAATTCAATTCTTTAACAAGAATATAATTGCACATTTAAACTTAATGATTTGTAAAATTGTTTGCATTTACCACAGACTAAACGCCAATGCACTGACGTCATTTAAAGATTTAACAAACTTTTAAATGTAATGCTGTTTCTACACTATCATAGTACACATATGATTGCTTGAGATTTTGCCGCTTCATTACTTTTATAAGGTGTGAGTATGAAACGGCAATCTTTCTTTCATTCAGCCTTTTTAGGGCCCAGCTGCCATAGCCTCTTTCTCTGAGAGAAAGGTTTAAGATTAAGACCACGTTTGCTAAATCCGGGTTGGAATGTGCCTGTAACCCTTTTCATAGTTGATGCTGGCAGTCATCAACTAAGGGGACTGCCGCTTTACGTGCCCTCCAAGCACGGAGACGGTCTTAGATAGAAAGAAAGTCAGAAAGAAAATTTTCCTTCCTAGACTCCTGCCGGGATCGAACCGGTGCCTTTGCATCAGTAGTTGATCGCTAACTACTAGGCCAAGACCGTCTCACGGTAATCTAATCCTGTGGAAATACAAAAATATGACCTTATAAAAGTAACGAATAGGCAAAAGCACAAGCAGAGTCATGCGTGTACCATCATAGTGTAAAACCGCTTTAAATGACGTTAAAATCGACCCTTAATTAAAAAGGCGCAAGTTACAATTTTAAATTAATGGTTTTGCGAACAGTAAAACATACATGTCGGTACGAATTAGCCAATCACAGATGTTCAATTTAAACTTTTGGTTTTTGTTTTAAATTAGGCTCCCTGATTGGTCCATACGTCCGCAATCTATACTTCACTGCTAACCATGTTTTGCTTTCACTTTCATGCGATATTCACATTTCGACAAACTTAGTTAGTTTTTCTTAACAGTTATAATCAGGTATCATCACAATTTGTTGAAATGTAATGTGTATACAAAATATTTGTTATAATTATGTCTATTACTAATTCATAAGCAGTGGGTATACCTACAGGAACACATAAATATATATATATAATATTCGATGATTTTTTAAATCACAACCATTAAATTTGATTAGGATACATGGCAAGGCACATTTAAAAGGTTATCACAACCATCATAGAGTGAACATCTATAATATAGTAAAAGTATCATTCACACAACCAATCACAAGGCAGCTTTGGCATTCTACTGGCAGGCCATGGTAAGTAACCGGCAGTTTTAAATACCCAATAATCATAAGACACTTTTGCAATTAAACCTACAAATAACAAAATTTCAGCCGTTATGATGTAATAGATGTAATCTGTCCAATCTTGTTGGCTTTGACATAATTTAGAAGGATCCAAGTCTATAACGCGACTGTTTATATTGTCGCAATAAACCTCGTCATAATCTGGAATGTGTTTCTGCTTTGCTAATAACCATTCCTAAAATCAGTTTTTTAAGGGAGCTCGACAACAAGTTTCTCTGGGGCTCATATAGCGCATTTATTTACCTTTATCACTTTTGCAGTATTACAGTCACACTCGAGTCGATTTAATCCAAGATTAATATGTCTAAAATTATAATTTCTGTCAAAAATATTTGACAAGATGTAGGTCGGCAACTAAAAACAGTCGTAACGTTACAAAAACATTACCAATAGGTACCACATTGCGTAAATTGTTACCAATTTAAGATTGTTCTTCCGCAAACTTAAAGCCACCAAATTTGAAAGAAACTGAGTTCTTTCTAGCGGCAGAATCGAATTAATTTCGTTATTATCGGCATATAATTCGCGCAAATTTTGATACGATTCGTTGGTCATATCGTCTAAGGATGTAATCTAAAACTGTGACATGTAAATTGTACATAATAATGTATAACTCGGAACACAAACGTTATTGTTTGAAATATTTAAGGCAATGGTGTTTGGTGGTAAAGTTTTCGGCAAAGCTGTTAACCCCAATCCGGAGCAGTTGACCAATACTGCGACAGTCGGAGGTTTACCAATTACGATATCTAATCGGTACGGTTCACAGGAACAATTGTGATCGCATTGTTTTTGCAACTAAAATCAATACAATGCAAAAAACTAATACAGTAAAAGGTGTGTAAGTTTCATTGCTCTAGCGGGCTAGTTTGGTTTCTATTTCGATTACTTCGTCCAAAAAACAACAATAACAACATTTAAGAAAAATAATTAGGAACCGATGAGACCGATTAGTGTTTTATGTGTTGTTAAAGGGCGAAAAACTACTGTTTTGTAGATAAATAAATTTTCATTAAATTCGATTCTTTTGTACAATAAAGATTTTTCCGAATTATGATTTTTTACGAGTTGGTTTTTTCAACCCCCATGTAAAAGTCAAATTTCAAGGAGCGGTTTTTGCGATTTGCTCGAAAGTTCAAGGTCCTCCAAAAAGGATTAAATACAAAGATAAAAGGGATTTTAATTTTTAACCTTAAGTTATCTATTTTTACTGTTTATTTGGTCCCCGACTTATTTCTAAAATTTGAAAATAACTGAAATATGATCTAAATCTGTTCACTACTAAAGAAGACAGGTTCTAACATTTTTCTAGATGCAAAAATAACAAAGCTAGCCCGCAAAAACCTCAAAATTTGTCCACCCTGTACTAAGTAAAAAATAACTTACTTCATGTAAACTTAACATTTGCTTGAGCGGCACCAATTCGGTGGTATTAAACCAATGAAATGTTTTCGAAGATGAGCAAAACGTTTCGTTTTCATGTTTGAAATTTAATTCGGTTGTACGTTTTAAAGCATCGAGGAGTTGAGAACACAGTAACGGCTTGTTATCTTAAAAATTAAAACAATCCCACGGTTGGGTGTGTTTTTGTCGTATAATTGTGATTAACTGTTACCTGATATGTCCAACGTGACCCGCCCTTCTTTCTTGAAACGAGGAACATCCGATAGGTTATTTCGAGATAAATCTAATATACTAAGATTATATAATTGCACCAACGATCTGTCTTCAAATTTACTGATGGAATTGGAAGAAAAATTTAAGCAAGAGATTTTGGTGTGTCGACGAAACTCGCCTATGATTTCACCAATGGAACCATCCGTGACGGAGAGCGATTCCAACTGTCTCCAACTTGATTCGTCCAGATTGAATACGTCCAGTGTAGCATTGCGTATGTGTAACTCTGTCACCTTACCGTGTTGTATGTCTACAATTAAGAAATGCAGTTCGTTATTGATAAAATAATAGGAAAGGCTTACTTGCAGAGGCTAAACCTTCGGTTAATAAAAATTTGGTGACGTTACAACAGACTGCTGTGACGTTGTTGACCAATTTTCTACATCTGCAACCGTTCGAAGAGGGACATGCTTCTACAGGCTGGTAAAAGCATTGTCGAGGTTTGGTTACTTTGATTGGAGTTAATGTGATTTCTTCGTTTAATCGACAACCACAGAACGATACGATCCCGCATACTATTAGAAACGTAGAATACAAAATCATTATTATAATTTAAAGAACCAAAATGAGTGTCTTCAAATATATTCCAAATGAAACTTCTGCATAGTTTTGCTGCGTTTACCCAACAATATCAAACTGTCAATCGGTGAGGTTATCTAGAAAAAAGATAAAAATAACAAAGTGTCACTTGGTGCTCCTAACACATATGCAACACACAATACAGATTTTGAGTTAATTGAAAAATAGATTTAATTACTAAAAATTAGCAGTATTTTTGATCAAAACATTTTCAATTATGGCAATAAAAGTATATATTAGTGGAATTTCTGAAATAAAGAGGTTAAAAAAGACAACAGAGATTTTTTATCCTGGGAATTCATAATCCCTCCTCAGATTCTCGATCTATGCTTTTATTAATTTCTTGTGCTAAAATTTTCACTATTAATTGCTTCATACTGATGACTACAAGTTTGCAAATTTATCTATCACGGTTTGAGTGTACCTGGAGGGTGTTCCACCCCAGGCCCCCGTCTCTAAAACTTTAGTTTATAATTTGGGCTAATTGATATATTAGTACTTGAGTGTGACTTGCTCAAGTTAGAATTAATTAGTTATTCTAGAGATTTTTCTAGATCTGTTATGCTGATTTCTTCAATTTATTTCTAACTAATAAAAATAAACTGCACAAACCGGGGGTCTGGGAAGTGTGGAGCACCTTTAGTGCCTCACTGTTGAAAGGCAAAACATTTCATATTTACAGATTATGAATGCCCCGCAAAGTGTTTTAAAAGTACTTTTGAAAGTAAAAATTTGAATTTTGAAAATAAATAGGTGTAGGTATTTTCAAGTTGGAAAATTTTAGAAGTGACCCGTCGAAATGAAATCCTGGCTATGGGTCTGCAACAGCTGACTATACATCATCGATGGAAATTAACTTATAAGCTGTAACGGAACAAATGTAGGTTTGTATCATTATATTTGTTTTAATTATCTAATGGTTGCTGTGGTTTGAATTTTGGAATTCATTTGGAAAGAACTTTAATCTGACCTTATGCATCAACACCTTTCAATAAATTTCAAGCTGTACTAAAAATAAAGTATTTAATGTTACCGGGCCCCCCAAATATTACAAGAAACACTCTTATAATAATCTAATCAAACTAATATAAGTAGTCATCAAGATATAATTAGAATTTTCTCAAAAATTTGAATTCCTAATAATTTATCAATCTCTTTAGTTATCAAAGCGAGTCGATATAAAAAGCCTCTTCCATTTCTAAATTTCATATTAATCGAATCATGCGTTACTATTTAATAGTACTCTGTTTTTTCGTGGTTTCCACCTTGGCAAAGCATTTGCCATCAGTGCCCAATGAAGTGAAAATCGATTCGGATGTGAATTGGAGAATAATCGGAGGAGAAAACGCTGGTGATGGAGAATACCCCCACATGGTATCCCTAAGAGGGATTGAAACTAATTATCATAGATGCGGAGGTGTAATTGTTCATGAAGAATGGGTCATCACCGCAGCTCACTGCATAGGGTAATCAACACAAAATAAATGCAAGAAAGTATTGAATAATTTTTTTAATTTTATTTCAGTTCAGATCCGCGTAACTACATTGTGGTAGCGGGAACCAATAAATTGAACGAAGGTGGCGACGTCTACAAATTGCTCGAAATTCATTCCCATGAATTGTATGATTTTTATACACATCTGTATGACGTTGCAATTGTAAAAGTGGAAAAAATCAAGTTTAACGATAAAGTTAAAAAAATCAAGCTCGAGAAAACTTTTGTTGGTGAAGATGTGCCTGTGACACTGAGTGGCTGGGGCGTAACCATCTCTGAAAATGGAGAATATTCAAACGATCTCCAACACTTGACTTATAAAACAACGTCTGTCGAGGAATGCAAAAAAAGAGTGATTGGCTTTCCTATAGAGGACACTCAAATTTGTACGCTGCATAGAGCTGACGTAGGTGGTTGCGTTGGTGATTCGGGTAGTCCATTGATACGGAGCGTTGATGACACACGTTATGTGGTTGGGATAGTATCATGGGGTCCCGATTGCGGAAGTGGATATTATCCAGACATTTTTACAAGAGTTTCTTCATTTGTGTCTTGGTTCAACGAAAAATGTAACTGTAACTTGTAATTATTTATGTAAAGAAAAATAGATTGCAGTACAAATAAATTAAGATTGTAAAGCTTTGTCGTTTCATTCGCTTCGCCAAGAACTGAGCTTTGTTGTTTTATCATCAAAGTTTGAGTCTTCCAGCTGAGCTTAAACCTTGGTTAAATATCCGTTAAAGAGCCTGCATCTCAATACAAAACCAATTTTGACATCGTTGAATGAAATTTCAAGTTACCTTCAGGCTTTTGGTCATGATCCTATTTGAAGAGAATGATTGAGAATAACAACCTAAAAATATCTTCTAAAGTCTGCCGCATAAATAATTTAATCAAGAATTGGCATATTAATTAAAATAATTTATTATAGTAATTATTTACAAATTGAGAAGTTTAAAAATAAAATTTGTTTAACGATAAAAAATATTATATATAATATAATATTCTATAATTTATACTATACAATCAATAATCGTTTCTCTTTAAACATTTGGCACAATCGGATTATAAATAAATAATCAAAATGTTAATAAATATTTAAATTTTCCTATTCATTTGCATATAACATAAATAATTCCTACACTATTTTGGCACATCACCCGGCCAGCGCAATTACCAAAAATCACATTTAAAAATAATAATTTAAAAAAACTCAACAGTTCTCCGAATATCATTCAAATCTCCCTACAATCGTTTTCACCCAACCTTTCGTTTGGCCTTGATCAAACAACTGCTCCTCGTCTTTCTTTTCAAATACTTTCTTACAGTCGTTATAATTGATGGTCTCTGCTTTCTTGTTATTGTTTGTCTTGTCCTTACAAATAACCGTTAGCCTAGTTGGTTTCGTCGGAATGGGTGGAGGAGGCTTGTTGGGGCGCTTCTTCAAGGACGCTTTCGGAGCGACTGCATTGGCGTTGCATACATCATTCGAGACGCTTTCGTTTAAACTCTTTTCCATTAAATTTTCGTAGTAATCGTCAGAATTTTGACTAGAATTAAAAATACCGCCGTGACTAGAAGTTTGTTCAGCGCAATTTTCGTCAATGTCGTTTAAATTGCCGTTCGTCTTAAATTCCTTTCCTTTTCTGGGGCCGCAATTTAAAACTTCCTGTTCATTAATACTGAGATCCAATTTTATATAAGCGTCGTCGTCTTCGACTTCGTCCGGCACCAAGCTGTCGTTGAGAGTGGAGGTGGAGCAAAACAATTTTTGAGGTCCGCGTAATCGGGATTTGCAATTTTTGCGCCCATACTTTCCGATCCTTGCTTGTGACTAGGCAATTTGGTGACACGTTTTTGTTCTTCGGATATTATTGCACGGAATCGTTGCACCAAGCTAAACCTTATCGCCGATTTACGATAAATTCGATGATCTGGATGTTCGCTGTCCTTGAATTGAGATGACAGATCTCTGCAAAACAAAAATTTAATTACTTATTAAAGAATAAAACAACACCTCGAGGGATGGAGGCCACACCTGAATCTCCCACCCACATGCGTTACTGTGAATTTTGATAACAGGTTAGATAATTATATGAGTTTCTCCAAAACTGTCTGTCCATAGCAAAGCGACAGACTCACATTTTTTTTTAAATAATTTGCACAAGATGCATATGTACAGAACGCAAAGTGGGTGGAGGTTGAGAATGTGAAAGACATATTATACAGCAGGGATTATAGAGCAATCAATTTAGATGGTTTTCATTCTCGAATTGAAACAAATTTCAAACCTGAAGCACGCAATAGAAAGAACCTCATACACAAGGCAGGTCATTCTACAATATAGACTAAAACAATTAAAATCTGTGATTCATCGGTATAATTGTTCTCTTAAATTAATCGTAGTGTTTCACATGCAAGGTTGCAGTGTACTATTTTCTACGGTTTTTGTTTGAAATAGTTCGTTCTACGTAACGGTTCAGGTTTAAAGTCGATTCCATTTAAAAACCTAATTTGATTGACCTAATAGGTATGCACACACCGCAATTTGACGCAACGTCATGTTCCATGATTCGGATTGGCTAAACGGTGTTTGTGTTGTTTGACGGCGTCTGAATAAACTCAGCTCGAAAGTAGGTCCCTAATTTAAAATTATTTAATCAAACACGAATTCCAAAACAAGCGGAAAACCACAGCAACTAGCAACCGCCACACAGCCAGCATTGTTTCAAATCAAACAACTTACCCCCCCGTGGAAATTAAATCTAGGAATTTAAATTGTAGTTACCAATCCAATGTGGATGTAAAAACAGTTACTCCAAAATACAGTGAAGAAGCTTGAACAAAAAGTGAAATAATGGAGTTCAAACTTGAAAGACTTTCTAGGCACGCACATTTAATGTAATTTCCAAAATCAAAACTTAGTACCAGTGAAATTTGAATAAAATAAAAAGATTGAACTTCTTTTTACAAAATAAAAATATACACGGTGAATTCTTGCGTGGCATCCGTTACAATGGGATTAAAACAAATTAATAAACATTATTTATTTAATTGCCTTTTTATACTGTAATTTAAAAATATTTTGGTTTATACAGAGTGTTTACTCTAAAACTTTCTTATTTTAAATGGAACACTTTGTATATTTCCTTCAATAATCATATACGGCAACTCTTAATTTGATTTTCTCTGATACGAGGAAAATAATGAGCATTTTCAAATTTTTACTATTTTAATCCGTAAGTTGTAACTTGAAACCAGTTAAAGTATAAAAATTGCCAAGTAGACGCCATGAAAGAATCGAATCACCCTGTACCAAAACAAATACGATAAAAGTGACATACCTTTCTTGTAGATCTTCCACGTCTACGTCCAATTGCTTTTTACTCAACAATGAACCATCGGTAACAGTTTTCGCACCTTCTTGTTTAAAATCCAATTGATCATTTAATTGAAAATCTCTAGGCAACGAGTCAGCTTTACTAGGCAGTTCGTCGATCTCGCGTTTTGACCATACATTCGCACAGGGTTCGCTACTTTCGCGCTGATTTTTACTCCGTTGCCGGCTGAGCAATTTATGGAATTCGGCATTTTGCATCAACAAATCAGACACAACTTTTTCTAACGTCGTCGAAGCCAGGCGTGATTCGCTTTCGCCTTCCAGCGAACTTTCTTGTATGTCTTCGTGCATATTCGTTTTTGTGATCAAGCTTTCCATAGATTTGTCCACATAACAATTTTCCGAATCTGATAAGTCGGTATAAAATTTCGCGGTGGTTTGCTCCTTTGTTTTTCTAATCTTGCTTATTCTTTTTGGTAGTGTTTTAATGTTGTATTGATTAATTCCAGGTTCTGATTTTCGTCTCCAACTCGCCAACGACGTGAAGGAACGATCCTGCGATGCGGCTCGTCGATTTGTAAAATTATTTGATTTCCTTAAGCGACCGCGCTTCTCCAAATAGTGAGGAGTGGAATGATGTTTTAAAGGAGACCATTTATCCGACGCATCATCTAAACATAAAAACAATTTTCGATGGGTAAAAAACATCAAAATTAGAAAAAGTACGCTGCGATCTTTCATTCAAAACTCTGCGGCAACCATAAAAAAAATACAAAAGAAATGAAGGCATATAGGCAGGTTGAAGGGAAGTAAATTTCTTAAAATTTTATATTCGATAGCTTAGTTATTTTAAGGACTTATTTATTTTTAACTTTAAAACAATTTAAGACGAAACTAGAAAGTATGAAAAAAATTGTCGCTACCTCGCTCTTATAGTTTGAATATCTCTACAACTATTTGTCGTAGAACAATAAACTAAAAAGCATTTTGTGGAGAATTTTATTTCCAACAAAATTGAATTTTTGATATTTTGCTGTCAAGTATACCGTTAGCAAATTATATTTAAATTTGCCAGTAATTGTTGTTGTTTTATTGTTTACTTTTTTATTGTTAGATATAGAAAATTTTAAAAATTAGCCAACGATATTAAATTTTACAAGTTCAATGAGCAAAAACGTTTTTAAAAATTCGCAAATTTAATGCCTCCCACGTTCAAACCACTGAAGATAAATATAGGTCGCCAAGGACATTTTTGTTGTAAATTTAATTTCCTATAAAATTGTTTCTATATAATTTTTCGTATTTCTTTCATTTGTAACTGTTTTTCTATTGAATCAAATATTACAGAAATTATTCGACGGAAAAATAATTTGGTGGTAGGCAAAAATAGAAATCACGACCATCAAAGCCGCTAACCTCCACATCAAACTTCCTGCTTTAATTTTACTCAAAAAATACAATTTTTCAAAAAATTCACCTTCTTGCAGATTTTGACCCAACTGCATGACGAGCTGTCTTGCGTGGTTTGGAATCACGGCGCTATAGTTCTCCAAAATGACCCTTTTAAGTTGTAAAGTCCATTCGCGTTTGTGCTGCGGAGAACGCGCCCTGAGCGTGCACTGTTGACGTGGATTATCAAACGGAATAATATGGAAACTCAAAGGCTCACCTCTCACTTGCTCTACCAACATCAAGTTTGAGCACTAAAAATATTTGACATCGTTACAACGGGTTCTTACCAAAAATTCTCACCAATGCTTACCATAATGTGGGACTTGTACGCAAGGTATCCTTCCTGTTTACTCTTGGCTATCAGTAAAACTTTGTCAAAAAGAAACACGTGTCGTCTTCCCCGAGCTCCTACAACCCTGAACGTTCCTTCGGCGATGAGTTCACCCAAGGCTGTTAAATCTGGCCCTGACCAACCATAAAGCTGGGATTGAATTTCTTGAACTCGAACGGCATGTTCGTGTTTGCGTTTCATCGTGTTTATGTGTGTTGCCACGCTTGTCATTGTGGCCAATGCCAAGTCAACGGTGGGCTTGTGAGGCTGCTCGCACTGTTTCGACAGTCTCTGGAATATTCAAAAATATTAAAATCAAAAATGTTGCAAGGGGAAAAAATTACTTGTAACAGGAGATGATACTTTAATATCCTTTGGACTGGTTTTAATAGGTAAGATCCTAAGGGAAGAGCATGCTGAAGAGCTAGTTGGCGTTCCCTAAACAAACTTGCCATATCTTCGTCGCCAGTGAGTTCGGTAAGTACGGACATTGTGCGAGGATAATTCGTGCAGTATTCGGTGTAAACGGAAAAGCCAGCATTGTTCTGGATGAACGCGCTTGCCGTCAGAGTGGGATTACAATTTGCTTGTTGGATTTCTTCCAAAAAGGATCTAAAGACAATTTGAATGTTAAAATTGCCCTACGTATCATATCGTCGTAGTTGTATTTACCTGTTAAAATCGTATATTTCTTCTAGATTACTAAAAAGATCTTTCAAATGCTTGGATAATGGAGAACTGTCGTCGGCGCGCCAGGAAAGGAGATAGCCCTGCAAAAGAAGTTAAATAGTTTAAAAATTAAGTAATCGTGCCTTGAAATGTCAATGTCCTACTTGAATAAAAATAATATGGAAATAGTAAAATTTTGCGCACAACACGTGCACCCCCAATACTATAATTGTATATAAACTTCCTGTTCCAGGTCATTAACGAGTTACCCATTTTGATTAACGTCGTCGTAACTAATTTGTTTTACAGTATCAACAAACATACCCACCTCTCTTGACTTATTCATTACCGCATATTTATAAATTAACCGTACCAGTTTTACTTGCCTAGTTATCTCGACGTTCTCAATAAAATTAGTTATTAAAAATCACGAAAACAGGGCTATCTTAATTATTTACCAAGATGTGACATGAAGCCGCGGTTCGGATTCCACGTTAACTGTTTACAGCTGTGTGAAAACTTTATATATAACTTCCTCGGCGACAACACAAAGTATGACGGCGAGCCCGCACTACTCGTAACTGGCAATAGAGGATTCCCACCGAATTTTCTAAAACAGATTCCCTGACTTTTTCAGCTTTTCGCGATTAAGATAAATAATTAAAATGTTTGTCTCAGAGCAAAATTTTTTGATTTTGTTTTGCAGTTGCATTGTTCGACAAAAGAAGTAGTAGTCTTTTTGATAAAAGCAGTTGAATTATTGAAAAACACTGTAAAATTGTAGAACTATTTGTTGAATTGTTAAAGAGACAGTTGAATTCCTGAATCACGGAAAATTAAATTGTTAAAACAAGGAATATAGAAATTGTTAAATCAAGGACAATTGCTGAACCAAAAACAAGTGAATTATTCAAGTAAAAACAATTGAATTATTCAACAAAAACAATTGAATTATTAAACTAAAAATAATGGATTAAAAGGTTGATAACAGCTATTGAAGCAAACAGTTGCATTTTTTGACAAAGTGGGTAGTAGGTTTTTTGCATAAAACAGTTGAATTGTTAAAGAAACAGTTGAATTCCTGAATCACGGAAAATTGAATTGTTAAAACAAGGAATATAGAAATTGTTAAATCAAGAATAATTGCTGAACCAAAAACAAGTAAATTATTATTCAAGAAAAAACAATTGCATTATTCAACAAAAAACAATTGAATTATTAAACTAAAAATAATTGATTAAAAGGTTGAAAACAGCTATTGAAGCAAACAGTTGCACTTTTTTGACAAAGTGGGTAGTAGGTTTTTTGCATAAAACAGTTGAATTGTTGAAAACACAGTAAAATTGTTGAAAAATCTGTTGAATTGTTAAAGAGACAGTTGAATACCTGAATCACGAAAAATTAAATTGTTAAAGCAAGGATAATAGAAATTGTTAAACAAAAAATAAGTGATTTATTCAACAAAAAACAATTGAATTGAAAACTAAAAATAATTAAAATAAACCAAACAATTTGCTCTGACCTATGGGCTTGTGGTGCACTTGCTTGGAGTTAAATTAAAAGCATTTGTTAAAATTGATGCCCCCAAGATTACCCGCTCGGATTGTAATTTTTATTTTAAAAATTTGACGTTCTCCGCCCTTACAATGTGGACCTAGTGAAGACGTGTTTGCGTTTAATTAAAAAATAATAAGAAACCCATTTTTACTGATTTTTTTTGCATCGTCTCTGTTTAAACTGCATACATGGGCGCCCTTAAACGAGGGCTAATAGGGATAATATAACTTGCAATTTTGAAACATTTTATCCCTCCTCTCGATGAATAAGGTTATTTGTCTTCGGTAAAATTCAATGTAATCAAGCATTTCCTGTCTACTTCGTACGACGATGACACGCTACGAATTTTGATATTAATTTACGGTTCGCACGAAGAAGTGATTCACCACTTACACTACAGGTATCTAATAATATGAAGGTCGTATTCTTTAAGCGAAAGAAATGAAAACTGCATTAACAGGATATTCTTCTTTCTAATTTGACGGTGAATGATTCACAAAACTTGCACTTCGATTTATTATATGCCGCTTCTTTAAGATGCGAGTTATTTGAAAAATTTGAATCGGTTGGTGAGTAACTCTAATATTTTAGGAATGTTAAGGAGCACTTACCTCGATGACTTCTCGCAGATCCGACACATAAACAGTTTCAGTATCCAGAACCTCTTGCAGAACACATTGCTCGGGGCTCATTGTGGGCTGCTCAGCTATCCCGCTATCAGCAGATCCTGAAACATAAGAATACCTATTGATTATAAACAATTGAAGACAATTTTCGATTGACAGATCTGCGTAGGTTTACTCGGCATGCCATGATCGATCACATCACTCGCAAATTAACTGGTGGAATTTTAAAGGCATTCTTTCCTTGAATTGTGCTTCCTTGAGAAAAAACCGTTTAAGGTAACAATGAATAAATCGCATATTCCAATTTATTGGTATTGTTCGTAATAAACATCCAAGTTCAAAGAACACATTTAAATGTAAAAAATCATCCTCTCCCCCTCCCTGAATTTAAGGTGCTCCTACAGGAATATTCGAAAGAAATACTAATTCGGGGAAATTGTGCTAAGCCGTCGACCTCCCTGGGTCAGACACATTCCTCAATTCCATTTAGGCAATTTTCTTATTTTAATAATTTTCTTTTGACAGCAGTTTACGACAGCACATTGAAGCACATTGCCAAAATGAAAGTGCATTACACTTTTCGTGTCTTAATTTTATTACGAAGAAGTCCTTAGTAATCGATAAATATCTTACCTTGACTTCCAGTTGGTTCGGGATCACTGTCCAAACTTTCAACGGATGCTAAATAAGCGGAACTCGGTTGATGATGACCACCACTACTACTGGAAGAGCAGGAGCCCAAACTAGTCAAAGAAAGGGGTCTGGAGACTTCCATGGATGTTGTACTATGAATTCCTCCGTTGTTTTCATTGGAAGTCTGAAATTTAACAATATTTAGCTTTACAAAATTGGCAGAACAATACAACAAGCAATGTAAACATAAACAAAACTATTAAGTACGTGGGTGGATACCCGCAGTAGTTTAGCAACTTTTTTCGAAAATATAGAAGGAATTCCATTTAGCCCCCTCCTGCATTCATCTGTGGAACCCTGAATAATGGGACAATTATTCAGGTTTTGGCTTTGGGGCAATAACAACAATTTACAAAAGAAAATCAGTGGCGTAACCGGAACCTCCCTTGGAAAATCGTTATTAAAAAAGTAAACGCAAATAAAACCAATGACAGCTAATAAATTGGCATTGAAAACACAAATTAATAATCCCGTAATACAAATAACGATAATTATCTAGCAATTTAATAATAATTACAGCAATATGTTATTTCAAGCAAACAAATAAATTTGTCCAGACTTTATAAAATTAAGCAATCACGACCAAGGTCGAATTTTGGTAGAAAATGTCCTTGATGAACGCAATTATTATTACACTATCTAACCCTTTTTTTATTTTATAAAATCAATCAGTTGGGTGCCTGCTGTAGCATTTTTTTAGCTGACGAAAGGCTGTAAAATTTGCAGTAGCGGTAGCTGGTTGAAAGTTTCTGTAGTTTCGGCTGTGGTATTTTCTACGATAGTGAATTGGTAACTAATCATAATTGTTAATTTAACTGTGATTGGTTAATTTGATGAAACAATTAGCTGCCAGGTAAAACCAGCTAGTTAGCTAAAATTTTGCTACAAAAAATCTTAATTTTTACACATGCGAAGAGTGTGGGGGAGGATAATAACTATTTGTCGACTCGAAAGCATTAGAAAATAATAAATAAATAATATAAAAGTAGCTTAAAACTTAGCTTTGGAGCTACTATTTCTAGTTAAAGGTAGTTTAATGACCAATCCAGGAACATAGTGTAAATATTATTACAACAAATTATCTATTTAGATAATGATTGAGACATTAAGATAAGATAAGATTGCATTTTCCCAAACAAATATGACTAAATTATTTAATAAAATATTATATTTAAGAATAGCAGCCAGATATGGACTCTCGGAACCCGACACATTAGGAGCAAGACTTTCCGTAGCTTTAGAACACTATCGGTTTTAGCTTTCGTGAGACACACAGCAAATCAAGCGACTCGACCAGATGATCTTAGGATCAATCCCCCGTGCATCTCCTCACAGGAGGAACTCCATGCTGTTCAACCGATTGGTGTCTCCTTTCCATCTTCTCTGAATGTTGAAGAACCACTTCGAGGACAATAGACTAACATTTCAACTGTCGCTCTTAGCTGTGTTTCGATTCTAACCTGGTACCGGGAGGAGTTAATCTCCCGAACCAATTTGGTTACTGAAAAACAACCACCAACCTTCAGAAGTAACCCTGAGCTAATCGAATGGCCAATTCGTGGTCTAAGTTAAAAAAAAAGCTAAATCAACTTGCCTGCAAAAACTTGGGTAAACTTTTACGTCCTGTTGAAGTCCTCGACACAATTCCAGAAGACGAAGTATGTAAATAACTTCCCAACGGTTTGGTCAAAGGAGAATGATTTGAAACATTTAAACTATTAACGTCATCACTTAAACTATCACTAACACTAACGGATGAACTAAACTGACTCCTGTAAAGAAACGTACTGCCTCTTGTACTGCAAAAACCTTTTGAACCCTTTAAAACTTTACTCGGCTGATCGATTTTATCACTGCTGGCCGAATAGGTGGTGCAATTTTGATTTACCAGTTCACCATCGGATAGATTGGACAACATTTTCTGGATGGTTGGTGAAATAATTTCTATCGTTTCGTTGTTCTTTGTTTGTTTGTCAGGCGAATATCGTTGCGACTTTGAATGAGTTCGTTGATCACTACAGTTGCCCTTCTTCACCCCTAAACATTCTTCGCTGCTAAAATTTTTGGTCAGTTCTTCGTCGGGAACGTTCGATAAAATTTTCTGCACGTTCGGTGATAAATTTGCAAAATTATTAACTTGAAATGAACGTTTGGGTGTACTGCACCGAGTCCTCTCCTGGTATTGCAAATTGGTGACTTCTTTACTGCCCTCCCAAATCGCATCTATTGCGCCCATTATACTGGGCATTAAATCCGTCGTGGAACCTGTAACAGAAGTAAAATGTTAGACATTATTCAATCTTTTTATGGCCAGAGAATCTTTTTTGCGTTAATTAGAAATCCAAGTGTATAAGCAATCAACGGTTTTCGTTTATCTACAAACAGCGCCACAAGAGATTTTTTGGTAATAATTTTAACATTTCTCTGATAACTCGAAAACGACGATAGATACTAAAAATATTGAAGAGACCAAAAGTGTGCAGCGTTAACAGACGAACATTTTTCCATTGGGAAAATTTTGATATCTTCCTCCGTTTTCGAGTTATTAGGGAAAAACTGGGTCAAATCGTACTGAGTTGTAATCCGACACTAAACTGTTATCTTTCTCTGAGAACGCGAAAACGACAAAAGATATCAAAAATATTGAAGATACCAAAAGTGGGCAGCGTTAATAGACGAACATTTTTCCATTGGGAAGAATTTTGATATCTTCCTCCATTTTCGAGTTATTAGGGAAAAACTGGGTCAAATCGTACTGAGTTGTAATCCGGCACTAAACTGTTATCTTTCTCTGAGAACGCGAAAACGACAAAAGATATCAAAAATATTGAAGAGACCAAAAGTGGGCAGCGTTAATGGATGAACATTTTTCCATTCGGAAGAATTTTGATATCTTCCTCTCTTTTCGAATTATTAGGAAAAACTGGGTCAAATCGTACTGGAGTTGTAATCCGGCACTAAACTGTTATCTTTCTCTGAGAACGCGAAAACGACAAAAGATATCAAAAATATTGAAGAGACCAAAAGTAGGCAGCATTAATAGACGAACATTTTTCCATCGGGAAGAATTTTAATATCTTCCTCCATTTTCGAGTTATTAGGGAAAAACTGGGTCAAATCGTACTGGAGTTGTAATCCGGCACTAAACTGTAATCTTTCTCTGAGAACGCCAAAACGACAAAAGATATCAAAATATTGAAGAGATCAAAAGTGGGCAGCGTTAATAGACGAACATTTTTCCATCGGAAGAATTTTAATATCTTCCTCCATTTTCGAGTTATTAGGAAAATTGGGTCAAATCGTACTGGAGTTGTAATCCGGCACTAAACTGTTATCTTTCTCTGAGAACGCGAAAACGACAAAAGATATCAAAAATATTGAAGAGACCAAAAGTGGGCAGCGTTAATAGACGAACATTTTTCCATTGGGAAGAATTTTGATATCTTCCTAAGTTTTCGAGTTATTAGGGAAAAACTGGGTCAAATCGTACTAGAGTTGTAATCCGGCACTAAACTGTAATCTTTCTCTGAGAACGCGAAAACGACAAAAGATATCAAAAATATTGAAGAGACCAAAAGTGGGCAGCGTTAATAGACGAACATTTTTCCATTGGGAAAAAATTTAATATCTTCCTCCATTTTCGAGTTATTAGGGAAAAACTGGGTCAAATCGTACTGGAGTTGTAATCCGGCACTAAACTGTAATCTTTCTCTGAGAACGCGAAAACGACAAAAGATATCAAAAATATTGAAGAGACCAAAAGTGGGCAGCGTTAATAGACGAACATTTTTCCATTGGGAAGAATTTTAATATCTTCCTCCATTTTCAAGTTATTAGGTAAGAACTGGGTTTTAATGGGGCAAACTCTGCACTTAAGCACGAAACAAATAAAAAAAATTAATTTTATTGTCACTTATTAAGATACCGAATGCAAAACTCACCGCAAGTTTTCCTGGTGAGTAACGTTTCGGATATTCGTAACCTCAACAGTGATAACAATATAAATAACAAAAATTTTGAAAGGCGTCTAACGAATTAAAGATCACCACTCCGCCCATTGCAGACATAGTTTATGTAAATTACCATAGTACAGAGTTACCACGCGCCTCGACCTGCTGCCTCACGTTACACTTGCCGCAACCCATCTCGTAAATTTAAAATTAAATTACTATCCGCCTTCGAAAGTCATAATTTTAGATAACGAGACAGAATTGCAAAAGAAATTACATGAAAAAGGAAATAGTTGGCGTCTAATGTGATTGCTTCATTATTATACAATGCAAGTTGCAAGCAAAAGCAATGGTGACGTAAATGTTGGAAGCAAGTGTTATGTTACCTTGACGAGATCGCACTTGGGAGCGATTATTGATACGTCGTTTGGTAGTCATTTTGTCAAAATCACAAAGGCATCGTCCAATATTGTCACCAAAACGACGAAAGTACCTGCCGAAGGTATCAACGCATTCACCGATTCACTATCAATCACAATTTACGCATTATGAATGTATACACGCAAGACAACGACTAAACAGTAAAAGCAGCCTTGCTCGTGTGTTAGAGAAGTTTAGTCATGTATGAATCATTTTAAATTCTCATTATCGTCAATTTCAATGCCGACCAACCAAATCTTGTGCTCGAAATTAATGCAAAGTCTTTGATATTACATTGAACGACAAGCAAAATAAAAATAGATGATACTTGATGTGTTAGCTGGGATTTGATGAAGCGTAACACAATAATAACAAGTCATTAACTCGATATTAATTGTATCCAAAAATAATTTCAAATCAGGAAACGTCATGATTATGATATTATGATGAAGGCTACGACAGGAAAAATATTAATAACAAAAATCGATTGAAAAAAAAAGAAATTGGTTATCAACTTCCCAATTCATTAATTATTCCGATTTCCTAAAGAATATGATTAATATGCACATAATTATATAAAATAAAAAGGCGCTAACCAAAAAGCCATCAGTATCAATGACCTCGATGACGGGATGTCGGCGCCACGCGCATTCTTCTTCGGCAACACAGATCACACAAACTGATATGTTCCAACACAAAACATCAACTACTAACACAATAATACTTTCACAGAATGGTGAACACTCACTGCTGTTTGATTCAGCTTGACAATCACACCGTGACCAATGCTACGTTTTTCAAAAAAAAAAAAGAATATGAAAAACCAATTGATAATATTTGACGTAGTGGTCAGCGGTGACGTCTGTTGCGGTCATAATACCGTAGCAGAAATTTCTTCTTTGCAAGAATCTAAATGAAGCATCCAGAAGTGGTAACCTACCTCAAAGAACTTCCCGACAGATGAAAGGTCAGGTCAAAAATCGTTAAATAGCAACATGACACCCCCCCCCCACCGCCATAAGGTTGCTGTATTCAGCAGAATTTTTAGCGGTTTAAGAAATTTAATATTTGCAATATATTATTATATTATCAAGTACCTAATTTTAGGTCAATGCTAATTATTGAAGCTGAAAAGATAAAAAATTGTAAAAGTTATTTAAAGCGCCTACTATAGCATGTGCATGTATAAAATTCATTCATTAAAAAGAAACACGTAATCGCTTTAATATTATTTATAAAAGTGGTTATAATTTATTACCAAATTTTACTAGTAATAAAATTTCTATTAGTGCAGGAAAACGGAACAATTTTATAGGTCCGGTCCCCTCTAATAAATCTCCATTGTTTACGTCTACGCTAGTTTCAATTTTTATTACCTATAAATCATTTCACGCAATTTTAAGCAACCCCCCCCCCCTTTATGGTGGCTTACGTACGAATTACTATATAAATATTGAGTTACATATCCCCTCTCACATGTTTGCGCAGTCTTTCTTTTAGAAATTGACCAATCAGATGTAGGTTACAGAAATCAGAGTATGCTGTGCATACGCAGTGCAATATCCAAACACGAAAATTAAAATATCCTTTTCGTTGTCGTATTAGAATGTTTCCTGCTTAAGCAATTGAATAAAATAACTTGCCCCTTTAGCAACCACCCCTGGATACGCCACTGGGAAGTAACAGTTTTGCAAAATCTGATTTCGAAATGAGCTGTATTTGAGATAAATATCTGGAAATTTCAATAAACTTACAAATATTTATATGTTCCTTCCAAATACTCAAATATTATAGCAACTGATACTTTGTGATCATCGATTATCTAACATTAAAACTTGAAAATATAAAATGCCCGCTTTAAAACGGCCGATTTTAAAGAAAGTAAAAATCATGATAATTTCGCAAACACTTTAAAATCATACAATCTTAAAATTTTAAATCATACAATTCAAATTATACAGCACTGACATTTTGGTGATCATTGATTTTGGTTCTGATGTTAATACTCCAAGATACAAAATGGCGACTTCAAAATGGCGGAGTCTGCAGTGCGAACCATGCAAAGATCCGTAAGCCTTACAAATCTTTCAATTCGAGTTTACAATGCAAAACTATGCAAAGATTCATAAGCTTTACAAATGTTTCAATTTATGTTTGAAATAGCATTAAAGTTTTGTGGTCATAAACTATTATTCTGAGGTTAAAACTTGAAAATACAAAATGGCCGCTTTAAAAAACGGCCGATATTAAAATAAAAATCATGCTAATTTCTCTAACACTTTAAAATATTTAATCATAAAATTCAAATATGGCACTGGCATTTTTGTGGATATTGATTAATATTCTGATGTCAATACTGCAAAATACAAAATGGCGGCTTCAAAATGGCCGAGTTTACAGTGCAAAACCATGCAAAGATCCATAAACTTTACAAATGTTTCCATTTATGTTTGAAATAGCATTAAAGTTTTTGTGGTCTTAAACTTTTATTCTGACGTTAAAACTTCAAAATACAAAATGGCCGCTTTAAAACGACCGATTTTAAAGTAAAACTCAAGGTAATTTCGCTAACACTTGAAATATTTAATCATAAAATTTAAATATTATATCAGTGGCATTTTTGTGGTCATTGGTTAATATTCTGAGGTCAATTCTGATTTCAATATCTCAAACTAAACCAGTGTAGTTTTGGCGACCGGGGGGTCTGGGGGGTGTGGAGCACCCCCCCAGGCACACTCAATTTGTGTTGAACACAGTTGTGTTCTTACGGCATTTGGTATTTAGTGATTAATAGAAGAACTTTTTCTGGCAATATAAAATGTAACCTAGTACCCGGGGGTCTAGGAGGGGGGAGTTAGACCCCCGGACACTATCTTGTATTTATTTTATATTAAAAACCTTTCCTATAAATCACATAAACTTTATGAGCTTCGTAAATACATCTATTACAATTTAAGTGTACCTGGTGGAGCACCCCAGACCCCGACTCAAAACTGTTTCCTAGTTTGGGCAATAGTTCTTAAAACTGTCACATCACCGTAATAACGGTCAATAGATTATACCGAAACCTTTATTGCACTTTTGACAAACATAATTGCGTAAACTGGGGGTCTGGGGGTGTGGAACACCTCCAGTGCCCAAGCATCAGGGATAAGACATCAAATGGCAAAACATCATAAAATGATATCATCTACAGAGGGTATCTGGTAAACCATGTTTTCTAGTTTAGATTGCTAGAATTTTTTACTTAAATTTGACTTGATAAATTTATGTTAGCAAAATATTTTGTTATCAATTTTTCAATCATTAAGAGGGTGTGCAATTGTCATACTTAGCACACATATCTCCCCTTCTCGGTAATAAATTAAAGGTTTTTGTTTTCAACAGCATCTTACTTAATTGAAATGGTCCTGATTTAAGGAATGTGTGCACCCCAGGCACATTCAATTTGTGATGAACACAGTTATGTTCTTATGGCTTTTAGTATTTAGTGATTAATAGAAGAACTTTTCTGGCAATATAAAATGCAAGATAGTGTCCGGGGGGCTAACTCTCCCCTCCTAGACCCCCGGGCACTGTCTTGTATTTATTTTATATTAAAAACCTTTCCTATACATTAAATAAATTTTATGGCGTTCGGAAATACATCTATTACAATTTAAGTGTACCTGGGGGGTGCTCCACACCCCCCAGACCCCCCGGTTTGTGAAACCATGTTGTCTAGTTTGAAATTTTAAAATTTGTTGCTTAAATTTAACTTACTAAATTTATGTTAGCAAAACACTTTTATTGTTGAGTCATTATTTAAGTGGGCATGCACGTGCCCCCCCCCCCGGTATTAAATCAAATATGCCGTTCTCTAAGTATTTCTATGGTTTTATATCCTAGTTCTTGAAGGTTTCTGTTTTTAACAGCATCTTACTTAATTGAAATGGTCCTGACTTACGAAAATATGTGGTTCAAAAATCTCCCCCCCCGCTGCAATCATGTAAATATGTTAAAAAACTACGAAAAAATTGAAAATAAACTTTTTTAAAAACAGGAATTGAAATGATTTGCTATCCTAAATTTATCAAGCTCAATTTAAGTAAGTAATTTCAATATCTCGAACTACGCCTTATAGTGTTGGAAACCGGGGGATTGGGGGTGCAAAATATCACGTGATTACCGTGAAATATAACAGAATTAAAATCCAAAATTATAATGTAAAAGATTTAGACGAATGCCTACTTTTGAAATCCTTTATTGATGATTTAGTGACCCGAGATAAAACAGGAGAAAAACTTATTTATATTTGAAGGGGGGGGGGGTTATGGAATACCTTCAAAGACAAGAAAGCTAAGCGATCAGCTTGAAATTGTTTAAGATATTAAGGCTTATTCCCAAATCCAAAAGTCTAGCTATCTGAGTCCCAAACAGTTACATGCTTTATAATCTGGGGGTCTGAGTGTGGTACACCCCGGTACACTCAAATTGTAACAAATATATTTGCAAATTTAGGGGCTGTCCATAAAGAACTTCCGCAATTTTATCCAAATTTTTGACCCCTCCCCTTTGTCACAGTTGATCACAATCTTATATTCCCCCCTTTCCGGAACGTCCAATGGTCACAAATCAAAGAACCCCTCCCATTTATCATCATACCATCACATTTTAAAATTATATGAAAAAAACACTCGAACACAATTTTTTCACAAATCCCAAAAATGAAATTTTTGGGAAAGCAAGGACGTCCTTTATGGACCTATGGACCTTTATGGCCATGAAAATTTAACAGAAACGTCAGCAAAATACTTATGTGAACAATTACACCATATAAATATGTAATGTGATAAACCGGGGGGTCTGGGGGGTGTGGAGCACCCCCCAGGTATTCCAAAAATTAAAATAATCAAATGTGTGAAAAACCTTTCAATATTTAGTGACTAGCAGGTCAGGAGGCCTATTGGCAAAAATTTGCGATGAAATTTATGGATTTATAAATAATATTTTTTTGAGAATGTGTTTAAAGCTGGGAATAGCGGCGTTGACCTAAGAAATTGATTCACGAAATCACCAGTTAAAATTTCACTTCATTAGACCTTTCCGTTGGTGAGAATTTTATGGGTTTTATGAATTTTAAACTTTCGGTTTTATATACTATCTCTCGAATTCATTCATAAATATCCTTGCTTACCGTGAATATGCCTGGGTTCCACATAATTACTTAAAATCGTAGGAGAACCTGATTAACGTGCTCCGAGCAACTACCGAATCAATTACTCATTGAAGAGCTGTAATCAAGCACTTTCCGCTCTAAAACTATATTCTTTTAAAAAATCGCGTACTCGACTAATCCTACATCCTGAAATGTTATGAATAAACTTAAAAATACACCAACAATGGCTACTTTTGTTTGTAAACTAAAACCACTGCTAGTACTTGACATTTTTGCTGCATTAAATTGTTGGTGACCTTTAAAAACAGGTCAAATTGAACATAGCAGTATTATAGTAGATCTATCGTACTTTCGTTAATTTAACGAAATAAAAGTATCCATTTCGGTAATGGAAAAGCTGTAAAATTGAAGGGACAGGAGGGTGAACCGATTGGGGCACACACATGATAGTTTTATATGAAATCCTATGGGAGCATCCGGTGTGCTGTAAATTGTAAAACCATGTGGTGCTAACAATAATCTACTCGCTCTTTTATTTTTATACTAGATTTTAGTCGACCGAAGTTGGGCATCTGTTTCGTAATGCATTAAAATTACATCAAATATTAATTATACGGCCACGAATATATCATTATGAACTTTAGCAAAAATGAAACTTTTCCTCGAGGTCTCTCCAAAAAAAAAAAAAGAATTTGTTGTGGTAATAAAAAAAAACACTTTTATTGGCCACCTACACATTACCTTGACCTATGCCCGCACAACGATTCTTTGCGGCCCACGCACTATTGTGTAAGAAAACAAGACATCCGCGAAAAGATTTAACAATACAATACAACACAGGTAGTAGTGAAAAGAAATGCACAGATAAACTTGACAACTTAGGCCTACTTTTGTTAGACAAGAAGCAAAACTAACTTGGAAATCAACTTAATGTGCCATATTAGGACAAACGGCTCCAATCTGGTTTAGAACATCTTAAATTAACTGCTATGCGATACAGGGTGTGCTGCTATTGTCAAAAAATTTACTTTCCAGTTAGTAGATAAAAAATCAAAAAATATCAAAAGCAGAGGCGGACTGTTCGTAATAAAATGAAACTCACCTCATTCTGGCCAACCACTTTATCTTGACTGAATTATTATGTAATTGTACCACAAAATAATAAAATAATTTTAGAACTGGACGAAATTAGTATACGAATGCAGGTCTGTTGACCTCGCTTTTAAATTTTGTTGTCCAATAAATTATAACGACACTAAAATTTAATAATTTTTTTAATTAACCATTTGAACCAACAATCAAACAAGGGAGCAGCAAATGAATTGTTTGTCTCTTTAAGGGTTTGGCGGTATGTTTTGTCTTTAATTTTCACGCTCTAAATTTAAATTAGACGAAGACGTGTGTTCTTTAGAACCTGAGCTAATGGGTTTTAAATAGATTAACCAATTCAAACGAATCTAAATTTATACAAATTTTCATATTTTTATACGAAAAACGCAATAACAACCGAGTTGGATGGCATCCAGTGAACTATTACATACTATAAACAAATTTTCCAATGTACATCATGTAGATTAAAATTTTAAGTACAGACCTGTATTGTTGCTCCAGAGTTTTAATAGACAGCACGATTAAGTAATAGCAAGAAATAATCAAAATTTGGAACCAACAGCAGGTTCGTTAAATCGTATTATGTAATAATAATTGCTTGGTTAACTGTAATACTATAATTGAGCAACTCATTCGTTTCATCCATATGCAGTAATTTTCGTGTTATTCCAAGTTATTATTCACACATTATAAAAGCAAATGCGAATTACATGCTAAATGTATGCAAAAAATCTATTATACTCTCCAAATCCCCGGCAGTACGTAAAAAACACACAGCGACCTTTAAGCTGAAATGCTGCGACAGCCGTAAGAACCAAGAAAAATATTATATAACATTTTTTGTGGGGAATTAAATTTTCTACAAAAAGTTTCCAACAACATATTACCTATCTTTAATAATGTAGGCGTGAGAACCATCCCAAATCGAGAAATTTCAGTGACATTTTTAATGACTGCCCGGCAATTGTTTTATTGTTGAGGAGCAAACGAACGGGCAACGAGAGAGGGGAGGGGGGTTGAACAACATCAAAATTTCTGCATGATTTCTAGCATCGATCTTTTATTAAATTAAAAGATCGATGATTTCTAGTACATGACGTAGCCAGCAGGAGGAGCGTGTCTGGGGGTTATGGCTGCCATAGGTGCAAAACCGTGAACAATTTTAGCCGTTTTAGAAATACAAAATTGATTTTGTTTCAACTTGATTTAACCCCGCCTCCAAGCGCTTTCAGTGTCATAACAGTACCCTCATCATCTCAAAACAAGTGACAATTTATCCAACAAGGTAATAATAAAATTTGGTTATCGGACAGAACAAAACATGAAAGAACAGAACACTGAAAAAATAGAACAAAGAAAAAACAGAACAGTGAAATAACAGAACCTTGACAAAAAAGAACACTAATGCCCGGTTTCACAAACAATTCAGCTACGATTTTGGCTTAAATAATATAATCGCAGTTTAAATGTTTGTTAAACCGGACATAAAAAATGAGAATAACGGAATACAGTTTTGTCAAAATTAATTGACAAAATTGACATTATTAATTGACAAAACTTTATTCCGTTATTGTCATTTTTTAGTGTTCTGTTTTGTCAAGGTTCTGTTATTTTAGTGTTCTTTTTTTTCCTTGTTTAGTTTTTTCATTGTTCTTCTGTTCTTTCAGTGGTCTGTTCTACATGTTCTGTTCCATCATTGAACCATAAAATTCTTCATAAAGGCATCACCGTTTTGACATTTTGAAGTAAAAAAAAACGAGGTTGGTTAAACCAGACACGACTCGTAGCCAGGATTTCATTTCGGGGAAGGGGCCACCTGTAAACATTATCTAACTTGAAAATACTTACGCCTATTTATTTTCAAATTCAAATTTTTTACTTTAAAAAAGATTTTTTTTAAACATTTCTAGGGGAAGGGGCACGTGCCCACAATTACCCCCCTCACTAGAAAAAAAAGTTATCCTAACTTTAATGATTTATACTCAAGTAACTAATATCCCAATTAGCCCAAATTATAAACCAAAGCTTTAGAGACCAGGGGGTCTGGGTTTATATATACTATAAAACCATAGAAATACTTAGAGAACGGCATACTTGATTTAAAACCCGAGGGGCAACATGGTTTAATAAACCGGGGGGTCTGGGGGGTGTGGAGCACCCCAGGTACACTCAAACTATGATAGATAAATTTGCAAACTTATGGTCATCAGTATGAAGCGATTAATAGTGAAAATTTTTATCATAAGGAATATAAAGCAGTGACCAAGAATCTGGGGAAAGAGGGAAAATGACCTTCCCTAGGGCCGTTCATAAAATACGTCACGCTACCACCAACTGTTTTGACCCCTCCCCTATTGTCACGCTGTGTCACACTTTCTGTGACCCCTGTAAATATTCCGTCACAAAAAATAAGACCCCTGAATATAATAAATTTCAATGAATAGTACACAAATTTTGAGAATTAAAAATATTTATTTAGTTTTATAATAAAATTTGAATAAATTAATAAAATCTTTTATAAAGAAAGTCAAAACACTAGAGCCGCGCCACAGAGCTCATGTCGAAAAATAAACATAAGTAAATATACAGGGTGGTCAACTAAGGAATTCCGATTTAAAGAGAAATAAAACAAAACTTTCAAGTCAATTTTAATTTTTTTTACAAATAATGTTCAGCTCTTTGAAATTCATTTCTTAAAATTACGCTCTCCAAATGTCCACCGTTTTCTGCTGGCACTCTTCGAGTCGAACCCCGAAATTTAGAAAACACGTCGCAAAGTTTCTGGACCGATGGCTTGAATTTCCTGGCGGATATTTTCCTTCAACGCAATTAGAGTGCGGGGATTGTTGCGGTAGACTACACTTTGAGGTATCCCCATAAGTAAAAGTCGCAAGGTGTCAAGTCCGGGCTTCTGGGAGGCCATGGAAGGTCTCCACGCCGAGAAATCAATTTTTCAGGAAAAGCGCCTGAATAACAGGTAAAGACCGATTTGAAGTGTGACAAGTGGCCCCGTCTTGCTGAAACCAAGTGTCCTGATTGTATCCATCAAAGTCTTGAAGGGCTGGTTCAAAAATTGTTCAACATGTCCACATAACGATCAGAATCCACTGTTACTGCTCGGCCGCGTCCGTCTTCGAAAAGTACGGGCCAATAATGCCTTGTGCGTGTATTGCACACCAAACTGTGACCTTCAGACTATGCAATTGAGTTTCATGTTTCTGTTTGGGGTTTTCTGAAGACCAATACCGGCAATTCTGTTTGTTTAACACTTTGCAACGCAATTGATAACGTTGGACACGTTGCCCAAGTTGTTAGAAATCTAGAAGTTTAGAATGGCTGAAACATTTAGATTGTATTAAATAATTTGTGAAAATGTCAATGGTGCTAGCTCAAATTTGGGTCTAGCGGGCTAGTCTAGTTAGAGAGCTCAAATTAATGGGGGCTACAGGTCTTACCCTCCGCCAGTTTCAAAATCGATTTTCAGGAAAAAATGCTGCTCTGAATATTGTTACAGGTAAAGACCGATTTGAATGTAGACAAGTGGCCCCGTCTTGCTGAAACCAAGTGTCCTGATTGTATCCATCAAAGTCTTGAAGGGCTGGTTCAAAAAAATTGTTCAACATGTCCACATAACGATCAGAATCCACTGTTACTGCTCGGCCGCGTCCGTCTTCGAAAAAGTACGGGCCAATAATGCCTTGTGCGTGTATTGCACACCAAACTGTGACCTTCAGACTATGCAATTGAGTTTCATGTTTCTGTTTGGGGTTTTCTGAAGACCAATACCGGCAATTCTGTTTGTTTACATAGCCGTTCAGATGAAAATGGGCTTCATCAGAGAAAAAAATGTTGTCGTACGCTTGAAATCGGTTCACCATTTCATTGGCGTAATCAAGGCGTTGTTGATGGTCCCCTGGCTTTAATTCCTGCACTAATTGGATCTTGTAGGGGTGCATGTGTAAATCTTTATGAAGAATGTTTATCAATGACGATCTCTTCACATTTAGAGCGGCCGCGCGCCGGCGTGTCGAGAGGCCCGGTTGGTTGCGAACAGATGCTCTCACTCGCTCTACGTTTGCATCGTTTCTCACAGACCGTCGACGGTTTATCACTCGCTGGGGCAATGTCGAACCAGTTTCTTCGAATGTTCTGACCCATTTCCGAATGAGTTGAGCACTCGGACATTGGTTAAGATTGTGCAAAGCATAATGTGCACGAAAACGACGACGCACAATAATGCAAGAATTTTGATTTTGGTAATAAGCGCGCACACAGAACGAACGCTCCTCACCCGTCCAGCGAACCATGGCGACTGAATTTCCATGAGCCCTCCTTCGTTTAAGACCAACTCCACTTCTCTATTCCTATTCAAAACAATTTTAGAGCGCTTGTAAATCGAAATTCCTTAGTTGGCCACCCAGTATATCAAGTTACAATGTATTGTAATAAATCTATATACGTTTAAAAGTCTATATATTTACTAAATATAAAATGAATGACTTTATATCATAATATAAATTGAGGAAAAAGTATTTATTGGAAAAATATTAATTTAAAATATTTTAATAAACGGCGAACGTCACATTGCCGTAGATCCCCGTCCCTCTTGTCACATCTTGTCACACTCAGCAAGACCCTCCCCTTGTATGCGACCGTATTTTATGAACGGCCCCTATATGATATGTCTTCGTTCTCAAGAAAACCAAAGCGCTATAATAAACCCTATCCATTATCTGTAAACATTGAATATATATTGCCTTTCAACACTGAGGCACTGGAGGGTGTTCCACACCCCAGGCCCCCGGTTTGTGCAGTTTATTTTTATTAGGAATAAATTTAGATGTGAGCATAACCGATGTAGAAAAATTTCTAGAAAACTAATTAATCCTAACTTTAACAAGTCACACTCAGTACTAATATCACAATTAGCCCAAATTATAAACCAAATTTTTAGAGACCGGGGGTCTGAGGGGTGTGAAGCACCCCCCAGGTACACTCAAACTGTGATAGATAAATTTGCAAACTTATGGTCAACAGTATTAAGGGATTAATACTGAAAGTTTTTAGCACAAGAAATATAAAAGCAGTGGAGCACCCCCCAGGTATACTCAAACTGTGACAGATAAATTTACAAACTTATGGTCATCAGTAGTAAGCAATTAATGGTGAAAGTTTTTAGCACAAAGAATATAAAGCAGTGATCGAGAATCTGGGGAGAGAAGATTATGAATTCCCCAAAATAATATGTCATTGTTCTCAAGAAAACCAAAGCGTTATAATAAAGCCTACTCAAAATCTGTAGACATTGAATGTTTTGCCGATCAACAGTGAGGCACTGGAGGGTGTTCCACACCCCCAGACCCCCCGGTTTGCGCAGTTTATTTTTACCAGAAATAAATTGAAGATGTCAGCATAGCCGCTCTAGAAAAAATCACTAGAAAACCAATTAATCCTAACTTTAAGAGATCCTAACTCACATTCAAGTAACTAATATCGCAATTAGTCCAAATTATAAACCGGAGTTGTAGAGACCGGGGGGTCTGGGGGGTGTGGAGCACCCCAGGTACACTCAAACTGCGATAGATAATCATATAGGTCATCAGTATGAAGCGATTAATAGTGAAAGTTGTTAGCATAAGGAATATAAAACAATGACCAAGAATCTGGTCATTAATGGTCCCTGGTCAAGGGATTATGAATTACCCCGTATAACGTCATCGTTCGTAAGAAAACCAAAGCGCTATAATAAACCTTACTCACAGGATTTCATTTAGGGAGGGAGCACTAGTAAAAATTTTCCTACTTGAAAATACCTACACCTATTTGTTTTCAAAATTCAAATTTTTTACTTTCAAAAAGAAATTTTTGTAAATTTCGGGGCCAGGAGCACGTGCCCCCCCCCCGCCCTGGCCACGGTCTTGAAGAGACTAACCTACAATGCTTGTTCAACAAGGCAGTTTGAAACTATTCAACGTCATAACTCATAGTAAATTCTAGAACAATGAAGGAAATATGAGACTTTGACGTGGTATTTTACAGACGTCACATATTTCTGTTTTGCGGGTTCATCCTGGCTTAAGATAGACGACATGGCCGCATTCGGTGTAGCGCTTAAATTATCATAGATACGAGAGTAATAATTGCTTAGGCTGCTTTCGATTAAATTGGGCCCGTTCGGTTTGCAACTCTTTAGCGCTTAGCTTCGCCCATTTCTTATCGATTTCGAACGATATAGTTCGAACAAAAACGAACTATTTCGTCCTGGATCGAACCGGGTACCTTCGCCATTAACCCTGTCATTTCGACACAATAAAAAAATTATTGCACCCAAAATCGCGACTTTGGGTGCATGCCACGCCTAAACTATTCAAGATGACGTTCCAGATTTTTTGTACAAAATGCTCTTCGAATGAGCGTCTCGGTATCTTTTTGAAAGTATTCTGATGCGGTACTGGTCGTCAGACTTAAACAATTTCAGAGTAATTATGATGACCTTCCTCAATTAGATTAAACAGCTACGATTGTTCATATACCTAATCATGCTAATTAAAAACAGAGGCTCTTAAAAATGGTTTGGTTTCATTAGTTTTTTTAAATGTTTATTTATAGCCCACAATGATTATTACTAAACGCAGTTGCATGTGCATGACAGGAAAAAATAAAAATGCCGGGAAATATGCACGACTACACGTCGTATGTTTTTATAGCCACAGCCACTGTTTAAAAATTCTTAGAAAGGAAAGAAGCAAGATTTCCGAAACCGTTTCCATGGCAACCAGCTTATTAGTTACTATTTTATTCATCAAAATAACGGCAAACCGATGTTTGTTTTAAAGAAAATATATATGTATGAAAAGTCAAAAGGGTTGGGGGGAAGGGGTTTTGTTCCATTTGTTTCTTGAAATAGAATGAGGACAAAAAAGCGGGCCACCCTGAGAAATACATTTATTTTCATTCCTCGCAAGCTTCACTATGTTTAAACAATTTGTGGTCGGTTGAGTAACCACGGAAACAATTGATAATCTACTTGTCTGCCAATTAAATAAGACTATGCACCCAAGACGCAAGTTTATTGGAGCAATAATTACACTTTCCTTTATTATTTGTGTCACATGCAGGGTTGCACTGGCCCACCCAATTTAATTATTGCAAGTTTTATAAAAAAAGAAAACAATGGAAGCAAAATAGCACCACCGTAAGATAACCTAGAAAAAGTCATTCATGGGCCGGTGAGTTGGAGTCTGATATTTCAGACAAATGTGTCGTTCTGGTCTGCAGACTATGGAATACCGACTACACCCAACCGACAAATCAATTTGTTCAAATCACATTCAAATCAAAGAGGTATTTCATACCTCTCAGACCCCCCCGGTTTATAAGAGTTTGAACAATACAAAATGGCCTGCAACCAATTCCTTCTTCTGGTAATTACCAGAAAACGTCGAATAGCTTTCATGAAGATTGGAACAATAGCCCATGGAAGACTTTTCAAAAAATAGTAACTTGAATGAATAAGAGTAAGAAATTGGGCGGACAATGTGGAAAATGTCGGCCCTTACGAAGCGCCACAGATGATTTTTTAACAAACGTCTAAGAAAAAAAAGCTTGTTTTGGCTCAAAACAAGAGGAGATTAGCAAATATATGCAAGCAATGTTACTATATTGTAATTGGTTGTGAACTTAGAACTGTGGCGACATATTAAAATTGAATGTGTGGACTTGTGCACACGTACAGCTTGAGAACATAAAATATACCGTTTAGTTTTAACTTTACTGCTGTGACGATAAATTTCATTACCATTACCATATTAGGTACATACATTGTAACCACACTGTAATGTAACACAAAATCATGGCTGTATAGACATCAGACTGTTATTTTTATTGGAGTTTTTCTATTTCTGTTTAACCTTGATATATTTCGACAATTGGCCACACTTATGTAAATACAGAACCTATTCTTAGTCCACATGGCGTCGATGTTTCCCGGATGACAAAGCTTATGACATCGCGATTCGAACCTGGAACAGCCTCAACCAGAGATCACACCAAATCAGTGCAATGGTTTTTGTTAAAACCAACAGAAACGACAATAATCCACCTTGTGACCTTATTGAAGGAAGGATGGGTTTCAAATATCAAAACTACTAGATATTTACGAAGAACAAGAGTTCCTCTCGAAAATATTGGCCTCTTGGCCCAATCGTGGATACGACAATGGCTATGAAAAGACTCATTTTATATTTAAAAATATTTATTTAAAAGCATATAAATAGGTAGATATAAAATAAGATAAAAGATATAACCTCCCAGAACTAATTTTTTAAAATCACAAAAATACACTGACCAATCAATGAGCTGAAAAAGAAACGTCAATACGTGCTGCCATCTGTAGTTACGTAGTCTATAATAGCGTCACGTCAATGTTATTATAAAAAAGGTGGGTTCTCTTCTACGTATTCTGTATTTATTTTAATGACAGCCGAAATCGTCGTGCCATTTTAGGTACTTCCCCTGAAGACGAGCATTCGTAACCGGACGTATGCTCTGAATACTTTCTATAACGTCGTCCATACACGGAGAGTTTATCTTCCAATTTTCTACTTTAACCTCGTTCTTCTCTATTTTCTTCAGACCTTCTCTCAACTTTCGCATACACGCTTCTCTGCAGGCACTTCTGATATCCGAACCCGAAAAATCGGTGCTCATTTTGGCCATGTCAGCGAAATCTTGCTCGACAAATTGGTTCTGTTGTTGTGAAAAATAATATTTAAATATGTCGTCCCTGGTTCTTTCGCTAGGCAAATCTACAAGTATGCGCTTTTCGAATCGCCGAAGAATTGCCGCATCCAAATCCCACGGCTTGTTGGTCGTGGCGAGAACAAAAACCTTATCGTCGTCCTTCAGAATTCCATCCATCTGAGTTAGAAGTTCGCTTTTGAACCGTCGGGATGCATCGTGTTGGTAATCGTTGCGATTGCACGCCATAGCATCCAGTTCGTCTATAAAAATAGTAGAGGGTGCGTAGTAACGGGCCAAATCAAAAAGTACCTTAATCATTTTTTCCGATTCCCCCCGCCACTTGCTGACGAAACAGCTACTGGTGACATTAAAAAATGTGCTCTTACTCTCGCACGCCACTGCTCTGGAAAGTAACGTCTTGCCCGTTCCAGGCGGGCCGTACAGAAGAATGCCCCTCCAAGGAGTGACCAAACCTAAAAAGAGCCTAGGGTATCGAATGGGATAAATCACGGCCTCTTTCAACAGTTCCGTGCTTCTTTGAAGCCCCACGCAATCACTCCACGTGGTTTTCAAACATTTGGGCACAACTTCTTTCAAAATAATGTCGGCCATTTCGCGCCATTCGCCAGAATATCCTTCGAAATCGCAAAGGGATTTCGAATAAATTCCAAAGTTTTCGCAATCCGTGGAAGGAATTGTATTGCTGCTGGCGGTGTTGCTCAAAAGTTGACGGATTTCGAACTGGAATTCGCGAACACTTTCGCTTGTTTTGATGGTACTGCTGGAAGGAACCGTCAAACTGGAACGTTTTTTAGAAACAACTTCCTTGTTGGACGGCACTTTGTTTATATTTCTGTTAACTTTAACAATTTTGGGCGTCTTATTAAATTTTGCATAATAGTAACTTTGATATTCTTGCAGAACCGTATCCAGGTCCACGTTATCGCAAGCTTCGTAATCGTTCGATAATTGAGCTTCCGCGGCGAGGCATTCCGCGGTACCATTCAAATTATTTTCCGCAAATACGAAAAGATCAAATAAAGCACGTTTCTTTTGCGTTCGAGGGCTTCCTTCTTGATCTAATAAGAATTACAATTTTCATTTACTTTTACAAATTTTTAAAACTTACCCTATCGCGCGCATTTTTGTGTATAGCCGAATTTAAACCAGCAGCACTTAAAAATTCCGAACAACCCTCCATAAGTGTTATGGTAAAATTATCGAAACGACCCTATACAGAATACTATTTGTGACATTAAACGTTGAGGGGTAATACTGTTGCCAAGCGACGTAAACATAAATATTATTCGAGCGTGTTCCTAACAAATTTTTGAGTCATCAATGAAAAATACCAGGGTTGTGTCCAGGGGTGCCTAAAAGGTAGGAAACATAGTGTCACGGGCGATTTTTTACACCAACCTGTGCATACGATGAACCACCCCTATTTAGTAAACTATTCGACAGTGTGGTACTTTCCTGGTTAAAATTCGGCAGTCGGTGGTCGAACTATAAATAAAATTAGTGCCTACCTATGGAACGTAAGCAATCCAGGAGGTTTAAAACTAGAAATTATTTTAGCATTCCAGGTTATTCTTAGTTTTGTACGCCTATTACTAATAATAACCGACATACAATAGGTACGCAAACAGTGGCGTAACTAAAGAAAAGGTTAGGCGGTAGAATAATAAGATTCTGCACTTGGCTATTTTTCGGGTCACGTAAAATGTACGGTTGGCAGAATTAAGTGTTTCTCTTGGAATGCAATGAACTTTGGTAGAAAATAAAGTGCCCAACTAATGTAAACCGAACGTGACATTTCCATAAACTCCAAATAAGAGTTAGTTCAGTTGATGTTGAAAGTCAAAACATTTTAAAAAATACGTGACTTATATACATCACACTCGGAATGATTAATTTTTGAGAAATAGGTGACACCACGAAAAAGATAAAAAAATCATATAAGCAAGTCAAACAATGAATGATATCTGGTCAGGGTCGAGTCGTCCATTGCGTGCGAAAAAGACCAGAAAAGTGTTAATTGGCTATGTAAAAATCTTCCCTAATCTAAAATATAAACAATGAAACTCAAAACACATAATATGACCTAGAACGAGAAATGCACATTCTCGCGTTTGTTCCTCTTGATAAAAAAAAATGAAAAACAAATTTAGGCAAGTATTACGGTCCACTCAAGGTTGCTTTTAAAAACAACCACCTATCGGTGTTTGCATTGTAAAGAGAAATAAACACGAAAATAATCTAGAAATAAGCTCCAACTCAAAAAGTTACCAGCAGACATATTTTTCGTTTTAAAATTTCCCGATCGCTGAATCTCCTGGCGCCGGCACTGAATATATCCGTTCAGTATGCTAATAACAAATGAACCAATCAGATAAAAGAAAAAATATACAGGGTGCAACATAGTGACCGGAAGTTTGAAGAGAGGTCACAAATAAAATACCGCCGTTATATAATTTTAAACATTTAATATTCTGCCTCTAGATACTGGTGCACTGGAGGGTGTTCCACACCCCCCAGACCCCCCGGTGTACGCAAGATTTCAACATAAGCCAGCTGGCCGTTGCCATGGTGACGTGACATTATTTTCTTGTTCGGGTGTCATGCAGTATCGGTGCGTTGACGATTTTCTTTGACATACATAATAGGGGACCTACCGTTTCACATGTGATTTAGTAATCGGAGAGTCTTTGTATATGGCGGAGGTTTGTCCTCGGCCATATACAAATTGTAAAATAAAATTTTGCTAACTAATGTCCTTCAATATTAAGTGATCAGTAGAAGAACTTTTACAACGTAAAATGAACGAGAGTGGCCGAGAATCTCGAGAAGGGGAGTAGGGAGGGGGGCAATTGTCCCTACTGCGTATATTATACATATTTGCCGTTATCGTAATTTAAATTTTCATGGAAATTTTACAATTTTGAATAAATTTTGCAATAAAATTTTTTTTTAATTCATTGGGAATAGCGGCGTTCGCCTTAATTTAAAATTTTACTTCCCTACAGCTTTTTGTTCCGGAGGTTTTGATCGGATGAACAAAAATATGAAATCTTGTGTTTTATATATTAAGATTAATAATTTTTTTTTAGAAAATTGTGTACAGTTGGGAATAGCGGCGTTCACCTTGGAATTCGCAGCAGAATCACCAGTTAAAATTTCATTTCGTTGCTTTCCTTCCGAAGACAGACATACAAACTTTGTGTTTTATATATTAAGATACTTAGTAAACATTTAATACTCCCAATACATGAGCACTGGAGAGTGTCCCCCCCCCAGTTTATTAGAATTGAATTGAAAATTTCAGTATGTCCACTTGGGTGTTGCTATGATAACATGACATTTTTAATCACTACTGCGTACAGATCATTTCACCCACCGCTTTTTCAGGAAAACCCAATACATGAGCACTGGAGGGTATTCCACACCCCCGGTTTCTCAGGAGAGAATTGAAGATATCAGTATGTCCACTTGGACGTTACTATAGTTACTTCTTCTTCATCGTTTTCCTTCTTGTTAGAAGCGTTGTGACCCAACTTGGCAAGCTAAGATGAATTATATGGGAGTGTAATTCATGGGGTGGTTTCCCGTTGCCTTCCTCATAGTCTACAGATCGATATTGAACTTTTTGTTAACAGCAGTGTATCTAACGCGAGCAGGGTTCGAACCGCGAGATTACGCTTCTTAGTTGACCCGTATATGCTTCACGCTATACTGCTGGTTGGCAGAAGCGGTACCGATAGTTTACCGTGGAATCAGAAGTCGTATTTGCTGTCATTTGCTGAAAAATCGGTGGTCAAAATGATTATATCGCAGTAGTGAATAAAAATGTCATGTTACCATAGTAACCACCAAGTGAACATATTGAAATTTTCAATTCATTTCTGATAAACCGGAGAGGGTATTCCACACCCCCAGTGCTCATGTATTGGGATTTGCTGAAAAATCGATGGCTGAAACGATTGTATCTCACTAGTTATTAAAAATGTCATGTCACCATAGCAACGGCCAAGTGGACATACTGAAATCTTCAATTCACTTCTAACCGGGGAGTCTGGGGGGTGTGGAACAATGTTTACAGATTATGAGTAGGGTTTATTATAACGCTTTGGTTTTCTTGAGAACGATGCCATAATATTATTCTACGGGAATTCATAACCCCCCCCCCGATCCACAGTCACTGCTATTATACTTCTTGTACTAAAAACTTTCATTATGAATCGCTTAATACTGAACACCATAAGTTTGCAAATTTATCTATCACAGTTTGAGTGTACCTGGGGGTGCTCCACACCCCCCAGTCTCTAAAAATATTATTTATAATTTGGGCTAATTGGGATATTAGTTACTTGAGTGTGATTTGTTAAAGTTAGGATTAATTAGTTTTTCTAGAGATTTTTTCTACATAGGTTGTGCTGATATCTTCAATTTATTTCGAATAAAAAATAAACTGTACAAACCGGGGGGTCTGGGGGGTGTGGAACACCCTCCAGTGCCTCACTGTTGATAGGCAAAACATTCGATGTTTACATATTTTGAGTAAGGTTTAATATAACGGTTAGATTTCCGTAAGAACGATGATATATTATATTTGAATTCATATCCCCCCGATCTTCAGTCACTGCTTTTATATTTTTTGTGCTAAAAACTTTAACTATTAATCGCTTACATCCCTATTCTGTAACTGCTTCGTTATCATAACGAATTCGTTAAGCTAGTAAAATTTGGTTTACACTAAATGTTAATGGCTTTTGTTTTAATTTTTAAGGTTAATTTTGGGTGTACACTAAATTTTACGAGCTTAACGAATTTGCTGTGATAACGAAGCCGTTACAGAATAAGGGTGTTAATACTGAAGACCATAAGTTCGCAAATTTATTTATCACAATTTATGTATACCTGGGGGGTGCTCCACACCCCCCAGACCCCCCGGTCTCTAGAAGTATGGGTTATAATTTGGGCTAATTAAGGTATCGGTTACTTGAGCTTGACTTGTCAAAGTTAGGATAACTTCTTTTTTCTAGCTTATGCGTTATGCTGACATCTTCAGTTCATTTCTGATAGAAAATAGACTGCGCAAACCGGAGGGTCTCGGGTGTGGAACCCCCCGTGCTCATGTATTGGAATTTGCTGAAAAATCGGTGACTGAAATGATTGTACGTAGTAGTGATTAAAAAATGTTATGTTACCATAGCCAGAAGATACTATCGGTACGGGATAGCCAGAAGAAGATGGCCTGATCGGAATTTTTGTACACCTGTTGTGGTGAGTGAAAGCCGCTAGCGACAGAATGACATTTTTAAATGAAGATTATTCTCCGAGTGCGGTCTGCACAACCTCGGCAATCTAGTAATACGTTATATATTATTAGATTTAATTTTCAATACGCGAATCCAATTACTGAAAATATAGAGCTCAAAAATATCCCACGTGTAAATTTTTTACATTGCTTTGGTTGCTGAAGATAAATTCTTAAGATTTATAGTTTAACGTGGAATCCAAACCACGGTAAAAGTAATTGTCTACCTGCTGGCCTCGGGTATAAAATTATGCATGATTAAAAAATTCCCTAAACTTTCGCCACATTTGTATCATGCAACAGGTATAGGCAAAGGTCAGAGTGGGGGGGACTCTAAAGTTGTCTGAAACTATACAGAACTATCCGGATATTACAGAGGATATTTTTGAATTATCACGTTTGGATATAGAATAAGACGTGCGAAATCAAGTTAAAGTGCCCTATTTTTGTCGATTTTAGAAAAAAGTTTCCCATCTTAATTTTTGGAAATAGCCGTTTTTGTGGTAGAACCAATAGGAATCGAGCTATTAACGAAAAATAATTTTTATTTCGCTGTCAACCTTTTGAAAACGTGTTTTCACAAAATTTATGCTACGGTCCTGTCGTCAAAATTATCTTTGCTAGTTAGAAGTAAAAACGTTAATTATTTACTTTGCGATACCGACACAAAATATTTTTAACTTTAGTTATCTAATTGAGGTTATTTACACTACGTAAAAAGTAAGTAAAGTAAGCAGTGCGTATTGACATTGTTAAATAAATAGGAAAAAAACAATGCTGCCCATACGACGTATGATAAAACGTTACACCCAGCAGACACATGTTTCGCCTTTATCGGCACTCCTCAGTGTCCAACTCGATAAAACGCGATTTAATTGGTCGATTTTTTGCACAAAATTATAAAATATTACATAATTAACTTATTTTAATACAAACAATTTTTAAATTTTGCAATACCCCGTATATACAAACAATAATATTTTTAAGTTGCAAGACTAAACATTTCGAGTAAACACCAGAAATTGACGAAGATAAACAGAAATAATTAAATAATTTACCAAAAAAATCCTCCCAAGTATCATCGATTGCATCGGGCGCTTTCATATTTGTAAAATTCCTTTAACGCCAGTCACATTTTAAAAAAAAATGTCGTACTTAACACTGTCAAGTTATTAAAAATTAGAAATAACCTAATAACAGGAAAACAACACTGCACACACGTACCACAACATACCAACGCAAGGTCTTGCAAGAACTGAATTCTAAATAGAAACCCGATGCAGCACGCAGCCAACAATCAATACCAGGACCGCACTCAATGATTATTTTCAAATATAAACAAAATTCCCAATTATGTATTTTAAATAAAAATAATACACATATGTACATACATTTACATTAAATTAAAATTGTAACAAATTGGTCATCACAACATCATATCAAAATTATATTATTTTCTATTTTTGTTACAAACTACTACATTTTAGGGGCCCAGCTGACAAATAACATCTGTTAGATACCAGGCCCACCTATTAATTTTAATAATAAAGTTGTACCTATCTAAATGACCGTAAAAAATGATTTACTATTTCCTAATTTATATCAATCAAATTAAATCTATCTTTGAGACTAATTAATCACAGATTGATAATTTACCATTTAATTTTGCCATTAAAATAAATTATTATAAATAACATCAATTAACAAAATTTGTACATATGCAAGGTTTTAGTTTTTACGCGCTCTATACTAAGGAAAACATTTACCAGATCTTAAAAAAGCAGCAAAATTGGATACAAATGACGTTAAAAATCAGGATCGGACTTAAGCACCTTTCGGGTATAATACCGTACATAATGTTGTAATGATTTACTTATTCTTTTAATTAGGAACCAGGCAAGGTTCCGTCTAGAAATCCACTTAAAATGCTACTCGGTGGATTTTGAACCAACACAGCTATAGGAAGAGCTTAAAGTTATAACTTATTTAAAGAATGCTTAAGATAGACGAAACTTTAAACTAACACGTGGCGGCGCAAGTAGACTCAATGCGATTTCTGAAACAAAGAGAGCGCCCTCAAAAAGAAACCAAAGCCTTATAAGTTGCCATCTATAGTGTAACGGAGCTGTAGTTCAGGAATTTCAGTTGAAAATTTTTGATGTTTTGCCTTCTCTTTCGCAGAAGCTTAATCGAGTATCTCATTTGGAGTCTTACCTTACAGGTAAGGTAAAATATCCCCCTCACCACACCAATGTCAATAAACAGATCATCTAATTTTTTCATTCAATTGACAATTTAACTGCCACCTTTGTTTCAGAACACGCATTAACTTGTATTGAGCTTCCTCTTAAATTTGCAGGATATAGCCAAAAGTTCCCACTGGAAATGCTTGTTAGCTAAACGTAAACGTTTAAGAATTTTAACGTCACAGCCGTTTGAAAATTTGTGTAATAACTGCAAAAGCAGTGAAAATAAGGCAACAAACAGGCCTAAAACCATCAAACTACATAATATGTAAGGAATACAAGTTTTCTGTAAGTAATACACTTGCTCACAAAATTATTCCACGGTTTTTCAAGCGGCCATGACGTCCCCAACATATACGTTTCAAGAAAAGACCCCTAATAATTAAACACAGGATTAGGAAAGCTATTAGCTGCACATGGAAATAATATAAAGTAAGCATGAGCCCCAGCAATGGTAGCACTGAAAATAAATGCAGCAAAACAAAATGACAAGGAATAAAAACAAAAAAAGGTAAACCTGTACTACATAATATTTTTTTACGCACAAATTACAATTTTTGTAAACGAAACTAACTTACCCAGGTTAACCTAACAGTTTTCTCAACAAAAAATAAAATATTAAATTTTAAAAACCAAACATTTTTCTATTAAAACAGTTAACTCAAATTTGTGTCTCTGAATGCAAATTTTGTGCATTTTTGTCTACTTCCACATTAGCGTTGCCCCTTAAATTTTGGTAGTTTTGTTTACCAATAGCTACCTTTTTAAAAAATTCACTTTGGCTTTCACCTAACAAAAACTTTTTCACGTTATTTTCCATCTCTGCGTACCGAATGGGATCGATGGTATTAAAATAGTCATTTTTATTATTATCACCGGACGCCAATTTCGAGTTATCAGAATAACTCCCGTTGTTTTGATTAGTCTGGATCCATTCGGCTACTCTCTGTTGATTTTGCAGAGAATCTTCAATCAAATTAAAAGAGTTGGCTTCATCGCTTGAGTAACCAGGAATGTTTGTGTTTGAATTCTGCGACACCGTATGATTATGGGTGTTGTGGTGTACCTTAGTGTTATTTTGACCCTTTTTAAGCTTTTTATCATTAGGATGAGTGTACAAGACCGGAGCGACGTTATTGTGAACGTTATCGAGTAAAATATTTTTAGAACCACTTTGCAATCTTACCGAACAATAACGAGGCCCTTTAGAAGAGTCTTTGGCACTTAAATCACAATTTGCTACTTGGAAGCCAGGCGATGACGAATTTTTCGATAAAAAACTAGACTTTTGTGATTCGTTAGAACAAATACTGACATTTTCTTTTAAGTAATTATTCGGTTCTACCTTAACAACGTTCGGCCTGATTATGCGATCGTCACCCTCGCTCGTCAACAAATTACCATCATAATCGCTAGTATAAATTGGCACTTTATTGCTTTTATTTGTAACTAAACCTTTCACAATTTTTACACCACTAATGGAATCCATTTCACCGTTACACCTTAAGCACACTGAATGTTTCGAATCACCGGTTTGAGTCCCGACGCAATGCGTCGTGGTGTCGTGTATTATCTTTAAACCTTTTGAGCAAGTGCACGTATCACAATGCTTCGCCAAAGCACGCTCCCGTTCGCGTTCTTCCAAAACTTTCGCCATAATCGCAGCGGACACAATATCGACTGATGGATTATCACTTTCTTCGCATTCCTTCTCATGAGATGTGCTTTTAGGGATGGAATACACCATCGCCGTAGGCGGGAAGGTAGGAATTGGCACTTTTATGCTTTTAACTTCTGGCTGGACCTTTTTCTCTTGAGGACTTTTCTTGCCGCCCACGTACATCGAAACTTTTGCTTGCACTTCGTTTGGCAACTATAATAAAAGATGCATTAGTGTATATTATTCAATTTTGTGCCGAAATACCATACCGAATCGAGTTTTTGAGAAACAAAATTACCCTGCTTGCATTGCAAAAATTGTATTGCCAAAGCGACATCTTCTTTGTACCTCTCCTGAAATATTAAAAGATATATTGTTAATAATATTGCAAAATAGAGGCTATTAGTTTATTAATTAAATTAAGTATTCAGCATCTTAGCATTTTTAAGTTAGTCAACCGGGAGGTCTGGGGGTGTGGAACACCCTCCAGTGCACCAATATCAGGAATTAGAACAAAAATGTTTTGTTGTGTTTTCCAAAAATAGTGAAAATAACTGTGGGATCTCCCAAGAATATAAAATGAAAGGTAGCGACAAGGGAGAAGCAGTTTAGGATATCACATACTCCCCGATTATCTCACCATTCCCAAGAAAATAAAATCATTAAAGTTGTAGATAATACAGAAAAACGATTGTTCTGATTCCCGATATCGGTGCACTGGAGGGTATTCCATACCCCCAGACCCCAGTTTGCCCAATTATTTTATTGAGAACACCTTCCGGTGCCCAAGTATCGCGATACAGAATATTAAATGTTTGTATGGAAAAATTAATTTTACTTTCGATAAATTTTACCGCACAGACCAGGGGTCTGGGGGGTGTGGAACACCCTCCAGTGCCTGAGCATCGAGAGATAAAATATTAAATGTTTTCGTAGAAATGATGGGAAGAGTACCCCTCAGTATACGATTTCATTTCTACGAAAACATTCAATGTTCTATCTTCTGAGGCTCGGACGCTGGAGGCTGTTCCACACCCCCCGGTCCATGCAGTTATGTTTATCAGAAATAGAATAAAAATTTCAGTATAAGCGCTTGGGAATTTCTATGGTGATGCTATGCATAACTTGTAACTATTTAATTTTCTGCATTTTGATTTCGAAACACTGGAGAGTATTCCATACCATATCCTGCAGCAGAGTATCATTTTTATTTGAATTTATTCCATACCCTTTAGACGACCCAATTTATTTTTTATTAGAACTGAACTGAACAAAAAAATGCATTTTCCAATCTGACCCACACTTCGGACTATTAATATTGCGATAGATTATGTTAATTTAAAAATCTTACATTATCTTCTGTTAATTTCTTAATAGCATAATTGGCTTCGGCTAGCTTGTGCGACAAGGTTGCTACATCTTTAGTTAAGGTACCCTTTTCAGTCTCACAGCTGTCGACCAGTCTTAACAACTTATCTTCTAGACCCTGATTTACCCTTTGTATTCGTTTGTGAGCATCGTACAACCTAAAATTCATTCAAATTATTCGACTGCAAACAAAATACTGATTAACAAATTACCGTTTGTACTTATCCTGCCAAGTTAGCAGTTCATCTTGGAGTGCTATGAATTCGCCATTGGAAACTTATTTGCTTCGTTTAAAACGTTTGTTTCCATTGCAGCAATGTGAGTATCACGTTCAACCAATTTTTGCTTCAAATTTTCTATTTCAATGTGTAAGTGCACATCCTGATCGTTGCAACACTTTGTGCACACGCAGCCACACTTCTACGAAGAAAACAAAATAATTAGCAATAAGTTTTACAAATTTCATACCTTACTTTGCATTGCTGATTTTGATCGTTTGCCATATTGTTTATCCTTAATTAAACAATCAAAAAACCATGTCAGACAAAAGAATAATATCACTTTCTTAAAGTTTTTAATAAGTTGTTACCAAGTTAGAGGATGACGAACAAACTCCAAACATTTAACCTTAATGAAACGTCATTCGGAATTTCCAATTTGCATAGATTAAAAAAAGATTTTCGGTAATAAATAGCACGTAGTTTCTAAAATATCTAAATTTCTAATAATTTTGCGCTAATATGTCAAATTCTGATTCATCTGTCAAATACAGTTTTCTACTTTTTTATGGCTGCTGGCGGTTCCATCTACGCAGGAGTTACTACAATCATAGCGAACTTTGGATATTACGTGCGGGAAATAGATAGAAGTCATAAAATTTCCCAAAGATCGAAGGGTGACGCATTTCCATTTCTGCAAAAAACCACTTAATAAGAACTTGCAATTGGTTAATCTAATTTTTCTTCCAAACCATCGAATAAGTTGCGGGAGCGGAAAATGGGGGGAAAACGCGCATGGGGTAAAGCGTGAAATGTTGCTTTTTGTATCACAATAAAAAAATATTTCAAAATTTAAATACATTCCCTGGTTTCTTTTAAATACATAATATTATACCATGGAAATTAAAATCAAATTAAAAAAAAATTATTTTTTTATCAGAAAAAATTAAAGATTTTAGTATATCTGCTTGGTCTACGGATATGCAGAGTTTACTACTGATCCATCGATCTTTTTATTAATAAATTTATTATCGTTCTTTTTATTAATAAATTTATTAATAAAATAATAAATTTATAATAATAAAATAATAAATTTATAATAATAAAATAATAAATTTATTAATAAATTTATTAATAAAAGATCGATGTACTGATCAAACATTATTCAGTGATTCGAAAGTCGAAGGCAAAATATGTGAGTCCGGGGTTGGGGGGTATACTGAAATTGTAATTAACGACAAATTGTAACAACATCAAATCCAAGATCGACACCAAAGGTTGGGAGATATTTTTACGAAAACATTTAATATTTTATTTTCCGATGCTCGGGCACTGGAGGGTGTTCCACACCCCCCAGACCACCCGGTCTACTTAATTATGTTTATCGAAAGTAAAATGAAGATTTCAGTATAACCGATTGACCGATACTATGGTGACAGTTTTAGCAACTATCGACCAAATTAAAAAACAGTTTTGTGTCCGGGGAGTCTGGGGGGTATGGAATACCCCCAGGCACACGTTAATTGTAATAATCGACATATTGCAACAACATCAAATGCAAGATCGACACCGGAGGTTGGTGCGACATCATTTCAACAAAAACATTTAATATTTTATTACCCGATGCTCGGGCACTGGAGGGTGTTCCACACCCCCCAGACCCCCCGGTCTACTCAATTATATTTATCGAAAGTGAAATAAAGATTTCAGTATAACCGATTGGCCGTTACCATGGTAACGTGACCCTTCTAGCAGCTATTGCCCAAACTAGGAGACAGTTTTGTGTCCGGGGGATCTGGGGGGTATGGAATACCCCCCAGGTACACTCAAATTGTAATTAACGACAAATTGTAACAATTTAAAATGCAAGATCGACACCGGAGATTGGTGCGACATCATTTCAACGAAAACATTTAATATTTGATTTCCCGGTGCTCGGGCACTGGCAGGTGTTCCACACCCCCCAGCCCCCCGGTCTACGAAATTATGTTTATCGAAAGTGAAATGAAGATTTTAACTTAATCCGTTGCTATGGTAACACGACGGTTTTAGTAGCTATTAAAATACAACCATGAAATAAAAAGAAAATCTTTCGTAAGTTTAAAAAATTTGTTTTTTTTCTACTGATGTTGGAATTTTCTAGTACTTCTCCATGTTATCCCCAACTCCTCCTGGTTGTTTTTCTACTGTGGCAAAATTGTAGTTCCTCAAGTTATTCTTCCATTTTATCATACACATTTTTGTTCGAAGTACATACACACCTCTTCTTCGAAATGTTGCTAGTGGTGTAATAATAAAACAACTCAATCTGCAATGCACATTTATTTTATTATTTTGTTTAGAATACCTATGTATCACATGTCATGATTATGCATATAGTTGTTATATAAAAGTGGACAAATACTCCAAGTATATAAACAGTACGTACAAAAATTATTATAAAAAGCTACATGGCTAACATGGACAGAATTTTATGAATAACGAACATAATTAGGTATTAACTCTATTTTCATTATTCTCTAAAGTATGGGCGGGGGAGTATCACAACCAAAATATTAATTCTCATTACCTCAACTTGGTAAATTAATGTTTTGTTGTCGAGTTTACATAATACAGATTATTTTTCAGTGATTGGCACTTAAAAGGTTATAAGATTTAAACTTATGACCTTTCAGGCCGACCGCAGTCGGATATCATAACGGAGAGAGAGATCACACTACGTCTTCGTACTCACATACATCATTTTTTTTTCAAGTCTTATAAACAAATCTGTTTACATTTTTCTTAAATTATTTGCAATATAATCTACGTACTGTAATAAATAATTTAGTAGAAATAGTAATACTATACACATAAGTGCACATTATTTATATTTTATAAAGCTACAATGCAAAGCTTCAAGCAAAGTTTGAGATCATCATTATAGACAGTCTGATTTAAGTCGAGCGTTTTCGATTCATTCCAAATTCGATCTTTCTAAACAAATATCACCCTGTACATTATTAAAATGACCCCGTCAACTTCACGTTCTTTCATAGAAAAAATTTTATGTTCTATTCGCTCCATCGAATTTATTTTCCCGCCTGGAAAAATCTTACCGATTGGGAGGAAAATTAATTTGCATCGCGAAAATTTCATTATTTGTTATTGATTATCGCTCAAATTGTTAGACAATTATTTTGGCAGTGACTCGATGGCTTATCATATTAAATGTACAAGACAGCGTGAGTAGTAGGGTACGGGTAATAGAAATAATTGATATGATTTTTACATACTTGAACCGGTGATTATAAATTTCGAAAGATACGCAACCGTATAAGAAATTCAATATTGCCGTTTACAACTTGTAGGGCCATCTAACTGTCGGAATAAATTATTTTAGTAATACTACAAAATTTCCGATCGAGTTGCGTATTTTTCCCAAATTAAGCTGCACTCACAACCTTGAAATTGTAATTTCGAGGATGCGAATGCAGCTTTATAACCAACACTTTAACTTAACCTTATGTACAAGTAAATAGTAATAACACTAACAAATTTTAAAATATAATAAGTAAGAATAAATTATTCGCTAATTAGTAAATTTCATTTAAATTCAAATCGCAACATACACGTGCAGTCAGTCATACTTACGTACACACACACATCCATATCGAATAGGTAAATTCTTTGCAATAAGGCGCAATTTTTATATTGGAAGCTTTTCAATAATTCGATTATTTTTTTAAATTACAATATTGCTACATACTCTTGACAACTAAATTTTGGTTTTTTAAGTTAAAAACGTATATTTACATTGACTTTAATATCTTCTCCGTTTCTTTCAACAGATGCTCGAAAGACGGTCTGTCTTGGGGGTTTATATCCCAACAAGATTCCTAAAAAAAAATTTAATTTTAAAAATTGCAATCTACTTTTTTTTACTGTTTGTTATAGCCGACGGGACAAATTATAAGTTTCAGGTAACAAATTTGGCGCGCCAACGTGGGGCCTGGGGAACCCAAAGCTCATTGTCCCGTTCTAGCACAAAGTTATGAAAAAATTCACCATAAATGAATTTAAAAGAACTTACCTGAAGTTTTTTGATTTCTTCAGGCGTATCTTTATGCGTTTTCCATTCTAAAGATTTTTCCTTTAGCTTAACTAGAAAACTGTTATCATTAATTTTTGGAAATGGAAGCTCTCCTTGACTGAAGATTTCTGATATTAACACACCAAATGCGTACACGTCGCTTTTAGCCGAATATTCGTCTTCGTACACCGCTTCATACGGAAGCCACCTCAACGGAATTATCTAAAACAAGCAAATTTTCGTTCAATTGTTTCCATGACTATCGTTTCTAAAATTACCTGATTGATATGTTTACAATATTCTTGACTGTATGGCTCCTTGGTTAGCCTCGACAATGCGATTTTAGCCACCAAATTTGAAGTGATCAGACAATTTCTTGCGGCCAAATCGCGGTGCACAAACCTAGCCGCCGATAAATGTTCCATTCCTTTTGTTAAGTGGTGAATCACGGCCACACATTGAACAGGCGTAAGGCTAGGAGAGTTACCTTTACTTGTCGCTATTAAAAATTGTTTAAAATCGCCCTGAAAATAGAAGTATTATTTTAATTTCGTCGATTCGTTCTTCCAATCTAAACTTACCCAATCCGTATATTCGAGAATCATGTAGTGCGGTTCGACCTCCCTACACATCCCCACAACCTAACGACATTTTCGTGCACCGTCTTGGAAAATATATCGATTTCTCTTTTAAATTCGGCTAAAGCAGCTTCATCTTTGGTTTGCACCAAAGACTTAACCATCACCGTAACTTCGCCATCATCAGTTGGGGTGGTAGCACTAGAATTTCTCTTTTCACTCGAAGGCAGGGACCGTTTAGAAGCTTTAGCGATCATAATGTCACCAAACTCCCCCCTCCCTACCAGCTTCAAATCTTTCAAGTTACTTCTAGAAAATAAAATTTTATCGTAACTTGATTTTGACTTTTTTGAATGATTGGAACTTTGAGAATAATTGGTTTCAGTTCCATCACTTTTTTGAGCTTCTTTATGTAAATATTTCGAAGCCTCCTTGTTGGCTTCCGTGATTTCGGGCAACACGCCATTAGCTTCTTCTTTCAATTCCGTGTGCTCCACATCGCCGGTTTCGGTCTTTCCTATATTACAAAAATTAGTTTTACAAAAAATCTGCGATTGTTTGATGAGTGACAAAAGTACCTTCCTCGTTTGGCAACTTCCGCGACCTCCGACGATAGCGACACCATATCATCAGGCCTACCACCAAAATTATATACGCTGCCGCCACTGACATTGTTATAAGTACAGCTTTCGTCACGGCCGAATCTTCCGATTCCACTTCGCCGGGATGGTAACCTTCCCTAGCTGCAAAAGCAAAATTTTGCTATTAAATTCTCACCGAATAAACAGACAACTTACTATGGACGACCAATCGAATTTCTTTCCTATTTAAACCGGCGCTACTCCCGGCGGTGCATCCGTAATTATTTTCGTCTTCTCTATGAACTTCTCTTATGTACAGGGTTCCGTTCTCCAAAACTTCAAATCTGCAATAACACCGATTTAAAATAATTAGAAAATGAAAATAACGAATGTTCGTTACGCGGGAGATTTGAAAAGTTCGTGCAATATTACAAAAAATTTAACCGAGTAATAATAATTTATACCTGGATCGATTAAAGTCGTTCATTTTTAAATTTTTATCCCAATGAATCGTCGGCTTTGGATCACCTTCGGCCACGCAATGTAACATCACTGAAAATCCTTCAATGGCTTCCGTTGGATTTTGGGCAAGAACTGTAAACTTGGGAGCAACTGAAAGTGCAATAATTAATATTATTGATCGAATTTCTCTATTATGCAAATTTACCAACTACGTCGACATTGAGCGTCGCATTAATAATTCCTTGACTGTTCGAGGCAATGCAGGTGTACTTTCCTTTATCGTCCGATAATACACCATTAAATAATAAAGTGCCATTCATGTCGGTAATGTGACTGGGAAAATTGTCGGAATCGATTGCACCCTTTTCCCAATGAATTAGTGGAGGTGGGCTTCCTTGCGCTTTGCAGTGAATTTTAGCGTTACTTCCCAATTCCAACTTTTTGTTTACAGGTGGCGGAGAAAATTTTAAAGTTTCTGTAAAATTGCAGTGTTTGTTAGGTTTAGCAGTTTTAAAAATAAGAATCGGAAAGCAAGAAAATACAATTATTTAAAATAATTATTTTATTTTGTTTTATTTTTATATTTTTTGTATAGTACATACAAATTTAGGTATACACCATGAATTATTGTTTAATTATAATAAACTTTTGGGGGTCCAAAAATAAAATCTTGCACGGTAGACATAAAAAGTTAGTTACGGCACTGCCTAGATAGTACCTACAGTTTAAGATAGAATTTAAAGTCACATTTGCTGACGTTTACTGAAAAACTGGTGGGTGAAGATTTTCAAATTTATAAAAGATTGTCAATTGTTAAAATAGTCGCATCACCATAGCAACGGCCAAAATAATATGCTGAAAACCTCAATTCGCTTCAAATAAAAATAAACTGCATAGACAAGGGGGTCGGAATGGGAGCTGTTGGAATACTCCCCAGTTCTACAATATCTAAAAACAATTTGTAACACAATAGTTGCTAAAACTGTCACGTCACCATAGTATCGGCTAATCGGTTATACCGAAATCTTCATTTCACTTTTGGACCCTGACCCCCAGGTCACCATCTTGCATTTTATGTAGTTGTAAAAAGTTTTTCTCTTGATCACCTGATACTGAAGAACATAAATTTGAAATTTTTTTCTTTACAATTCAAGTGTGGCTTGAATTCCATACTCCCCGGCCTCTAAGGCTACGCATTGTATTAGTTTAAGCATATCATCACCATAGCAACGGCCAAGTGCTTATAATGAAATATTAATTTTACTTACGATAAAAATAACTGCACAGACCGGGGGGTCTGGGGGGTGTGGAACACCCTCCAGTGCCCGAGCATCAAGAAATAAAATATTAAATGTTTCGTAGAAATGATGTCGCCTACAAAGAGATATTCCCTCTCGACCCTTGGTCCTGTCTTGCATTTTATGATGTTTTATAATTATTATATAAGTTTGTAAATTTATTTATTACAATATGAGTGTACCTGACCCCTGGACTCAAAACTGTTTCTTAATTTGGACTATTGAGCCAGTTTAGTTATATATTATATCTCTTGCATCAAAAATAGTAATTAGTAGTTAGAAATTAGGAACCAAATCAAAAGTGGCATTGTAAAGAAAATTCTATGGAGAATATTCGTTGGGGATAACGTGGTGAAGTGTTATAAAATCCTATCGTCAGTAGAAGAAAATCGAATTTTTTAAAATTACGAAAGATTTTCGATTATTTCATGATTATATTTCAATAGTTACTAAATCGTCACGTTGCCATGGCAACGGCTCTAACTAAAAATTTTCATTACATTTTTGATAAACATAACTGCATAGACCGGGGGGTCTAGTGCACCAATATCAGGAATCAGAACACCCTCCAGTGCCCGAGCATCAGAAAATAAAATATGAAATGTTTTCGTAGAAATGATGTCGTATGCCCCCGGCCCTCGGTCGCGATTTTGTTTTTTATGTTGTTCTATATTATGTAAGTTTGTAAATTTATCTATTACAATTTGAGTATACCTGGGGGTATTCCATACCCCCCAGACCCCCCGGACTCAAAACTGTTTCCTAATTTGGGCTATTGGGTTAGTTTAGTTATATATTTTGCCATCCTTTCCAAGAAAAGAAAATTACAGCAGTCGCATAAAGCTTTGACAATAGATAATTTGTAAATATTTCATGTTCTGCCTTCCGACTTTCAGACCACTGGATGGTATGCAGTTTATTTTGGATTAGAAGTAAACTGAAAAAGTAGCTTGATCGTTGCTATGGTAACGCTCAACGGTTGTTATGGTGCTAATGGTTGTCTTGTGCCAAAACAAAGTTCTTATGATTCTTTCGGTCAATAATTGTTCGATTAGCTGATAGAAAAATGTCATAAATTCTTAGATGCCCGAAGCATCAGAAAGAGAGACGTCCAGTCTCAAAACTGTTTACAAGAGCATAATTCAAACGCAAATTTACTGTAAATCTGGGGATGAAGTTTTCAAACTTATGAAAAATTTTCTATTATTAAAATGCTAGTTCACCATACTCAAGACCAAGCAGATATACCAAAAACCTTTAATTTACTACTGATAAAACATAAAAAGGGCTGACCGGGGGTCTGGGGGTATGGTATGCCTCGAAATCAAAATGCAGAACATTATACGATATACGTTTACAAGTTATGAAAAAGCTTTGTGTTTCGACTGTAAGTTTTTGTAAAAAGTAAATATGAAAGTAAATTGAAGATTTCGGCATATCCGTTTGGCCGTTGCTATGGTAACGCTCAACGGTTGTTATGGTGCTAATGGTTGTCTTGTGCCAAAACAAGATTCCTATGGGCCTTACAGCGTTTCGGAAAATAAAATTGTTCGATTCGATTTTTAGATGCCCGATTCATCGGAAACAGTTTTGAGTTATTCAAAATCATACTTACTACTGAAAATCGCTGGGGTGAAGGTTTCCAACTTATGAAAAATTTTCTATTATTAAAAATGACAGGTCAGCATACCAACGATCAAGCAAATATACTAAAATCTTTAACTCGCTATTAGTAAAAAATAAATTGGGCTGACCGAGGGGTGTGGAACCCCCCAGGTACATTCAAATTGTTACAACATAAAATGCAAGATCGACACCAATGGTTGGCATACGACATAATATTTACGAAAACATTTAATATTTTATTTTCTGATCCTCGGGCACTGGAGAGTGTTCCACACCCCAACCCCCCAGTCTACGCAATTATGTTTATCGAAAGTGAAATGAAGATTTCAGTATAACCGATTGACCGATACTATGATAACGTGACAGTTTTAGCAACTATTGCCCAAACTAAGAAACAGATTTGAGTCCGGGGGGTCTGGGGGGTATGGAATACCCCAGGTATACTCAAATTGTAATAAACGATAAATTGTAACAACATAAAATGCAAGATCAACACCGAGGGTTGGTGCGACATCATTTCAACAAAAACATTTAAATTTGATTTCCGGTGCTTGGGCACTGGAGGATGTTCCACACTCCCCAGACCCCCGGTCTATGCAGTTAGTTTATCAAAAGTGAAATGAAGATTTTAGTTTAAGCCGTTGCTGTGGTAATGTGCGTGTCTGTGGCTATCTTGCATTGTAATGAATCACTTAAGAGGGAGGTTTTCAAAGAAAAAAAAACTCGTCAACAGGTGGCGCGAAAATAGAAAAAAAACAAAATGCTCTATGCAGTTAATTTTTGATAAAAAGTAAGTTGAAGATTTCAGCATATCCGCTTAGTCGTTGTTATGGTTACGTCCAATGGTTGCCATGGTAACGCTCAATGGTTGCTATGGTGATCGACCACGCTCTCATAATAGTGCCATGTGCCAAAACAAGATTCTTATGGTTCTTGCAGCGTTTTAGCCAAAAAGCCAAAAGAAAAATTTCTCAAATTTTTGGTTTTGTGTATAAACATTTGGTTATATTAAACCGAAGCATTTGTTTTGGAGCCACATCCGTAGCTTTGATTGAAAACAGAGGAGCAGACGGGAAATTTTATACAAAATTTTATATACATTTTCAAACACAGTTCGGAATACACTGCGACACAATAACGAATAATGAGTTTTTAAGAAGGGGGAGGAGTAAATTTGTGGGCATTTAAGATAATTGAGTGTATGACCATACCTATCACAGAAATGGTGGCAGGTTTGGATTGAACGGCATCAAAACCGGTTGTAAGAATTTCGCAAAAATATTCGCCTCTATCAGAAGCTTTGGTGGATTGAATCATCAGAGTTCCATTGCTTTTATAAATTTTCACCCTTTGATTGCTTTGGTTTCCTTCTAAAAAAATTAAACGTTGAATGTAACACCGCACTTTGCACTTTCGGGACTAAAGTTATCGCTCTACTGTAAATCTTCAGAAGTGGCACTTTAATCCCTTGGTGTGTAATATACTATTTTGTTCGTATTTTCTTACCGTCCTCGTAATCGCTTTTAATATGCTTTCCATCCTTCCTCCATTTCAAAATTGTGTAGGGCAGCGATTCTTGATTCGTTTCGTACATACAGGTTAAATTGGAGTTCTGGTTTTCATCCACTGTCACGCTAATGGGGTCGACTAAAATTACAGGTTTCGCTGAAACAACCTTTAATTAGAGACAATTTTACACTAATTTTTCTTGAATTACTTGTTACTACAATCTCGATCGCTTTTGTCGTTTTTCCCGCTATGTTTTCAGCCACACAGGTGTAATTTCCAGCTTGATTAGTTTGAATTTTCGGTATAATTAATCGACCATCATCGTCGACCCGTATATCACCGTTATCGGAAATCTAAAAGGTATTTATGGAAGTAACCACTTGAATTACTGCATCAATAAATTAATTTACCGTGTGGCCCAGGGGATTCAGCCAATACTTTTTAGCAAGCGGTAAACTGTCCGGCTCTAAACATGTTAATTGAAAGAGCGATCCTTGTGGAAAAATTAAAGGTTGATTTTCGGGAACAATCGGTTCGAAGCTTTTGTGAGTAAAATTGTTGATATCTAAAATTAAGCGAATCATTCTACATACATTTCAGAATATTTATTATACTAACGCGCTATTTTTAATTCGGCTGTGTAGCTTTGAGGCACTTCCGTCGATTCTCCTTTGATCCCGACGCAGTTATACATTCCTTGATCAGACTCCTGTGCGTTGTTTATTTGTAACGATCCGTTAGGAAAAACTGTGATTCTTGAAGAACAAATAAATACATTATTATTATTATGTTTCGTCAAAGTGCATTCTTCCAAGGTTCAGTCGCTGACGCTCAATTGACAGAGTGACCTGCCCCGTGTACGAGATTAACGAAACGCAACCGGCGTAATTGAACGTCAGTGACATGGTAAAATAAAAATCCTGCTGAAATTACCTCGTATTACTTTCGAGAGGACCCAAATCCTTAAAGTACCATTCCAGGCCATCGGCATTGTTGTAAACGCAATCGAACATAGCCGTTCCACCTTTTTTCACTAATTGCTCGTTCGGCACGATTTGAATTAAAGCAGTTTGATCACCTAATAATTTACTTTCGGTTTAAAACCTGACGACCACAAAAGAGTTTAATTTATCTCACCTGCGACGGCCAATGCAAAATTTTTCGAACTGTTTCGAAGCCCTGCTTCGTTACGAGCGGCGCACCTGTAAATGCCGTTATGCGAAAAATTGACAGATTTAATGTGGAGCCTTCGTTTCTTAATGTCGATGGACGAACTTTTAATCAATCTATCGTTGTTTCTAAAGAAAAACACACAGTATAGCATAGTTTTAAAAGAAAGCGTTTATTTTGGCGACGCATCTTTCTCAAATTTATAATCAATGGTCAGAGTGTTAAGAGTTAATTTTAACAAAATTGAATTGTGTAGCTGCACGTACCGAAACCATTCGACGTGCACGTCGCCGGTAGCGTCCAGATGGCATCGAAGGATTATTTCACTTCCAGACTTGATATACGAAGCGGACTCGGGAGACTGCAATTGAACAGAAGTTTCTCCAATCCCTGAAAGGAAAAAACGTATTTTTGTAGTTACAATTTCGCTAGATTGGAAGAAATGAAAAATAAATAAGTTTTATGTGGCACGTACAACGAAAAAGAGCAGACGTCAGAGAACAAGATAATTCCTTTCACTAACGAAAAATATATCTCTAAGGTGTAACAGAATTTCTCCAAGGATTTGCACTTCCTATCCATCATAAACAAATTTTCGCAAAATTTTTATCAGCAATTTTTATTATTAATATCTGCTCTACATTTTGTCCTAAAGATTAAACCTTTATCGTAAAACTCGAGATGAATTTCAAATGAGATGAAATTTTAAATTGATCCATCCGAATTCATATGGCATATAGCGCCGAACAAAAATGAAGATGAAGGCAATTTAGGACATGTCGTGGAAGAATTTTTGCGTTTGTTCCGCTATTATAGAGGATAATAAAAAAGTGCGACTTAGATCGATTTTTACTTTGTTCTTTATTATCTTTTCTTTATTATTTCACTTCTGGATGATAAAGCAGATTCGGCGCGAATTTATTTAATAACCTCGATTGGGTGCGAAGGAGGGGGGGGGAGTTATAGCATGTTAAAACGTAAAACAGGTTTTGAATTACAAAAGTATAATAGAAATTTTAAAATATGCAAGTTAGTTGCAGTATCTATAAAATGAGAACGACGCTACGCCACTACGAGCTTATGCACAAAGTAATCAAAGACTATTTTTAGCTTTAGTCTTCTCCAACTATTTTAGTCTGCAAGTTCTTCGCTCAAACATCAAAAGTAAACTATTAGTTCCAAGTTAGATATACAAATAAAGTTTTAAAAAGACTTTCGTCATCAAAGGCTTCCGACAGTGCGCGGCCCACAAAAAAAGGGATGTTATAAATGGAGTAAACTAGTCTTTAGTCTCGTTAAAGATATGTTTACATTAATTTCTCTAAATGTTTATGTTGGAAAGGGTAAGCGTTAAAGACAACAAGAAAAGTACAGATTGAATTTGTTATTTCTACAATTTTTACGATTACTTGCTGCGATTAACAAAACACGTGGGTACATGGGCGTGCGTAATTATTTCTGAATAGGTCAATGTATTTGGGGATAATATTAACACCCCTCCCTTGACGATACTGATAACTCTCTTTGAAAATACACTCTATCGGATAAAAAACTTTGCTTTGAAAGGCGCGTAAAACCGACGGTCCTCCTGTGTCAATAATTGCCACCATTCACAATAAAGCAGGGTTACAATCACATTTACAACCCCGACCTAAGCAGATATCATTTCTTTAGAGGACATTTAAAATTGTACAGATTGCCAACAAAACAAAAATGATAAATGTAGGATTTCTATGTGGAAAAATTTAAATAATGGCGGCAATTTGCAAGTTGTAAATGTGATTTTTGTAAAGATTTATGTTAAATGTAAGTTTAGTTTGAGAAAATGAACAAAAACAAGCGACAAAATAAAGTTTTATTAAATCCAAGTGTAAACAAAACATTTTAAATTGGAAACAAAGCAAAAAGTTTAGTTAAATTGGTTGTTACTCCGCACAACAGCCGAATTTCAAAAAGTTTTCAGTTGCAGAAAAGCCGGCAATTTACAGAGTCAAATTAATAAAATCAATAAATGAAACAAATCCACGAAACAGAAAATCTAACAAAAAGTAAAAAAACGCGAAAATATGAAAATGTTTAACCTAAAAAAAAGATATATCAACTGGAAAATCAACAAAGCAACAATGAAAATCTTAAAAACTAAAATAATTTTAACATTCGTAATTTTAAAACTGATTTTATTACTATAGAAAATCTAAGATTCTCGGTGGGGATTCAAAAATCAAAAGCTTAACTTCTCTAGCATTTGATTAAAATACAAATTAAATAAACAATCTGTATAAATCAAAAATTAAATTGATAAATTTCATATTTATAAGAGAATTTTAATTTTTCCCATTGCCAAATGACATTTTTAATCGAGAGTTCCACCCTCCAGATCAAAGGCGAAAAATTTAACAGAAGAAGCTATAAAAACAGGATCGATTGGTTCTAGCACACAAATTAATCTTCAAACAGTAGCAGACGTCAAACGAACCATAGCAATATGTATCTATCTAACTATCAGTCTTTTCAAAGTACCGATTCCTCTACTTTCAAGAGGGTATTATAGCATTATTTAATATCTCAAAGATGTTAGATTAAAAAAATTTTAAATTAAAAGTCAAATAAACAATAAAACGAAATATTATTCGTAAGCTTTCAGCATTGGTTACTGCTGTCATCAGATATTTAATAACATCTCAAAGATGTTGCTAGCATCTTGTGAGAGGACCGCCGCTTTAAAGTAAGAGGACTACAAAGTGAACCTCTTCGGCAGAGGATTCGAACTGGGCGCCTTACGTTAGCACTTAATTGCGCTAACAACCAAGCCAATGACCGTCTCTATGCAATATGTTTAATGCACATAAATGAGAACTTTTACTTAATTATGCTTATTTGTATTACGATATAAGTCCTATATATGCGGAAATACGCAACGCATGCCAATAAATGTAAATAAAAGGGCACTTTTCATCAACACAGATACATTTTAAACACTGGCGATTTCTACCCTCCCCCTAAATAACCTCTAGGATCCCCTATTTCTAAAACTGTGCGTTCTAGTCACCATAGCAACAGTCATAAGCGCTCATACTGAATCTTCATTTAATTTTTGATAAAAACAACTGCATAAACCGAGGAGTCTGGGGAGTCTAGTGATAAGACATTAAATGTTTTGTAAAAATGATGTCGTAACTGAGGGGATCTCCTAGACCCCCAGTCAATATCTTGCATATTATGTTATTTTCAAAAGACCCCCCCGGACTCTAAGGCTATGCACTGTAATTTACGCATCACGATAGCAACGGTCAAGACGTAATAATGAAATACTAATTTTACTTTCGATAAAAATAACTGCACAGACCGGGGGGTCTGGGGGGTGTGGAGCACCCCCAGGCACACTCAATTAGTGATGATTGTGAAAATTGTGTTCCAGTGATTAATAGAAGAACTTTTCTGGCAATATAAAATGCAAGATAGTGTCCGGGGAGGTACCCCCGATCCCCAGGCACTATCTTGTATTTATTTTATATTAAAAACCTTTCCTATAAATCACATAAATTTTATGACGTTCGTAAATGCATCTATTACAATTTAAATGTACCTGGGGGTGGAGCACCCCCCAGACCCCCCGGACTCAAAACTGTTTCCTAGTTTGGGTAATAGTTCTTAAAACTGTCACATCAACACAATATCGGTCAATCGATTATACCGAAACCTTTATTTCACTTTTGATAAACATAATTGCGTAAACCGGGGAGTCTGGGAGGTGTGGAACACCCTCCAGTGCCCGACCACCGGGAAATAAAATTTAAATGTTTTTGTTGAAATGATGTTCTATGCCCCCTAACACTCGGTGTTGATTTTGCATTTTATGTTGTTACAATTTGTCGTTTATTATAATAACCCATAAGGTACACGTAAAATAACCTGCATAAACCGGGGGGTGTGGAACACCCTCCAGTGCCCGAGCATCAGGAGACAAGACATCAAATGGCAAAAACATCATAAAAATGATATCTACTGAGGGGTATCTGTTGGACCCCCAATATCTTGAATTTTATGTTGTTTTAAAAAGTTCTTCTGTAGAGGAATCTGTAGATCACCATAAAAATAACTGCGTAGACCGGGGGGTCTGGGGGGTGTGGAGCACCCCCCAGGCACACTCAATTGTGATGAACACAGTTGTGTTCTTATGGCTCTTAGTATTTAATTATTAATAGAAGAACTATTTCTGGCAATATAAAATGCAAGATAGTGTTCGGGGGGAGGGCTAACTACCCCCCCCCCCTAGATCCCCAGGCACCATCTTGTATTTATTTTATATTAAAAACCTTTCCTATAAATCACATAAATTTTATGGCGTTCGTAAATGCATCTATTACAATTAAAGTGGACCTGGGGGGTGCTCCACACCCCCCAGACCCCCCGGTCTCAAAACTGTTTCCTAGTTTGGGCAATAGTTCTTAAAACTGTCACATCATCACAATAATGGTCAATCGATTATACCGAAACCTTCATTTCACTTTTGATAAACATAATTGCGTAAACCGGGGGTCTGGGGGGTGTGGAGCACCCCCCAGGTACACTCAATTTGTGATGAACACAGTTGTGTCCTTATGGCTCTTAGTATGTAGTGATTAATAGAAGAACTTTTCCTGTCAATATAAAATGCAAGATAGTGTCCGGGGGTTAACTCCCTCTTCCTAGACCCCCCGGGCACTATCTTATATTTATTTTATATTAAAAACCATTTAAATTATATATATTATTAACCTTTGAAATTAATATTTGATTTAAATTTTTTTACTGCTGTTACTGCTGTCATCAGACGTATTGCTGAAAGCTTACAAATAATGTTTTGTTTTATTGTTCATTTAACCTTCGAATATTTAAAAAATTGAATCATATATTAAAAACCTTTCCTATGAATCACATAAATTTTATGACGTTCGTAAATACATCTATTACAATTTAAGTGTACCTGGGGGGTGCTCCACATCCCCAGACCCCCCGGACTCAAAACTGTTTCCTAGTTTGGGCAATAGTTTTTAAAACTGTCACATTACCCTAATAACGGTCAATAGATTATACCGAAAACTTTATTGCACTTCTGGGGTCTGGGGTGTGGAACACCTTCCAGTGCCCAAGCATCAGGAGATAAGACATCAAATGACAAGAAACATCATAAAAATGACATCATCTCATCATCTACTGAGGGGTATCTGTTGGACCCCCCCAAATATTTTGAATTTTATATTGTTTTAAAAAGTTTCTCTACAGATCACCATAAAAATAACAGTAGATACTGGGGGTCTAGGGAGTGTGGAGCACCCCCCAGACACACTCAATTTGTGATGAACACAGTTGTGTTCTTATGGCTCTTAGTATTTAGTGATTAATAGAAGAACTTTTTCTGGCAATATAAAATGCAAGATAGTGTCCGGGAGATCAACTCCCCCCCCCCCTAGAGACCCGGGCACTATCTTGTATTTATTTTATATTAGAAACCTTTCCTATAAATCATATAAATTTTATGACGTTCGTAAATGCATCTATTACAACTTAAGTGTACCTGGGGGGTATTTACAATTAAAAGTTACAAAAGTTACAGTTACAATTTGTCGTGTATTACAATTTATGTGTACCTGGGGGGTATTCCATACCCCCCAGACCCCCCGGACTCAAAACTGTTTCCTCATTTGGGCAATAGTTTTTAAAACTGTCACATCACCATAATAACGGTCAATCGATTATACCGAAACTTTCATTTCACTTTTTGATAACCATAATTGCGTAAACCGGGAGGTCTGGGGGGTGTGGAACACCCTCCAGTGCCTAACCACCGAGAAATGAATGATGTCGTATACTAAGGGGATCCTCCAGAACCCCAAGTCAATATCTTCCATTTTATGATGTTTTCAAAAGTTCCTGTACTGATCATCTGATCCTGAAAGTCTTAAGTTTGCAAAGTTATCCTTTACAATTCTAGCATGACTGGAGGGTATTCTATATCACTAGACTCTCGGTTTCTACAGCCATGCTCTAGTTTAGGCATATTATTACCATAGCAACTGTCATGAGCAGAAATTTTCATTTTACTTTTGACAAAAAGAACTGCACAAACCGGGGGGTCTGGGGGGTGTGGAACTTACCTCCTGATGCCTGGACATCAAATGATATAAAACATCATAAAAATGATATCGTCTCTGGGGGTATCTGTTGGACCCTTGATCATCTTGAATTTTATGTTGTTTTAAAAAGTTCCTCTTCAAATCACCATAAAAATAACTGCAAATACGGGGAAGGGGGTCTGGTGATGTGGAATACCCTCCCAGTGCCCTCGAATCAAAATATAGACAAATAACCCCTCAGGTCCTAGTTTCTAAAACTATGCAATTTATTTTGAGATTTAGAGATTTGTTACTTAAACTTGATTTGTTAAATTTATTTTTAATTTTTAGTAATAAATTTTTTAACATGTGTTCAATTGTCAAACCCACCACACATAGAAGGACGCTGGAGATTTTTGATGTACCCAATTCCACATCTAAGGATGTTTTGAACGATAAAATTTTTATAACACAAAAAAAATATCACGCGATCTTACGTTACGATCTTACGAAAGCCGAATAAATGTTATTTATTTTAAATAATTTAGATTTGAAAGTTAAAATGTGCCTTTTCCCGCGTAAATATATTATTTTCTCACGAACTTTTGGTTTTCTTTGTGCGTGAAAGTTGGTTAAAATGGGATTTATTAGCGCCGTTCATGTTAAGTTGAAAAAAAATATAATCAATCGACGCTTTACTCCTTTCCCCTCTTATAATACTGGTATTATTCATAGTTCTTGCCCCCCCCCTCCGGCACTGTACAGCCAGGTTTTGTAGGATTTGCACCATGACCAAGCTATGCAACTAACAATTGATGATTATGTAGAAGTTTACCCCCCTATTGGTTTTGACAACAATAAAGTAACCCAATTAATTGAAACCTCTCTTAGAAGCCGGGGAAGGGGGGCAAAAAAAAACCTTTAAACAGACACTGAAATTTTTCTTTAACCCTGGGGATACTTTTCTTATTTTCAGTCAGAATCCTCACCTTGTGAAATGGAGGAATTAACAGTTTATCAGCTGAAACTTATACAGACGGTGGAAAGATATAGAATTCCCCACCCAGTGGCCCGGTTAAACCTTATTGAAAAAAATTTGTTTAATTAATTAATATAACTTGATTATTATTAAAATTCGTTCTTAAAATATATTTGCGTAAAGCTGACAAGACATGGTGCCTCTGTGACAAGGTAAGGCAACAAAGTTACAAGTATCCATTGTGTTCACATCACATGTTGAATAATATTTACGCTTTCTTGGCGTCGGCGTCGCATTGTAATGTATTCTGATGAATATCCGAATCGAAATCCTCACTTTTGTGTAATAAAACCGATGTGTTGCGGGGAATAGCTAACAAACGTGGGTACAAAATAATTCATTTGGAATCAAAACTTTTTGGAATCACAATCTTCTACCGTTTCAATTTTCATTCGGTATCATTTATTTCAATTATGTTCCTGCTTGCTTAAGTGTCTCGGCAAACAAAGTTAAAATGCTACGTTGATTTAGATAAAATGAACGCCAGTTCACGAAACATTTGTCTAAATTCCTCTGAATTCTTGTTCGAATTTTAAAATTAAGTTAAGTAAAAAGTTTTGTTTTTTAGTTAAAATTCTTTGGTGAAATGTTTCCATGTAGTTTTAAATTGTCTGCTAAACTTAATTTAGAACGTTGTTTTCTATCGAGTTTTTCACTTTTCCCGACCACTAGAAAAGTTCATTGTACAGCGCGATATAATTTACCAAGCAGAAGAAAAAGTTTCAAATAATAATCGCAACATTCGTTCACCCTTGTGTATTTAAAAAAATAACCAATTGCTCGTTTTGTAAAACTGCTTCCGAAGGGTATTTTGAAATGTTGAGATTAATCGTGTTACTCGCACTTGAAGTTTTCAAAAATCGCCTGCAGTGGCGTTAATGTTAAAATTGTTTAACAAAAATAAGCAAATTTGAAGGCAATCAGAAGTATAGACGCGCACGAATGGATTAACGAAATTCCACCAGAGAACTTTTTATTTGTTGAGATATACATTTTTTAAATTATATTTTATGATATAATAAACACGAAAAAATAATAAAACAGATATATATTTCAATAAATAAAAACAGTTAGCTGGTAGAATCTCGTTAATCCGGTCATGCGCGTCTATACTCTTGATTGTCTTCCAATTTTATTATTTGCGAAAGAATCTTAATGTTATGTTTTAATAAAATTGTCGCATATATGGGGAGATGTCAGGCGCACCTGCCCCTGGCTTGAAAAAAGTAAAGTTAATTGAATCGTATTATTTATTTCTGGATAAAATTACGATTATTACCGTCGTCGTTGTAAATTAAAAATATAATTTGTGAGTACGGCGCTGTCGGTTTTTGCGAGCATAAAGCGAATCTTGCACTTTAAAGTGTTGTAATTTATTTCCAATAAAAAAGAAACTCGGATAAAACGAATAAATATATGAGAGCGGGTTCGAGGCGGCCTATCCCACAATGAGCATTTCTACCCTATGTATTTCTAATTTAACTTAACAGATTACAAAGGCGCACCTTAAAAACAGTAAACCAAAAAGTAAATATCGGAAAATAGCGTTCCGCCGCAATAAAAGTTTTATCTATTTTTGGATGATGATAATAATATTTGATCGAGCTTCTCTCGCTGGCGTTGTTCAGTTTCTTTTTAAAAAACTCGAAACTCTTTTGACCTTTAAAATCCTTTCACTCGCAAACTTTTAAGCATCGAACGGCAGATAATATCAAAATTCTGAACATGACAATCGGGGATTGAACTGAGCGAGTACAGTCCGGGCCATTCCAGAACTTGACACATCGCAACGTGTTCAGCCAAAAGCACGTGCTTCAAAGTTCCGAAACTTCGGAGTGTACCTATGCGCGTTTCCACGGTAACGGGTCGATGTTTTGGTCGTAAAGTTTTATGGGCTTCTGCAGACGCACGCACTCGGCGTCGCGTCGACCGCCGCTGTGATTCAACGCCCGCCAAGAACGAGCGAGCGTGGGTTAGCGCCGTTAAGTCTGTTGAAAACTCATAAAAAAAGTAGTTGTGTTTGCTGCATTTTTATTTATTCATATTACATGAAACTTTTCCTTCGTTGTGACCATAAAATGTAACAACCGATCGTGAATACAAAAGCACGGGTTTTGATTGCGTCAATTAAAACAAAAACGACGACGAAAATATAATTTTCGTCCTTAGAAATGTAGGTATTATATAAGGCCGCCAGCCCTTGGGAAGAAAAATTCAGTGATCCAAGAGAAAAGCTATTGTTTTGACCGGAAATGACTCACTGATAAAATCAATTTAATGCAACAAAGCGTGTAATTTAGATGCAAAAAATTGTTTGAACCCTTCTTTATTATTATTACCATTATCCTCGATGAAGTGCACACGAGAAGACGCAAATCCTAAGCTCATTAGACCGGGGCAGGGGTATAAAATACATCGGTCGGTAAATTACTATCGAATTAAAATTATTTATACTCTCTTGATTATTATTATTAGGAACTGAATTCAAATTAATTATACCCACCTCCGTGCCTCCCGTGCGCCAATTCTTAATAAACTAAAATTCAAAATGCTCCTCCTCATTATTAATCAAGTTCAAGTAACCGAATTATTCGTTTGGTTTACTCGAAAAACCACTTCAAAGAGAAATTAAACCTACACACGACAAAATTGTCATTCAACTTACAAACCACATACATACGCAATTTCATTTCGTCTTGTTAGCTAACTTGGCGGTTTGTTCATACTTGGAAGTATTTTTTCATTAGAAAATTAAATTTTCACGGTTTCGCCGAATTAACCAGCACTGGCAGTTCATCGGAAGCCAGCCGTAAGAATTAAGTCGTAGAGAGCACTTTACGGATTAAGCTCTCTTCAATTTAAAATGAAATAACTTCAAACGTTATTAATAACTGTTTACTGATTTAGTTCAAAAAATTATCAACAGATGGCACTCACTAATAGACGTCCCCCCCCTTTAATAGCTCGGTTGTAGATACAAAGTCCAACGCTTTAAGTTCAGTTTCTGGGGAGGTTCAAGAGTTTCTACAGTTTACAAGAAATAGTAGGGGGGAGAGTACAACGTAGAAAACAATTTTATCTTTCAAAACACAATCTTCGGAGGAAAAAGGAAGATTTTTATGTTTTTAGATAATACCGATTTTTTCTTAAAGAAAACTACCACTTTATTAGAGACATAGGCTCCAAATACCTCCACCCACAATACCACATATAAAAACCGCACAAAAAAACGCATAAAAACAAGTTTGATTTCAATAATTAAATAATTCAATTGTTTTGTTTGATAATTCAGCTGTTTCGTTCCATAATTTAGCTGCTCGATTCAATAATTCAATTTATTTATTCGGCAATTCAAATATTTTTGGTTTTATAAATTAATATTAGTTTCAGTCGTTTTTGGTTCAACAATGTAACTGTTTTGTCCAAAAATTCAATTGTTTCGTTCAATAATTATTAACTGTTTTTCTTCAAAAATTCAACTGTTTTGTTTATTGTGAATAATTCAACTTGTTTAATCACAATTCAAATATTTTCGGTTTAATAATTTAATTGGTTTCAGTTGTTTTTAGTTCAACAATGTAACTGTTTTGTTCAAAAATTCAATTGTTTCGTTCAATAATAATTATTAATTGCTTTGTTCAATAATTCAGCTGTTTTATTTATTGTCAATAATGAAACTGCTTTGTTTATTGTCAAAAATTCAACTGTTTTGTTTATTGTCAATAATTCAACTTTTTTAATCACAATTTAAATATTTTTGGCTTGATAATTTAATTTCTTTTAGTTGTTTTTAGTTTAACAATGTAACTGTTTGTCCAAAAATTCAACTGTTTCGTTCAATAATTATTAACCGTTTCGTTCCATAATTTAACTGCTTTATTAATCTTCAATAATGCAACTGCTTTGTTTATTGTAAAAAATTCAACTGTTTTGTATTTTGTCAATAATTCAACTTGTTTAATCACAATACAAATACTTTTGGTTTGATAATTTAATTAATTTTTAGTCTGTTTTGTTCAACAATATAACTGTTTTGTCCAAAAATTTAATTGTTTCGTTCAATAATAATTTATTATTAACTGCTTTGGTCAATAATTCAACTGCTTTCTTTATTGTCAATAATGAAACTGCTTTGTTTATTGTCAATAATTCAAATTGTATAATCACAATTCAAATATTTTTGGTTTGATAATTTAATTTCTTTCAATTGTTTTTAGTTCAACAATTTAACTGTTTTGTCCAAAAATTCAACTGTTTCGTTCAATAATTATTAACCGTATTGTTTCATAATTCAACTGTTTTATTTATTGTCAATAATGCAACTGTTTTGTTTATTGTGAATTCAAATATTTTGGTTTGATAATTTAATTGGTTTCAGTCGTTTTTGGTTCAACAATAAAACTGTTTTGTCCAAAAATTCAACTGTTTTTTTCAATAATTATTAACTGTTTTGTTCAAAAATTCAAGTGCTTTGTTAATTGTCATTGATAATTTAATTGGTTCTAGATTCAACAACTCAATCATTCTTGATTCAACAATTCAAATCCGTTGTTGAATATAATTCAATTGTTTCAATCAATAACTTAGTTGTTTTGTTCAATAATTCAACTTGTTTGTTCGAAAATGAATTATTTTTGGTTTGACGATTTAATTATTTTTAGTTTAACGATTCAAATGTTATTATGTTCAACAATTATTATCCTTGGTGCAACAATCCAACTAATCTTTTTTTTTAACAATTTAACATACATATTTTTCAACTATTTGATTGATTTTTCAACAATTACACAACAAAATCTCAAAAATTCAGCTGTTTTCTTTAATAAATTAAATTTTTTAGTTTTATAATTCAGCTGTTTGGCTAAAATAATTCAACTTGGTTGGTCAACAATTCAATTATTTTTGTTCAAAAAGTAATTGTTTTTGGTTTCATAATTCAATTGTTTTTGATTCAATAATTCAATTATTTTAAATTTAACAATATCATTTTTCCTGATTTAACAAAGCAATTGTTTTTTTAACAATTCAACAGAATTTGTTTTAAGTAACTAAGCTCCTACTTTATCCCAAAATGCAGCTGTTTTGTTAAATAATTCAAGAATTCTACTGTTTTGTTAAATAATTTCGCTGTTTGACAATTTAATTATTTTTGGTTTAAGGCTCAATTTCTTTGACAATTTAACATATTTTTGATTGATTTTTCAACAATTACACAACAAAATATCAAATATTCAGCTGTTTTGTTTATTGAATTAAGCTGTTTAGTACAATAATCGAGCTGTTTAGTTCAAATAATTCAACTCGGTTGTTCAGCAATTCAATTATTTTTGTTTAAAATGTAATTGTTTTTCGTTTCATAATTCAATTGTTTTTAGTTCAATAACTGAATTGTTTAACAACCAAGTTGAATTATTTGAACCAAACAGCTGAATTATTAAACTAAACAGCTTAACTTAATAAACAAACAATCAATTGTTTTTGGTCCAATAATTTAATTATTCTTGATTCAACAATTTCATTTTTGCGATTCAACAAATCAATTTATTGTTTCAAAACAATTGAACAGAATTTTCAATAATTCCACTGTTTGAAAACAATTCAACTATTTTAAATAAGAAAGTTACTACCTACTTTATCCAAAAATGCAATTGTTTTGTTAAGTAATTCCAGAATTCAATTTGACGGTTTGACGATTTAATTATTTTTAGTTTAATGACTCAATTGTTTTTGTTCAACAATTATTATTCTTTATCCAATAATTCAACTATTTCTTTGGCAATTTAACATGTTTTTAATTGTTGGACTGATTTTTCCACAAGTACACGACAAAATATCACAAATGTAACTGATTTTTAAAAATTTAGCTGTTTTTTTAATTAATTAGGCTGTTCAGTGTAATAATTCAGCTGTTTGGTTTAAATAATTCAACTTGGTTGTTCAACAATTACCTTTGTTTAAAATGCAATTGTTTTTGGTTTCATAATTCAATTGTTTTTGGTTCAATAATTTAATTATCATTGAATCAACGATTTTATTTTTCATGATTCAACAAAGCAATTGTTTCAAAACAATTCAACAGAACTTTCAATAATTCGATTGTTTTTTCAACAATTCAACTGTTTTAAGCAAAAAGTTACTCCTTTATTCAAAAAGCAACTGTTTTATTATAAAATTCAATTGTTTTGCTCAATAATACAGTTGTTTTATTTAATAAATTTAACTGTTCTGTTTAATAAATTAAGCTGTTTAGTTTAATAATTCAGCTGTTTGACCCAAAAAATTCAACTTGGTTGTTCAGCAATTTAATTATTTTTGTTCACAATGTAATTGTTCTTGGTTTCATAATTCAATTGTTTTTGGTTCAACAGCTGAATTGTTGAATCAGACAGATTAATTAATTAAACAAAACAGCTTAATTTAATTATCCTTGATTTAACAATTTCATTTTTCGCGATTCAACAAAGCAATTGTTTCATAACAATTCAACAAAATTTTCAATAATTCGATTGTTTTTTAGCAATTCAACTGTTTTAAGCAAGAAATCTACTATTTCTGTTTGTTTTGTTAAATAATTCAAGAATTCAACTGTTTTTTCAATAATTCTGATGTTTTGTTCAATAATTTAACAATTCAACTATTTTGGTACAATAATAATTGAACCATATTTGATTTTTGTTTGGAAGTTAGGAAAATTATCACTGTTAATCGGGAAAACCCTGAAAATGTCAGAGAATTTGTTTTGTGGATATTAAGAGCTAAAGAAAGAGAGAATTTTTGATTTAAAAACGATATTTAAATTTAAACCTGTACTCAAATCAGAAATAAAATAGTTCATTCTTGTAAATTTATAAGATAATTTTTAATTTTCCCTCAAAGAGATATTTAATTAAGAATTCATACAAATCGAGAAGCCAAAGCCGAGGAAAAACATCAACAATAACAAACATATTAGTTCAGTGGTAAGTTCATTGGTTTATGGCGGCTATTTTAACATCTTATACAGTAGCAGTAATCGATTAAACCGAGCAATATATATTATTCAATAACCTTAATATCTACAGATTATTGGTTAGTTTTTCTTCAGTGACATTGAAAGTTTTATTTTTAAAATTATTAATTTTTTTCTCATGCTATCACAATTTGCAAAGTGGATAATTATGAACATTTCTATAGGGTCGTCACGGTTTCGTAATCTTTCAGAACAAAAAATTGTTTTTGTTTTTGTTTAATTTAAAAAAACGTATTTCTATATGAATTTTTGTAAAAATGTCACGAATGCCCGTGGTACGCAAAAATTGTAATCTACAGCGAGTGTTGTTACGCCAATTAAGCAACACTGCTGCATAACGGTACAACTAAAATTGAGACAATGAGGTGCTCTAATTGTGTTATTAGTGCTGGAGGCTTGCGGTGGATGTTGACTTGCTCCGAAATGAGATTAAAATAATTTCATCTACATAATATTATATCATAACTCACAATATATCCCGTGTACGCAACCTTTCGCAAAACCGGTACATCGAAGCGTAACAATCAAATAACCTTTGGGTCTTCGGTCCTCCGGTTTAAAAGTGCAATAGATCACTTAAGGTTATTAAAAAACGTCGCTCTGGCTAAACAATAAAAGTTTACTGACGCCCCACATAAAAAATTGACTTTGTGCCACTGGAAAACTAAAATAAGCGGATAAACGTAAATTATGTGAATAGCTAATGCGGAATAAACTTGCAATAAAATAGAATTAGCAATGCACGACATCTTTATGATCCTCAACGAAAGGTTAGTAAACTTTCGAATCTTGATAATGGATGCATATTCACCTTTATTTCCATTTCATTAATCTGTTTCTCTATTTTTGTTTTGTTTAGAACTAAATGGGACCAGGGTGCCGTGATGATTCATATAACATAATCGATTCGGATACAGCCCGGGTGGTTAAATAATGTAGACCATAAACGTCAAGAATTAGAAATATTGAAACGGGGTGGCTCGATTTTGAACACGTTAAATTAGGTATTAAAAGGGCCCCCTCTGCTAGATATAAAACTACCCCACGCAGACAAAAATTAATGCTCTCAACATTATTTCATTTCAAATTGCTAAAATGATCGATATCTCGTTTTTCCCAAGATTGACATTAAAACTACCGAAAAAATCGCCTGCGGTACTTTAATTTGAATTGTTCGGCTAATTGAAAAGCACTATAGATTAGGGTGAGGAAAAACAAACTCTTTCCTGAACGAAGCTAAACTAGAACAGACTACGCCATATGCGATGAAGATTGGTTTGGGTAGTTCAAGAACAAAGATACTCCGAGATATTCAACAATAATGCCCCCTTTCATAAGAAAATGTACAGAAAGAAAACGGGAGCGAGGTGTCATGGTTACACTTTACTATAGCAACGGCAAAAAGAATATGCAGAAGACTATAACTTACAATTTAAGTGTGGCTGGAATACCCCACAGACCCCCTCACCAAAACTGTTCTTTCCAGTTCGAAGTATTAAGATTAGTCACTTAAATTTAGGATACCAAATCATTTTAATTCCCATTTTATGATTTTTCCTTATTTATTTTTTCAATATTAAATGTGTCACGTCACTATAGCAACGACCAGGCTCCCCCGAACTCTACAACCCTCCTTTCAAAGTATTAGTGAGTTTTCCCCCCTATCTTCAAAAGTCTCCAGTAATTAATGGGCGCTCCTTTATTAGATGGCGTAGCAAGTTCAATTTTAACGCAAATGGTAAACCAAAGAGTTGAAAGCAGAACGATTCGGGGTCTGGGGGTATGGAACGTCCCCAGGTACATTTAAATTGTTAATTTCAAAAGATCTGATTATGGGGATGAAAGCCGCCAGTGCTTTGAAAAATACTACTTTTTCGCAATGAATTTGTATATCAAACTCCCCTCATCTCCCTCAACTGTTCTGTCTAGTTTGGGTTAATTACTTAAATTTAGGATGACAAATCACTTTAATTCCCGTTTTATGATTGTTCCTTATTTTCTTTTCAATATTAAATATGTCACGCTACTATAGCAACGGTCAGACTCCCCGAACTCAAAACCCCTTTCAAAGTATTTGTGAGTTTCCCCTATTTCCTCAAAAGTCTCCAGTAATTAATAAACGCTCCTTTATTAGATGGCGTAGCAAGTTCAATTTTAACGCAAATGGTAAACCAAAGAGTTGAAATCAAAACGACCATACCCCCCAGGTACACTCAAATTCTTAAATTTCAAACAATATCTGATTATGGGGATGAAAGCCGCCAGTGCTTCGAAAGTAGCCAGTTCTACGAAAACATTTAGTATATTTTTTTCCGGGTTCGGGCACTGGAGAGTTTTCCATACCCCACACCCCGGTCTTTGCAATTATGTTTATCAAAAATAAAATAAAGATTTCAGTATAACCAATTGAGCGTTACTGTGATAACGTGACATTTTAGCAACAAGTAATGACCAAAATAGGAAATTATTTTAAGTCCGGGGATCTGGGGGGTTTGGAATACCCCCAGGTACACGAAAATTGCAGTAAACGACAAATTGTAACAACATCAAATGCAAGATCGACACCAAAGGTTGGGGCGACATCATTTCTACGAAAACATTTAAGATTTTATTTCCCGATGCTCGGGCACTGGAGGGTGTTCCTCACCCCCCAGACCCCCCGGTTTACGCAATTATGTTTATCGAAAGTGAAATGAAGATTTCAGTATAACCGATTGATCGATACTATGGTGACGTGACAGTTTTAGCAGCTATTGCCCAAACTAGGAAGCAGTTGTGTGTCCGGGGGTCTACCCCCAGATACACTGAAATTGCAGTAAACGACAAATTGTAACATTATCAAATGCAAGATCGACACCAAAGGTTGGGGCGACATCATTTCTACGAAAACATTTAAGATTTTATTTTCCGATGCTCGGGCACTGGAGGGTGTTCCACACCCCAGACCCCCGGTTTACGCAATTATGTTTATCAAAAGTGAAATGAAGATTTCAGTATAACCGATTGATCGATACTATGGTGACGTGACAGTTTTAGCAGCTGGTACCCAAACTAGCAAGCAGTTGTGTGTCCGGGGGGTCTGGGGGCATGGAATACTCCCCAGGTAAATTCAAATTGTTAAATTTAAAAAGCATCGGATGATGGAGATCAAAGCCGCTAGTGTTTTGAAAAATATTTCTATTTTTGCAATGAATTTGTATATCAAACTTCCCTCTCTCCATCTCCCTCAACTGTTCTGTGGATGTACTCAGGTGGTGTACTCAGGTACACTTAAATTGTAAAATTTACAACCTTTTGGCTTCTAATAGAAAGTCATGAAGAAACTTTTTAAAAAAACATAAAATGCAAGATAGTTATCGAAAGTTTTAGAAAAGTGGGGATGTAAAATACCCCCAGTATATTATGTCCTCTTTCCCAAGAAAACAAAAGCGGTATTATAAAGTTTCTACATAATTCGTTAATGTTTTGCCTTTCCATACTGGGGTCCTGGGGATATTCCATATATTATGTGAAATAGCCCCCTCCCCCCAGGCATTATTTCCACTAAAATTAAATTTGCACATCTAATTGTGGAGACGAAAGCCACCAGGGCTTAGAAAAATATTCCTTTTTTTGCAATGAATTTGTATTGCAAACTCCCCCTGCCTCGTTATGGAAATACTCAGATCTGCCACAGTTCCTTTTGACCAGCCCTGAGTACGCCAGAATTTGTCATAAGTTATGATGCACTCATAATCCCAGAAACTAAAAAAAGCAACAAATTTGAGCATTTTTTTTTAGAATTTTAAACAAAAAAGGTTATCGGATTTGGCAAGTCATCGCACTTCGAGGTTATCGTTTTATCCGTTAATTCTGTACTACACGAAGATTTATAAAACTGAATTTAAAATTTGAAAAATTCCGGGATTTTTGAATTTTTAATTAGGGGATCAACGAAACCTGGCTTGGATGTATACTTACACTTTCGGGAACCGACGAGTCTATGCCGGATTTCGTTTTAGGGTTGTTATAATTCCTTTTTTGTGTATAACTACAAAACAACTAATGTTATCGAAAAATTACAAGAGATCTTTTTTATGGATAAATAAATTATCTTGAAATTCAATTCTTTTGTTTATTTGTACGATAAAAATTGAGCGAGTTATGATTTTTTAAGTGTTGGTGTTTTTTCAACCCCCGCATAAAAGTGAAATATCAATGAGCGTTTTTCGCAATTTGTTCGAATGAAAAAGATCCTACAAAAAAAAATTAAATACAAAGTTGAAAGGCATTTCAGTTCCTGTAGTTTTGTGTTCCATTTTACCCTCTACAAGAAAAATTGACCAAGTTATGATAAAGTGTGTTTTTATTGAAATCAAAATTGTTAATTTTGTTATTTAAATTGCATTTTGACAGAAATAATTCATGTACCATATTTGTGCCTTTAGAGGAAATAAATAAAGTGGGGTGTATTATTTTAATTTAAAAAAAATCTATTTTTTATGCAAAAGCAGTTTTTTCTAGATAAAACAAAAATAATCAAAAATTTGTTTTTGATTTGAAAAAGTATAAGTCGGTGACAAAAATAGAACAGAATCGAATTTAAAGATAATTTATTTATCTACGAAAAGATCTCTTGTAATTTTTCGATAAAATTAGTCGTTTTGTAATTATATACAAAAAAGATATTATAACCTCTTAACAACCCCTAAAACGATAAAAAAGAGTAAGTATTCGACTAAATTTATACCGTTGATCCCCTAATTATTTTTCTTAAATGGCCAAAATCGAACTGTAGAATCGAAGTGCGTTATGAGAGAAAACGAACGCCAAAACTTGTGTTGCAGGTTAATGAAAAGCCGATTTACAAGATCGAGGGGGGGGGCACAATACTTTGTTCCACTACTTTTTACTTTTCCAAGCACATATTTATGCATTGAAGAAAATTTCGAAAACGTCATTTATAATGAGGGTAGGTAGATAGTTAATAGAGTGATGAGTTTATTGAGACTTCGGCTTTGTAAGTCTGTCAATCATCCAATCATCGGCAAAGTGTAGGTACATACCATACCATAAAATAAAGTTTTCGGATTTGTCGAGGAAGAACAAAAAACTCGCAAGCATTGAGCGTTTTAACAAGACCCTTATGTGTTCATGATTAGTAGGATAAAAGTTAGTCGATCCCCTATACACATAGTACCTTGCTCCTCTTCATTCACCTAACCTTTCCTGCAGGGGTTTGTAACCATACATCCTATTTATTCAACAGCAGCTGTTTATGTTTTCAGTGGCGTGTCGTCTAACATTACCCTTTTAGAAATTGCTATTTTACGATCATCACATAGGTACCTACCCTGCGTTATTTTACAACCCTTTCATCGCACAAACGCTTTTAGCTTAATTACATATTATTAAAACAGTCATGAAAAAAAATTATTTGTCAAACAAAAGTTTCTCCTGTCGCTTAATTGAAAGTTACACAAATTAATGCTGTCATCAGAGAAACACATTATAATTTCTAAAGATTGACTTGGGGTGAATTATTGCCACACTATCCTGAAGATATTTTATGTTAATTTCAACAGTTTTAGAATAAAACTTTGTTTTTGGGGGTGGATTTACAGTTTTACACATACATGGGGTAGGTATGTACGATGTGATCCTACCGAAATCACCTCGTGAGTCAGAGGCCGTTATTCGAGAACGACGTAACTACCCCTCTCTCGGCGTCGCGCCAACCCCCAAATTAAAGAAACTATAACTTGATCCGCACCCCAGATTGTTTTCACAAACTAAAACCGGGCTTTTTTTTATTCTATTACACCATTAATTATTATTAATAAAACATATCGATTTGGTTGCTATTTTAAAACTTAGAATTTAATTTATTTAAATTGGAAAATATGTAGGGTAACGTGGTGAATGTTTTGGTCCATCATCGATTAATGTTTCGTTTTTAAGCTGTTAAGTAAATTGAAACAAATTTACGATTAAACTCAAATTTGCTAAAAGCTTTTAGTTCCGCTATGCTGCTATTAATATTTTACCAAATTTATATCTAATTATAAATTTTTTAATAAGACAAAATTGAAAGTTCTTCTTGTCTATTTTAAAAGGAGAATTTTTTCAAAGAAAACTGTCACCAAAAGATGGCGCGACAGTAGAAAAACAAAAAACAAAATATTGTTGTTATAATCTTGAAATTCTGGAATTAAACTTATCTCCCTCTTAAATAGAGCATCCTGTTATTCCTATTACTTTTTCTTCGATGATGTATCGCTGTTTGCTTTTGAAGAATAATATTTGTTTCGACAGTTAAAAATACTTCATTAATCATTTAAAATTTGTTTGCTAAAGTTTGTTAATTAAATTATTTCTTATTATCCTCTTCTTCTTCCTCTTAACATAGGACTAAGTCCTGTAATTTCTGTAATATCTAAAACAGTAACCTCGGCGAAGTTCCAAAACCACCGCTAGTACTGTGAGCATATTATTTGTTTTACATCTGAAGTAGTAGCTACTAGGCTAGCCTCAGACGTATCGGTTACTCTATTTTATATTGTTCATAATGGCAATTCATTGACATGGGAAGACCATAGCTTTACGTGCCTTTCGAAGCACGGGGACGGCTATATACAAAGTGAGCCTTTACTCGATTCGAACCTGGGCGCTTACGTTAGCAGTTGATCGCGCTAACAATCAGTTCAATGACCGTCTCAAGTTTTCAGTGACAATTATTATTCGAGAAATAAATTAAGAAATTTGTCTACTGGCTAATCGAATAATAAATTATTACTCGAAACACTGCAAGAGGTACATGACAACTATTAGCACCATAACAACCATTGAGCGTTGCCATAACAACGGTCAAGTGGATATGTTGAAATCTTCAGTCTACTCCTGATTAAGATTAAACAGTATACCATTCAGCAGTACAAAGTCGAAAGGTGCCCAAGACGCCCTAGCAGCGCTGTAGCTAGCTTTTCGTAACTAAAAAACAGTTTTGAGTCGGGGGAGTCAGGGCAGTATGGAATACCCCTCAGGTACACGCAAATTGTAATAAACGACAAATTGTAACAACATCAAATGCAAGATCGACACCAAGGGTTGGGGCGACATCATTTCTACGAAAATATTTAAGATTTTATTTCCCGATGCTTGGGCACTGGAGGGTGTTCCACACCCCCAGACCCCCCGGTTTACGCAATTATGTTTATTAAAGTGAAATGAAGATTTCAGTATAACCGATTGACCGATGCTATGGTGCCGTGACAGTTTTAGCAACTATTGACCAAACTAGAAAACAGTTTTGTGTCCGGGGTCTGGGGGGTATGGAATACCCCAGGTACACGAAAATTGCAATAAACGACAAATTGTAACAACATCAAATGCAAGATCGACACCAAAGGTTGGGGCGACATCAATTTTACGAAAACATTTAATATTTTATTTCCGATGATCGGGCACTGGAGGGTGTTCCACACCCCCAAGACCCCCCGGTTTATACAATTATGTTTATCAAAAGTGAAATAAAGATTTCAGTGTAACCGATTGACCGATACTATGGTTACGTGACAGTTTTAGCGGTATTGCCCAAACTAGAAAACAGTTTTGTGTCCGGGGGTCTGGGGGTATGGAATACCCCCAGGTACACGCAAATTGTAATAACCGACAAATTGTTACAATATAAAATGCAAGATCGACACCGAGGGTTGGGGCGACATCATTTTTACGAAAACATTTAAAATTTTATTTCCCGGTGATCGGGCACTGGAGGGTGTTCCACACCCCCAGACCCCCGGTTTACGCAATTATGTTTATCAAAAGTGAAATAAAGATTTCAGTATAACCGATTGACCGATACTATGGTGACGTGACAGTTTTAGCGGGTATTGCCTAAACTAGAAAACAGTTTTGTGTCCGGGGGTCTGGGGGTATGGAATACCCCCCAGGTACACGCAAATTGTAATAAACGACAAATTGTAACAACATCAAATGCATAATCGACACCAAAGGTTGGGGCGACATCATTTTTACGAAAACATTTAAAATTTTATTTCCCGGTGATCGGGCACTGGAGGGTGTTCCACACCCCCCAGACCCCCGGTTTACGCGATTATGTTTATCAAAAGTGAAATAAAGATTTCAGTATAACCGATTGACCGATACTATGGTGACGTGACAGTTTTAGCGGGTATTGCCTAAACTAGAAAACAGTTTTGTGTCCGGAGGGTCTGGGGGGTAAGGAATACCCCTCAGGTACACGCAATTTGTAATAAACGACAAATTGTTACAATATCAAATGTAAGATCGACACTGAGGTTTGGGGCGACATCAATTTTGCAAAAACATTTAATATTTTATTTTCCGATGCTCGGGCACTGGAGGTGTTCCACACCCCAAAGACCCCCAGTTTATACAATTATGTTTATCAATAGTGAAATAAAGATTTCAGTGTAACCGATTGACCGATACTATGGTGAGGTGACAGTTTTAGCGGGTATTGCCTAAACTAGAAAACAGTTTTGTGTCCGGGGGGTCTGGGGTACCCCCCAGGTTCACGCAAATTGTAATGAACGACAAATTGTAACAACATCAAATGCATAATCGACACCTCCCAGACCCCCCGGTTTACGCAATTATGTTTATCAAAAGTGAAATGTAGATTTCGGTATAGCCGATTGACCGTTACTATGGTGACGTTACAGCTTTAGCAATAAGTATTGACCGAAGTAGGAAATAGTTTTGAGTCTGGGGAGTCTGGGGGTATGGAATTACCCCCCCCCCCCGGTATACGCAAATTGTAACAATATAAAATGCAAAATCGATACAGAGGGTTGAAGGGTATACAACATCATTTCTACAAAAATATTAAATGTTTTATTTCCTGATGCTCGATTACTGTAGAGTGTTCCACTCCCCCCAGACCCCCGGTCTACGCCATTGTGTATATCATAATTGAAACGCAGATTTCAGTATAATCAATTGACCGTTACTATGGTGACGTAGCAGTTTTAGCAACTATTGGCCAAACTAGGGAAACAGTTTTAGTCCGCTGAGGGGGGGGTGTATACAAACATACTCAAATTGTATTAGATAAATTTACGAACTTATGGTTAAAACAACATAAATTCAAGGACGAGACCGCTAGTTGGAGGGGGGGAGAGCGAATATCTTTCTACGAAAACATTTAAAATTTTATCTCTTGATATTTGGGGACTGCAGGGTGTGTGCAGTTTATTTTTTATCATAAGTAGATTAAAGATTTTAACTTAGCCACTTGACCGTTGCTATAGCAACATAACATTTTTAGTCACTATTGCGAATAATTTTTAATAACTTAGTCTACCATCTTTCAATCGAATTTTTTTAAGTGGGAATAATAATTCTAGAAAACACACAGCTTGAACCGTCTCCTACAGACCGGGGGGATTGGGGGGAAACCCTCCAGCCAGGTGTCCCGTGTTTGGACGACAACGTCATTGGGAGTTGCCAAAATGTTTGGTATACTTCACAAGGCAAGAAGGAACCCTTGTTGTTGGCATTCGGCAGAAGGTTAGTAAAATCACCAAAAAAGGTGGCATATTGGCAGTGACCACCAGAAAAATTAATACACGCAAAAAAGTTTGGCAAATTGAGGTTTCTAGACAATTAAAAATTTGTCAGATGGTCAAAAGAAAGTTGATGGTTCGTGCCATTTTAATTAAAATGTTTGCTCGTTGATTAGCCAAACCCCTCTAATTATTTCTTACATTAAATAATTAAGTTGTTAAGTAAAATTTAATGGAATGTCCCATGTGTAATCTCATTAATATGTGATTTGAAGTAATCGATAGAAGGTAATAAGTAATTACTTATAAGTGGATACGATTTAAATAATTTTGCGATTAAATCTCAGGAGTTTTGAATATAAAATATGCGTTAAAAATTTATAATTAATTTTAATTAGAACGCTATTTAATGTTAATTGTTTAATTGTGCACCACATTATGAATTGTTCTCTTTCGACTGGAAATAATCGAGCAATTATGACTTGCAAATGCAAGAGCGATTTTATTTTTATAATTGTTAATTTTAATTTGATCTAAACTTTTTTATTGTTATTAAATTTTATATTGTTCTTACTTTGTGTGTCAAGTTGAAGAGAATTTAATCGAAAATCGGTTGAGTTAATATTAAATTTAAAAATTTTTTATTAGATAAAATTGATAGAATCTACAACTGTCCACGTCAAAACGCTGAAAACAAAACCACCGAAAAAAAAAACCACCGAAAAACAAAAACACGAAAAACAAAAACGCTGAAAATAAAAACAACAAAAAACAAATACAACGGAAAACAAAAGATCAGAAAACAAAAACGCCGAAATACAAACGAAAAACAAAAACAGGAAAACAGAAACGCCGTGTTTTTGTTTTCAGCGTTTGACTTTTGTTTTCGTTATTTTCAGCGTTTTGACGTGCTAGATTCTAGCCTCTAAAAATCGAAATGACCTCAAAGGAAAACCCTAGGCTATCATAGAGCTATAATAACGTACTTTTTTGAGTGCCTCAATGGGGAAGGTATGAAATTTAAAAAAAAATTGAAAATGTGTTACGGGAAATCTAGAAATATTTTAAGCAATTGCTATGGTTTCTGGACGCTCGTGTACAGGGTATTGCATATCGTTATGTGACTGCAAGACAATTATAAAAGTTAAACAAATTCTTTCTTTTGTTAAATTTTCCTCACAATGCATTTTATCATTAATCCTCGAATAAAAACAAAGAATCTTTTATTACTATAATGCGACTAATGAAATCGTCGAATAGTCTCGTGCAAAAGCAACATAAAAGACGAAAATATTCAGTAAATAAAATGTAATGAAAAGACCATTAAAACTAACGATTACTCGTTTGAGAATTTTTATGAATTTGTTGAACTCTTTTTACCAAAATTTAATATTTGATGTGTAGTATACGAATAAGTAGGATGATGTACTGGCTAGGATAAACTCGAGGATAATTTAATATAGCAGCATTTGTACACTACAAAAGTCACCCCTAAAAATGCAATTCAATTATATTCCTTTATGTTTTATTCATGTTTTTGAATATGAGACGAAGAGGTTCCGGGATAGCATGGGAAAGAAACTACATATTTTAAGAAATAACTAATAGAGTTTTGTGTTGATAAAATTTTGTATTCATCAAGTGAACGACCTGTCCATTTAAACAAAAGGTGCTACTCCTCCGGTTCCGCTTTGCTTATTCTGATGTTTTTGATCTAAGCAAGATTGCTTTCCTTACAATCCACATTTATTTTATTTTGACTGTTTTTAAACAAACGAAAGTTTTACTTCTTTCCTCGACGATGAAACTTCAACTTGCCCTCAGTGGATAACGAAGTTCGATTTTGCAGCATCGCGATGCGGTATTTCGACCATTAGATTATTAAAACGACCTTCTTTGAAACAATACGATGTCTCGGCAAGTTTTTAGTGTCAAAATTCCAAGCAATGCAATTTAAAACATTTTAGTTTTGTTGTCGCAAGTTAGAAGGAAAACCTGATGCGAATAGTGGAACGCGGGATGAGACTGAATAATAATGACACAATGTCTTTGTCTCTGATTCTTGCACCAATTTATTCTTTTATAAGGATTTTTATAGCAAACTGTTTATTTCCAACGCCGATCCACATTCCAATTATGACAAAAGTTGTCGATTCAAACTTGCAATATTTAAATAATTTAAGTTCTCCTGTTCAGGGGAGACTTGTAGAGACTTATGGAAAACATTTTGTTCACCAAGAAACTTGACTTGGCAGTCGACGTATTTAGGCGTCCAATGGTTGTCGTCTTCCATCGGATATTAATAAATAATAAAACAAACGATAAATGATCCAAAACATTGCCATAAAAGCAAAGAAGGCCTTTTCGCCTATTAGAATCCATAGAGAAGTTCATCCATCACCTTCACTTAACTAAAGAGGGAAAGGGGGAGTTTGATAAAATGCAACTTTAAAATATAAAAATCGATTATGTTATTGAAGAGGGGGGGGGGGGAAGTTAAAATTGTATCAATTCCAGGCAACACCTACAGTTAAACTTGGAATTACTTGCAAACTTATGTATGATTGTATCGCAACAGTGACTTGATGGGCCACGTTACCATAGCAACGGCCAAGCAGATATGCTGATATATTTAATTTACTTTTGATAAAAAGACTGCATGTTATACCGGAGAGGGAATACATCTCGGTGAATTGGTATGGAGAGACAGAACAATACAAACAAATTTTAAGCGTAATGATAACGCATTAGTTTTTCTGGAAAAGATGAATATTATACTGGGTGGTATTCCATTCCCGCCAGAACTTCCGGTCTACAAAAATTAAAGCTTATCTTTTTCTAATTATTATTCTCAATTTTGACTCATCCCCCAAACCCCCGTTCTTGCTTCCTCTAAATACTATTCACATTTTATAATCATTGTAGAGAAATACGTGACGTTGCAGATTGAATTCTCCCATGCTGCCACCTGTCGGGCATCTGATCACGACAAAAGTAAACTGCACAGACCGGGGGGTCTGGGGTGTGGAACACCCTCCAGTGCACCAATATCGGAGGGCAGAACAAGAAATATTTAAAAATTAAGCGGAAGCTTAATAGCAGAAGCTTGAGTTTTCCTGGAAATAAAGACATAAACTGGGGTATGGTATACCCCCCAGACCCCGGTCTGTACGAGTTTGACCTTGTGCTTTCCTAATTATTATTTTCATTTTATTATTAAAGTAAAATTTTTAAAATTAACAGGTTAACTGAACAGTAAAACGAAATTATTTGTAAGCTTTCAGCAATTGTGGCTGCTGTCATCAGACGTTTAACAGCAATTTAATAACACTTTTTTAAATTTTACTTTAATATTAATTTCACAGGTTTACAATTTATATAATTTCAATTATTCGCATTTTAACTTATTCTAAAAAATGCTTGGGGTTACAGATTATATTTTCACACGCCGCCATTTCTTGAATATCTGGTGGATCGAGTATCATGACAAAAGTGAACTGCATAGACCGGGGGGTCTGGGGGGTGTGGAACACCCTCCAGTGTACCACTACCAGAGGGCAGGACATGAAATATTTCAAAATTAAACGGAAACTTAATAGCAGAAGCTTGAGTTTTCCTAAAAATAATAACATATACTGAGGGTATTCCGTACCCCAACCCCCCAATCCCTAATAATTATTATTCCCACTTTGTATTCGTTCTAAAGCAATGCTTAAGATTATAGGTTAAATTCTCGCAATCTGCCACTTGATGAAAATCTCGTAGCTAAACTTTTCAAATCATAAATTCACTTCTGGTAAAAGTAAATTGCATAAACAAGGGAGGGTTCCCCCCTTCCCCCTATGGAATCAATAAATAGAAAAAAAAAACTTAAGGGTAAAGGTTTTATTTTCATATGCTCCCATTGATGAAAATCTGTTCATATTATAAATTAATTCACTAAGCATAAAGTACCAGTGCACCAATATTAAAACAATTAAGCAGAAACTAAGTATTAACGTTTTAGTTTTCCTCGAAACGACGATATAAAGTGGGGTGGGGCGGAATGGATATTGACATGCCTTACCTCCTAGACCCCCGGTTTCTGAAACATTCGAAAACTCTCTCTAAAATTCTATTTTGCTGCCGTATCGGGAAGCGCAACATTTTTTATTTAAAAATTACGCAAAAGGTTTACAATGCCGCTATTTTTAAAAATTAAAAAAATTACGGGGGAATCCCCTGTTAATTACTTGAACTAAAGGCCATAAGTTTGAAAGTTTAGCTTTTACAATGTGAGTGTGCCTGGATCCCCGGTTTTATCCCCATGTTTTCTATACTTTTTACAATCAGTATTATTTGGAGCAAATGAAAACAGATTTGAAACAAGTGAAAACAGATTTGAAACAAAAAAAGAAAACAGATTTTGAGTAAACGAAAATAGGTTTGGAGCAAAGGAAAACAGATTTGAAACAAGTGAAAACAAATGTGGAACATTTGAAACAAAATGAAAAGAGAATTGAAAACAGGTTTGAAGTAAAGGAAAACAGATTTGGCGCAAATGAAAACAGATTTGAAACAAGTGAAAACAAATTTGAAACATTTAAAATTCATTTGAAACAAAATGAAATCAGATTTGGAGTAAACGAAAACAGGTTTGGAGTAAAGGAAAGAAGATTTGTTTTAAATGAAAACAGATTTGAAACAAGTGAAAACAAACGTGGAACATTTGAAACGAAATGAAAACAGAGTAAAACAAATTTGGAACATTTGAAATACATTTGAAACAAAATGAAAACAATTGAAAGCACGAAAACAGATTTGGATAAAATGAAAACAAATTTGAAACAAGTGAAAACAAATATGGAATATTTGAAATACATTTGAAACAAAATGAAAACAGAATTGAAAGCACGAAAACAGATTTGGAGTAAAGAAAATCAAATTTGAAACAAGTGAAGACAAATTTGAAACATTTGAAATACATTTAGAACAAAATGAAAACCGATTTGAAGTAAACGAAAACAAGTTTGGAGTAAAATAAAGCAGATTTGGTGTAAATGAAAACAGATTTGAAACAAGTGAAAACAAATATGGAACATTTGAAATACATTTGAAACAAAATGAAAACAATTGAAAGCACGAAAACAGATTTGGAGCAAATGAAAACAGATTTGAAACAAGTGAAAACAAATATGGAACATTTGAAATACATTTGAAACAAAATGAAAACAGAATTAAAACACAAAAAGAGATTTGGAGTAACAGAAATCAAATTTAAAAGTGAAAACAAATTTGGAACATTTGAAATACATTTAGAAGAAATTAAAACAGATTTGGTGTAAACAAAAACAGGTTTGTAGTAAATGAAAGCAGATTTGGTGCAAATGAAAACAGATTTGAAACAAGTGAAAACAAATGTGGAACATTAGAAATACATTTGAAACAAAATGAAAACAGAATTAAAAGCACAGAAAGAGATTTGGAGCAAATGAAAACAGATTTGAAACAAGTGAAAACAAATATGGAACATTTGAAATACATTTGAAACAAATTAAAACAGATTTGGTGTAAACAAAAACAGGTTTGGAGTAAATGAAAGCAGATTTGGTGCAAATGAAAACAGATTTGAAACAAGTAAAAATAAATGTGGAACATTAGAAATACATTTGAAACAAAATGAAAACAGAATTGAAAACACGAAAACAGATTTGGAGTAAAAGAAAACATATTTAGAATATGTACTTCGGCGGCTTAATTTTTTATATTTTTAAATACGAGAGTACATTGACATTGAAATTAATTTGCGATAAAGTTCTTAACGATTTCTAAATTGGTGTTTGTTTACTTATTCATACAAAAAATTAAACCGCTGAGGTACATATTCCAAATCTGTTTTCATTTGCTCCAAATAATACTGTAAAAGGTATAGATTGGATTTTAACTTGTTTAATTTTATAATTATCATTTTAATTTGCATTTTTAAGTATTATTCTTATTTTCGATTTTGTAATTTGTAATAATAAAGTTTTTCAAATCCTTTTTCTTAAATAATAAATTAGAAGCCATAGTAATTAGACAGATAATACTGCCAAATCACCGTTCACCATAAAACATAGCGCTAACAGCTAAGAGTACTATAATTTTTATAATCACATTTAAGGTTTCTAAATTGTCGAAACAAAAATTACGATATAGGACTCGGCGAGTCCGTCTCTGCAAGCCGAACTTGAAGCGGTGCATGCATAAAGAAATTTTTCTAATTATAAAACGTGAGTTCCAATTTTAGTGATCGTAAAACGTTAATTGAAAGAAAATTAGCAGTAATTTATTTGTGTCGCTACATTCAAACATTTTCCAGTACATTTTATGTATTTTGGCTAAGTACTTTAAAATTATAACCATTTCCTGTTGTTCCAACGAGTAAAAGTAACATTTCAAGATTTGCAGACATGATTTAATTTTTAAAAACTTACACTGAATATTTAAAGTTGCTTCCGGACTGGTAATCGATAACCCAGTCGGGTCTTGGGCTACACATCCATACTGTCCCGCATCCTTTTCCCTATCCACTCTTGTAAAGTGCAGATTGGAGCCCTGTTGAAATCTCCGAGTGGAGTTATCAATGATCGACCCTAAAAGAAAAGAAAATGGTAATTTTTGCAACTCGGTCAGAGATTTTTGGTGTACCATTTAATTCCCAGTAGTAACTGATTCCATAATTGGGGGTAACTTCACAATGTAGAGTAGCGGATTTCCCTTCAATAACGTCGGTGTCTTTGGGTGCGTTTGCAAAGTACAGCTCCGTATGTTCGGAAAACGACGACACTGGAACTAAAAAATTACAATGCTGGATTTTCGATTTCATAAAAGAGGCATAGAAAAAGTTAGCTTCTGTTTTACCTTCGAAGCGGAGGGACTTACCTACCGAATATAATCAATAGGTAACAAGCAAATTTCCATGGTCGAATGTTCTCCGTTCGTTATGCTTTGTCTGCATTTGAATGAGCGAAAACAATCGTGGCTTTTGCACTTCCCTCACGTTCGCAACATCTGCATTACGTTTTATTATCAAGTTACAGTCGCTTCAAAAAATATCAGGCTAATGATCAAACCACCCGTTCATAATTGGTCAAATGCAGGTTTGGATTTATTTTTACTAAAAATGTTATTAGTCGGGCTGTCTTTAAACGTGGCGATGACGACCCTCTCCTCCCGGTAATCGAGAAGACGACAAGCAGTAACGCCAATAAAAATAGTTTACAGACCGAGGATAATGGATAAATTTACTGCTTTAACGGAGGGGCAGTCACAATAAAATAGTTATTATCTACATTAGCAACAGAGTTACGCGCCGACAACAAATATAGAAATAGGCTTCTTGTAAAGTTAAACAGCTTTTCATCCCAGAAATGCCATCATTGGACAGTAAGATGGCCCTACGCAACTAGTTTTGTTTACAGTGACGACAATAACCCCTATCCGTACCTTGGCGATACAAAACACCTCCCCTTTGAGCGAAATCTAGCCAGCATATTCAAATGACATGGTTTACCTTTCCCATGTCCCAATAAAATGTACAAATCATTTTAATTCTATTATTTTTTTATAGTCACTATATCTTCTATATGTGTGCACAGCGCTATTTCTTAGGGCAATGATGGCATTTATGGGATACAAAGTTGTTGCACACAGTCCTTGCTTTATTGTTAATGATGATAATCATCAACCCAGGGGACCGACGAGACGGCTTGCCTACGTGCCGCCTAACCTTGGAGACGGTCGTAGGAAAGTTAGTCTTGCGTCAGTTGATCACGTTAATTAGTAGGCCAAAACAGATTTGTTTGTTTTTTCGAAACTTGGAGAAAACCCTGTGTTAAACTGGAAACTTATATTTCTAGAAGAAAAAATTTTAATTTTGATTAGATTGAAATCCAAGTCCCCCCCATCGAGTTATACCAAAGCCCACTGATTTCAAATTCAAATTTTTTTATCCCATTTCGTCAACCTGGACGAGTTGAAGGCAAATAAAAAAAACTAAATTTTTTAAAAATATCGTCCAGGTTTATTCTAGCAATAAAAACACGATTTTATCAATTGAACTCGTAAATACTGCAATAAATAAAGGGATAACAGCCCTTAACACTTTCTTGCTAATGAAACTTTTTAGTTGATAATCGACTTAACGTCCCGTTGATTTTCGATGATAAAACAGCGAAAAGATTTTATCGAAAATGGAAATCTCGCATTGTGTAACTTCAATTCCATTTCGAGGTGTAATTTATTTTTTTCGAGATTACGAAAACAGTTTACCCTTTCAAATAATTTCGTTTTAGGTAGCTGTTCTATTTTTTATCAAAAACTTGAAAGTTCTCGAGTGCATAATAATTTTTCTGCAACAGTGGTAAATTTGCAATTCAAATTTTTGCCAGATATCTGAGAGCTAGACGAGGGTTCCACAGACATTAAAATTATCTTTTTGAAGCAGTCACAGGAACTAATTGGGTTTCCTTGCAATTATTTATTAAACTCACCGTGAATACACAAGAAGAACAATATAACTTCAATAATTCCAAACATAGTAACGGAGGGTGTTTTTGTTTATTACTTTTGTTAATAAAAATCAGCCGCACACTCACAATATAAAATCACAAAGAAAAGAGTCATTTTTTTAATTTATCATTTATTTCATGTTCGTACGTGATAAATTAGTTTAAACAACGCGGAGTTCCGATTTGCTGAATGCAATCCACCGGTCGGCATTCCACAAAACAAAACCGGCTCTACATAAATTCAAACGACGGATTTGTCGATCATACTCGCACCTTTGCCGAATCTACACGAATATTTTTGGCATATCCGCTAACCTGACACATCGGCAGCCCTTCATACAATTTTGATTTTTTTTTTACTTGGCAAGTTAGTTTCATCCCTAACCGCGATTGTATAAAAAGCTGTACGAAATCCCCTATTGACTGGACTACATGAATATCCGATTGCCTGTATTTCCAGAATTCTAATCCAATTGTTATTATATTTTTCATTTAATACGCCTACTGGCTATGCAACCAGCATAACACCAAGCCATTGTAGATACAAACACCATGCGTCGTTCTGATATCCTGATACAAAACATGAAAAATTCATAAGTATAAGTTTACCAACAACTTGGATTTGAATTTAATATTATTTTTTCAATTGGGACTGCTAATATAAATGAATAATGCTGAATGAATATTAATCAATAAAAGTGTGCAGTTGACCCTGTGGAAGAGTACAATATGCAACACACAATACAGATCATAAGTAAATTTTTAAGAAATAGATTTTTTAATATTTAAAAAAAATAGTAGGAATTTAAAAACCAAACTTTTGAATATTTACGGCTGATTACATTTTGGTGGAAACTATCTTTAAATTTTTTTTAAATATTTTTTATCTTGAATATTTTAAAACTATATTCGGTATTTTGTATTCTTATATTGCAGCTTGAGCTGATTCAATTTTGTTTATGAAATTGATTCTAAACAACAAATTTTCATTCTGAATACTTTGCAGGTTTAATTTTCTCAACCATCTCGGTGCGATCGCCGATCTGTTCTCTGATCCGACACTGGTACAGATTCATTTTCCTCCTGAACCAGGTGAGTAAGGTTCTTTCCCGATTACAATAAGAAATTGAGAATATGTACCATGTCGATAGAGAATATCTCTAAATCGTATCTTCAGAACCTTAATATGGAAGCTTATATTTTTATGAAGAATGGCTCACAATGGCAGCCCACTTCGCAAAGTAACAACAAAATAGGTACAGGAAAAAACATTTTCTTCATTAGAGCTACAAGTTTGATGCTCACTTGTTGCTGCTTGATAAAAATCTAGCGGTTGAAGTTTTTTAAATCATTAATTTACCTCTGCGAAGAGCAAACTACATAAACCGGGAGGAATGGAACACCCCCACTCTATCAAGAAGTTGTACATTAAATGTGTAAAAATTATTCAAACCCACATTGCAATTTTTCTGTTTTAAACTGTTCCTCTACTGATCACTTGATACTGAAGAATATTAAGTTTGCAAATATTTTTTCAAATTAAATACGAGCGGGAGTTAGAAACTGGGGGGAGCTTTTACCTGTTGCTCGGCGCTATCTTGCATTTAGTAATGTTTTAAAAAGTTTCATTACCACTTACTACTGAAGGCATTTGTAAATTTATCTATTACAATTTGTGTATAACTGGGGTGCTCCCCCCAGACTCCCCGGTTTCTAGAACAATGCCTTCTAGTTAAATTTCAGCTATTGGAATCAGTTAATTAAATTTGTTAACTACAGAGTAGCAATGGACGTATGTAGACTGCACCGATGGTGAAAAATTAATCCTTTTTTTGGGTTCTGACCGACGGTCATATGTAGATTGCACCGATGGAATTAACTGGATTATAGAGCATTAGTAGGAGTACAATGAACAGATTACATAAGTAAAGCTCCTTGAGCAGCCTATTTATAATAATAAAACAACATAAAAATCAAATATATTTTAATATTTTTCCCAACCTACTCTCAGTCAGAGATTTACCTCAGAGGTTGACACGTTTTTATTTAATACAATTATCCTGACATTATTATTATCAAATCCGCTTAAATGGCACAATTCCTAAAATTGTCCAAAAAAAGGCCGAGTAGACAGAATAGAAAATATTTTACCTAGGAGGTAAAAAAAATAAGTTTTATCGTTAAAGCTAAAATTGATTTAAAATCCCCTCATCAAAGAAACTTGAGTACGACACTGATTTACGATCCAATTAGAGTTACCAAAACTTATTTTCCTTATTGCTATCCAAAACATTGCGGCAAAAACAAAAACGCCGAAAACAAAAACCTGAAAAAAGTACCGAAAGTAATCCAAACAAAAGATGGCTCTTATAGAGTAAAATATGTTTGGGACACAATAAAAGATATTTTGACAAAAATAGGGAACTACTATCATACATTAATTTATTTTAAAATAATAAATCACGACTTTTTAAGTAGTACCAATGCGACTTGTTAAAAAAATAAAATCTCCAGAAGTTTGTTATATGACAGAACAGAACAGTGAAAAAAAGAACAATGAAAAAATAGAACAACGATAAAACAGAACAAAGAAAAACGAAAACATTGAAATAACAGAACCTTGACAAAAGAGAATATTGAAAAATGAGAACATCGGCATGAAGTTTTGTCAAATGTTTGCATGAGTTTTGATTATTTATTTTGAGTTTTAAGGGCGTATTACACCAAAAAGTAACGTATTTTAACAATTTTTTTAGTCCAGCCGACACATATGTGTAAGAGAATGGTGTAATTTGTATAAAATGGTGAATAGTGACGTTCTAAGAATTAAACATATTATTAAAAAAATTTAATGTAGCGAATGTTTTTAGGGTGAATCAAAGATTGCATCCGGTCCGACTGCTACGGGCCGTTTTGACAAACGCTATTATAACTAAAAATATTCCCTTAGTCCGGTCCTACTAGGGAAAGTGTGGAAGTGTGAAATGCCTTCTATATTATGTGGAAAAGAAATATATGGTGATATTGGGGACCAATTTAATAATCCAAACAATATCCTAATTAAATAATAAAAACTCATGCGAATAGTGTTGACAAAACTTTATTCCGTTAATCTCATTTTTTAATGTTCTTTTTTGTTAATGCCCTGGTTTTTGATTGTTCTGGTTTTCACTGTTCTGTTCTTTCATGTTTTGATTTTACAGGCCGTTTTTGAAATATTTAATAAAAATTAATATTAAATAAAAAAATTTAAAAAAAATTGCTTCCATGAACCAATTTTATTCCAAATTTAATCAGCTCTAATTCCTGCCATAAACATAACAAATCTCAACTTTAGTTTTGAAAATCTTGTTAATTTTTAAAATATTAAATAAAGACTAATATTAAATAATAAAATTTAAAATAATAAAAAACAATAGTTTTTACGAACGAATTTTAATTAAAATTTAATCAGTTCTAAATATCGATTAAAATATGCGAAAACCTAAATTTGGTTTTGAAATTTCTATTAATTTTAGAAATATTAATTAAACAAGGTGGAACTCGGATGACCGCAGTTCTTAGGCTTCTATACAGCTACCTTTTGGTTTACAATTATATAATATTTTGTAATTATTTTTAATTTAAATTTATAATTTTTCTTTATCTGCACGATCATCAGATTATCTTAATTTTTTAGTTGGTAACAAAATTTTCTATATAAGAAATTGACTTGCATTTTGTAAGTGTTATTTTTACGTTTTACGTAATTTTTACTTTCACTCTTTCGCACCTTTAATTGGTTAGTTCATTTATTACCAACCCAAAAAAAAGTGTAAAATGAATAAAATAATCTCATAAACAATTGAAAAAGCGTCCACAACTCTGTGTGTTTGATCTCAATTAATTATTTTGAATCTTGTTAATCCATTCACGCGTTTGTCCATCTACCCACAAAAAAGTAAAATTTAGTGACAAAAGGTTTTTTTGTTACTAATTTAGTGACTTTGAATTATGCGGACGGACGGACGGACGGACAGACGGACGGACGGACGGACAGACGGACGGACAGACGGACGGACGGACACGAAGCCAGATCATAAGGCTTCTTTCTATACTATGTATAGAAGCCTAAAACTAATATTAAATAATAAGATTTAAAAAAAAAAAAATAGTTTCCATGAACCCATTTTAACCAAAATTTAAATAACTCTAACTCCTACTATAATGATAGAAAATATCAAATTTAGTTTTGAAAATTCAGTTAGTTTTTAAAATATTAAATAAAGACTAATATTAAATAATAAAACATAAAAGAATAAAAATACAATAGTTCTCATAAACCCATTTTATCTAAAATTTAACAAGTTCTAAATCCTAAATTTGGTTTTGAAATTCGTATTACTTTTTGAAATAATAATTAAAAACTAATATTAAATAATAAAATTTAAAATATTTTAAAAAATAGTTCCCATGAACTAATTTTTACCAAAATCTAATCAGCTCTAAGTCTCAATATAAGAAAACAAAATCCAAAATTTTGTTTGAAAATTCCAATTCGTTTATGCTGTAGGTCGCACACAAAATTTGACAACACACTCACATACACACACACACCCACACACACATATGTACATCCATTTTATATATATAGATATGCAAATTTTACCACTGCCAACAGAATAAACGTAAACGAAATAAACAAAAATCAAATTTATTATTTTTCATTATATTATTATTTTTATTTGTTTTTTAACCGCCAAAAGGTGATTAGCAAAATTAATGATCACGATCACGCCGAGTCGTACGAGAACGAACGAAGAACGTCATTATTTTGATGAATTATAATTTTTTCTTGCCATTATGTCCTGCTTGACCTTTTTTAACTTGCCAACTAAAAATTTAGATGGGGCGTTAATTTTAATTTGACCTCTGCCATTTGCACTAAGTCGATCGATAGGGATCCATTCTATTCGTTGGATCTCCTGCTCGCACTTGATCGTAAATGCGGTATCTCTGCGAACACCTTCGATTATGTACAATCGAACGGAGGGTTTTCGTTTGGAGCCGCCGTATTCGATGTAGTGCTCGTCTCTAATACCATTCGAAATATCGAATCCGATCTCCTCCTGTACCTCTCGTATAGCACAGCCGACAGGCGTTTCGTGACGGTCAAGTTTTCCTTTCGGAAAACCCCACGGACCGCTGCGAACACTCGATTGTATCATCACCACATGCGACGAATCTTCGGACAAAATTGCGGCGCCGTACGTGGGCAATGTGCGCTTATATTTTGTCCATTCGTCGTAATGGTAATGCAAATCCGCCGCGTGAATCCTCAAAGATGCTTCCACGTTATGCAGATGCCAAGTGAAAGCAAACAAGGTACATTTTCTTGCGTCCTTACGACTACATGCCGAATTATCTATGTAATCGTAAAATGCCTTTTCCATTCTAAACAATCTGTCGATAAAATTTTCGTCGGCATAATTTCGTATCGAATACCTTTCAATGAGTTCCATTGCGACATTTGTGGGAATATTGCACCAGGTGTCGGGCTTACGTGTCTCCTTTTCCTTCAAATCGAACCGAGTAGATCTCGAATTTCGATGATTTACAAATATTGCAGGCCGTTTTGGTGCAACGTTTTGAGTAGCCTGTGTCGAACGACTTCTTGCCTTAACGTTTTTCGAATTTTCATTCGATCTGGTGTCGGTACTTGCCTTCTCTACAATGGGCATTTCCTGTCTTGTCAAGTCATCGGTTGGGACGCATTGGTGTTTGGGCTTTTGTGTGTCGTCATCATGATACCATTTGAATATGGTATCAATACCTTTGATGTTCCTGGATTGAACGATTGTGCTCTTGGAAACACGGAAAGCGTTGCCCGATCCTCGATTAACTTCTAAAATTCTACCTGTCGTAGCCTGTACCGCGGGACTTCTTAGATTAACGTTTAGCGAATTTTCGTTAGATCTGTTGTCGGTATTTGCCTTCTCTATAATGGACAATTCTTGTCTCTTCAAGTTATCGGTTGGGAGGCATTGGTTTTCGGACTTTGGTATGTCGTCGTGATACCATTTGAATATGGTATCTATACCTTTGATGTCCCTAGATTGAATGATTGTGCTTTTGGGAACACGGGAAGTGTTGCCCGATCTTTGATTAATTTCTAAAAATCTATCAGTGGTATTCGGCATTATGGAATAATAGAAATAATACGTGTACGTAGTAAATTGGGTGGTGCAAATTTAATCAAGTTGTGAAAACTAATTTTTTCTTGAAATATTTCACTTATATAAACATCAAACTACGGATTAACAAATCAATCCGATGATCAATTAATCTGATTATCCTAGTTGATTAGATGCTCATTTTATTGGGTAATTCTAATAACAAAGTAAAAATACACATACATAAAAGATGAAAATGCTTATTGGCCACGAGGAAAGTTTTCGAGTTGTGAAGTAAAACTTCACATCGACTACGTTGTGAAATCCAAAATGGCGCTCTCAAAAAGTTACGCTGAAGCATAAATTTGTACATAATTTAATTAATGGTTATTTGGAAGTGTCCCAGTTGTCCCAATGACTAACCAAATCGGGCCAAATCAAACAGATGGATGGTAAACGAAATAAACGAATTTTACTATTTATATTTATTACTAGCTGGATACCCGGCTTCGCCCGGGGTCTCATTAAAAATAAAATACTTTGCCTTTGTCTGAAGTATTTTGATTTTGCAGGGTTGATTTACCCGAGCTTTTCTTCTTCAGTATTTCCGAACGGTTTCCAGTCTTGCTTCCCGTTGTCCTTTGGTTGCTATAACTTGATTTATTTTTACGAAATGAAATCACTTATAATAGTGTAGGTACTGAATGTGAATATACCAACGTAAAATTACCATATATCAATTACAGGTATTGGCGATGGGAATCTCGTTCCATTCATGCGCGTCCGCAATTTTTCATTTTTTTAAATTAAGCTTTTCGGTCCCGGTTTTTAGCGGAAAACCTCTTTAGGGTCCTAGAAAGTAACTGTGCAAAATTTGGTTGGGATCGGTCGAACGGTCTAGGAGTCTATAAGGAACAAAACACACACACACCATCACACACAGACATTTTTGGAAATGGTTTTATTTTACTAAGGAGACTTCAAAAGTGTAAATCCATCAAAATCTTAAATTTTTTTTCTGCAAGAACAACAAATTTAAATTAATTTAATAGTAATTAATTTTAATATTGCATTTATATTTAACTAGAAAGCATTCTTCTTGAAACCGGGGGGTCTGGGGGGTGTGGAGCACCCCCCAGGTCCACGAAAACTGTATAAGACAAATTTTTCCGAACTTATGGCTTTCTGTGATCAATAACTAGATCAAAGATCAAAACATTTTAAAACAATGTAAAATGCAAAATAGCAATCGGGGGTCCGAGGAGGGGGTTATTTTTAGTTTCAATCATCTATTAGTACGACCTTATAAGTCCATGGTTTTGATTATATTTTAAAATAATACCCGCCGGAAAGGGGCGAGATACATTTTGAGTACTTATATTTCTTCATATATATTTTTATATAATTTGTAGATTTAGACCAAATATTTAGAAACCGGAGGTTCTGGGAGGGGGGTGTAGCACCCCATAGATACTCTAAAATTGTAAAAGCATAATTTTCGGACTTGCGGAAAAGCAGGCGCCCGGGACAGTTTAAAATTCGTCATCGACAAGAACTTTTAAAAAAGTAAAAATTTCTTTTTTCTATATTCCTTTTATTAATCTCTTTACTTAATACGTCATAAGTTTACCTAGCACAATTTTAGTGTACCTGGGGGGTGCTCCACACCCCCCAGACCCCCCGGTCTGTAGAAGTTGAAATTTAAAGCTGAATAAATTATTACAACGTCGAAAAAAATAAAAGTCGAAAAGTCGAAAAAAATAAAAGTGTTCTTTAAAATATAAGTTAAATTGTTGACCTATAAAGTCATTAAAATATTTCGGATTCAAACATATTTTGCCTAATTAGTGTAGAAAAGAGGGAGGGGGGTTCCATGGTCTTGATGATGACCAGTTGAGTTCAGAAATATGAACTTAAAAACAAAGACAATTTTTAGACCAAATTGCAAATTTATTAGATCAAAGATTTAGAAACAGAGGGGTCTGGTGAGGAGGAGGACTCGTGTAGACATGAAACAGAGGAGGAGAAAACTGTATAAGAAAATTTTTTCCAAACTTTTTCTGGGATCAATAATTAGATCAAAGATCAAAAACTTTTTAAAACAATGTGAAATGAATTTGATGCATATTATGCACATTATTAGTTTTGATCATGTTTTAAAATAATACTCGCCGGAAGGCAAATGACACGGTTTGAGTGTGCCCCCCCCTCGCGCTAGACCCTTCGGTCAATAAATCTGTGCGTTATTTATTTAAATGTGCCGTTAAAAATATGAATTTGAAGAATTATGTTATAAAACTATTAAAAACATTTAGAATTAATTATAAAATGCCATATTCGGTTTTTACTTTATTTAGAGGGGAAGGGGGTATAAAAGCTCTGACATTGTTTCGATGAATACCATTAAAATTCCGAAATATTTCCACATCGTTTTTGGAAGCGATGGCACATACTGGGATGGGATGGGATGGGACGGGATGAGACAATTAATATCCCTTTCCTCCTCCAGAACTCCACTCAGTGTCTTACATTTCATGTTGAATTAAAAAGTTTCTCTATTAATAATTTAATACCAATCGAAAGCCAAAAATTTGAAAGTATTTATTTATTAAAATTTGAGGGCGTCTGGAGAATGGTATACACTTTCCAGACCCCATGGTTTGTGGAATCATGTTTTCTAATTTGAGGACGTCCATTAATTATGTGAGTTAAAAATTGGGGGTGGGAGAGTCCGGAAAAATCTTACCAAATCTAATTTTAGAGTGGGGGGTCAATGAAAATCTCACGTCAACTTTGTAATTCTGAGAATTGCATTATTGCAATAGATTTCCTGTAAAAAATTACTGGTCTCCGGTGTGGTAAAAATTGCAGTGTAAATCTTACGTAAGGAGGAAGACGGGGGTCCCACAAAATCTTACCAAGTTTCACCAGAGGGTTGGGGGGGGTTGTAAAATTTAAAGAAAAACATCTCACGTAATTAATGGATATCCACTTATCCATTAACTACTGATACTGGTTTACACTTGTTGAAATTTAAAGCTGAATAAATTATGTATTACAATGTCGAAAATAATAAAAATGTTTTTTACTTTTAAGTAACATAAACATATTCTGCTTAATTCGCTAGGAGAAGGTGGGGGAGAGGTTCTGACATTACCTTGATGATAACCAGTTAAATTTAGAAATATGAACTAAAAAACAAAGATAATTTTTGATTTAGACTAAATTGCAAAATTTATTAGACTAAAGGCTTAGAGACCGGGGTTCTGGGCTTTCTAAAAAGCAGCAGTGTTTGTTTTAGTGTAATTAAAAAAAAAGCAAAAACTTTTGGTTTTTAAGTTATTAACATATATGTACTTATTTGACTACATCACTTGGCAAAAAGATTTACGATGCAATTTATGGATTTATTAATACATTTTTTTTGGATTGTGTTTAGAGCTGGGAATAGCGGCGTTGACCTAGAAATTTGTATAAGAATCATCAGCTAAAATTTCACTTCGTTGGGGAATTTTATGGTTTAATTTCCTGAACCTTCTCGGTGCGATCGCCGATCTCTTATCTGTGGGTTAATCCGACTCTGGTACAGATTCATTTGCCTCCTGAAACAGGTAAGTAAGGTTCTTTCCCGATTGCAATAGGAAATAGAAAACACCGAAAACTAGTTTGGATTAAAAAGTGTAAATTAACAATAAAGGCAATGAAAAATATTGTATAGCTTCTGATAGATTTTATTGAAACATGGATCTGAAATGAACTGAACGAAAGAAGAAGTAAGTATACGTAGGTTTCCATATAAATAACAGAGTTGTAGATGCGATCGACTGAATATTTGGAACTTCCCAAAAATGAAAAGGAAGCCTTTTTAGGTTTATGATCTTTTCGGAACTTTTGCTCGTGCAAAATTGATAATTAAATTGTAGGTAATATTTAAACATTCGCTGTCGATAATATAAATAAATCAATACATCCGATCCGACTAACATAATACTAATTAAAGAGCAATACTCCATAAATGAAAAAATGCATAAAGAAAACTACTAATCAAATTTATCGACCAATCGCTGCATTAAACTATAATCATATAAATATAGCTTTATAATAATAATAATAATAATAGAATTTATTAAACAATATGCACATCATACAATTTACAAATTATATAAAAGAAAACATAATAGTTTAAAAGGTAGCTGGTTCAGCAAGCTGATTTTCAACCAGTACCGAAGGAATTAAGTTCCATCAATTTGAGCGACTAACAACCGATTAATCACTTGCTTCTTAAATATAAGCTTAGATTCTGCATTTTCGAAGAGATCGGAAAACCTGTTGAAGATTTGGAATGCACGGTACTCAAAAGATCCTTCGAACTTAGAGGTCTTGTGCACAGGTACTGAAAGATTACCACCATTCCTCAGGTTTAGATTGTGGCACTGGGATCTTTTATTCAGGAAACATTGGAGATAGTCCGGAAGTCCTGTTTTGTAGATCCCAAACAAGAACAGAGCAAAATTCAGTTCACAACGTGATTCTAATTTCAGAATATTCCATTTATTGTAGAAGGGAGTGATGTGGGCACAACGTTCAATGTTGAAGGCATAGCGAAGACACGAATTCTGTAAGATTTGCAGTTTACTCTTTAAACTGTCAGTGAGAAAACCAAAGTAAACAGTAGAACAGTAATCGATATGACACAATACTAAACTTTGAACCAAGTTCCATTTGACATGCGGAGGTAGGAATTGCTTGTATCGGTACAATGTCTTGAGCTTGAAATAACCTGTGCTACATATTTTATTGACATGAGCTTCGAAATTCAAGGCAGAGTCCCATATAACACCAAGATTTTTCGCCTTTTCACTGAAGTTAACAATGTTATTATCGAGAAGAACTTCTGTATTTCTTGAGTTGTCGGCGATTGCTCGACAGCGAGCATTGCCCATGCAGAGGCACACTGTTTTGCCAGGATTAAGTACCAAGCCATTTGCAGTAGACCAGCGTAAAACAGCTTCAAGACTGGCATTGATACCAGCAAGAATTTCATCGACTGCTGAAGGATCACCTGATATATATACCTGAGTATCATCAACATACAGGTGAGCATCACAATTATCCGGTAGAACTTCCGGCAGATCGGACGTGAAGATCACAAAGAGCAGCGGACCCAGTAAACTACCCTGGGGAACACCTCGTTTGATGTTGAGTTCATCAGATACACTGCCTTCAAGATTGACACGTTGAGTTCTACCCTCCAGGTAATTAACAAGAAACTTGAGCGCAGAGCTGTCACATCCATAGTAACCCAACTTGGCTGTAAGGAGTTCATGATCGATCACATCAAACGCCTTGCTGTAGTCAAGCAGCGCCATAACAGTTACCTTGGAGTTATCCATATTCCTAATAATATCACTTGAGACCTTTGCCAATGCAGAAGCAGTACTAAAACCGGATCGAAATCCGGATTGAATTCTGGGTAGAACGCCAATATCTTCAATATGCTCAAGCAACTGCCGATGGATGAACGATTCCAGAACCTTTGAGAGCGCCGGTAAGATGCTGATGGGTCGAAGGTCACTAAAACTATTCGCATTGTTGACTTTCGGCAGGGGGATAATAATCGATTTCTTCCATAAATCAGGAAGAGACGATGTCTCCAAACAGTAGTTGATTAAGTGCGTTAAGATGTTCAGGCAGAATGGTAAGATAAGTTTCAGCATTCTAGATGAGATACCGTCAACACCAATTGCATTGGATTTCAACCCAAGAATAGCACTAGCAACATTGTCAGGATTGACCAAACGGAATACCAATTTATTAGTGACTCGAGGATGACAGTTATTCCTAAATTTATCAATGATTTTAGGATCAATAACAGTACTTGGTGCGGAGTCGACAAAAAACCTATTCAAAACATCAGCGTTAGAGTTTTCAAGGTTCATTATAGTATTTTTGGATTTACCGTGAATATTGGCATCATCGAAAACTTCCATAACTTCCTAGGGTTGTTGTAGCGGATATCAATTTGATGCTTGAAATACGCTTTCTTTTCATTTAGAACAGCTTGAGTTACGACGTTACGAATTTCTTTGTAAGCTTTGTAATCAGACAACTTTTTAGTTTTGGTGTACTTCCTAAGCGCCTTTTGACGAAGATTCATCATGCATCGCACATTGAAGGTTAGCCAGCCCGGTGATCTAGTTTCCGATTTTTACTGTTGAGATGGGCGCATGGGTGTCAAAGAGGTAGTCAATGGCCGAGTTAACATAATCAAGTTTAGCATTGATGTTATCGAAATACAAAACACGACTCCAGTCCAACCTCGAAGCATCAAAGGCAAACTCATCGGCATTAATATTATTCAAATTTCTCTTCGTAATGAATTGAGGAGAACAGTTTGTGCGAGGAAAATCCAAGCTACAACTAACCAAACAGTGATCAGACATGTCAGACATATCATAAATGTTCACCTTCGAAGACTTGATATGATTGCTCGAGCAGATGAGATCAATAAGGGAAGACGAGTGAGCAGTGATTCGGGTAGGTTGATCGATTATCTGTACCAGATTGAATGATGAAAACAGTGACTTCATTGCAGTGCAAAGATGAGAATTGGTGAGCATGTCAACATTGAAGTCACCCAACAGTAAGATGCCATCATATTCGACACTAATCCTAGCTAGAGTATTCTCAAGTTCTTCGATAAAGGCAGGTAAGACTTGAGGTGGACGGTAAATTGTTCCCACAGCATATTTTTTGTTCCTGATGGTAATACAGACCCACAGCTGCTCAAACGTACTGGTCTCGCTAAGATCAATGTTGATAATACGACTCCTAATGCAGTTTCTGACGTAACAGCAAACACCGCCACCTCTACTCGGACGGTCACATCTGAATAAGGAGTACCCAGGGATCGAAACCAAAGAAGACGGAAAATCAGGCAACAACCAGCTCTCAGAGATGGATATCACTTGGAAGTTCATGTCCATAACTACAGCTAGGAAATCATCGAAGCATTTAACAAGCGATCTAATGTTAAGGTGACCGACAACAAAATCATTAGCAGCGGTATCACCATTTGACGTTGATGCGAGGTTATTGAGTGCTGGCGGGGGGAGCGGTACCCTTTGAGCCTCGAAAAAAATTAAATCTTCGAACGACAACACCACTCGGCCAGCAGTCCGGTTTAATAAGAGAATCATACAGCGGTAATTCTGCACTTATTCTGAAAGTTGACATCGAGCTGTATTCGCTTAATTTATCACAAGTAAAATTCCCATCAGGGAATTTTTTTGTTAGAATTTTTATGCTTTGTAATTTCTAATCGTATAAACAGCATAAAAGAAAGCAATACAAACTTACTTATACAGGTGCATTTAAAAAATTTTAGTTAAAATGTGAAATAATTTTGAACATTTAAACAGTATTTAAATGTGTGGTTAAGATTTTCTTCTGATATTAATTTCACAAAAATTTAGCAAATCTGAACTTGAGAGTTTCTGCTTTTAAATATTGCAAATTTACCTGGCATTTAATGCATACTTTTTAGAGTTTAAATAACTTTTTGTTCGACCCTTGTAAAGTTTATCATATGTTTTCATTACATCTTGAATTATTTAATATTCGAGAAAAACGTAGTAATGAAAAGGATTACATTACAGTCATGAAGTCCTATTTCTGATGTGGTCTATTTGTTTAACATTGCAGGATTGCATTAGTGATGGAGATACTACTGCAGTACACGGTTTACTTGTTCATACTGGTGGGCTACTGGCCACTAAAAATGAAGAATTCTAGATTGTTACTTATGTACAAAATGTATTTCTGGTTTACTATGACGGTTTATATTCTTATAACTTTGAGTGTAAGCATAGAAGTACCTTACAGTTACACAAGTGGTCTGAAAACATTTGTAAACATGATATCAGTCTTCGCTCAATTTACGTACGGCTTGATTAAACTGGCGTGCTTGTCTTTGCCTGTCATGCAAAATTTGTTCCATAAATTCATTGTTACCGAAAAAAATATCCTTGGAGGTAATCATGTGAGTGTAAAAGAGATTTACCTGAAGTACGCCAGAAGGAACAATAAGCTGAACTTGTTTTGTATATCAGTGGTTACGGTGAATGCTGTCGCATATATTATTGCTCCTTGGATAGTAAAGAAGACGGATCCTTCTATCAATGAATACGTGCTACCTCTAGAGTGCTACTTCCCGTTTAATTACTATAAGTATTACAAAATGACGTTTGTGTTTAACGTAATTGAAGGACTGGTGGCTTCTACCTACCTAATTGCTTGCAATATGACTTATGTTGGTATGATGATTTTTATAATAAGTCAATTTGAAATTTTAAAACACGAAATAACCGATGGAATCGATACGACGAAATTCACTGATGACCAAATTCATCTAAAGTTGCGTCAGTATGTGATATATTACAAAAACATTAAGAAGTAATTGTCAAACTAAAATTTAATTCAAATTTATTTAATTATGCGATTTTTAGATTTGTCAGCGACTTGAATGGAGTCATGAAATATCTTAACCTAATATATTTTTTAATATGCATTGCCCATACCGCAATGATTGGTTTCGAAATTGTTACCGTAAGTCCTTTTTAATAATTATTATAAGGTTCGCGCTTAAATTTTGATGTAAAAATTAGATAATTACTTTTTGAAAAATCCTCCCCCCCCCCCAAGCTATTTACTTCTTAATGTCGACTTGGCTTTTGTAATATTGTTAACTAAGTTTTAAATTTTTCGTTCCCATTATGTCCTAGATTGGCACAGTGGTTTTAATTCAATAACATTTCAGGACATCTTCTCTTATCAACTTGTAAAAAACATTTGGTACTTATTTGCGAGTTTAACAACAGACCTTTTCACATGGCATTGGTTTGGAAATAAACTCACTTTAGCGGTAAATCAATAAATGTTCGAATTAATTAAAAATCCTTTTAACTTGAAATATTTTAGCATGCTTCAGTAGTGGATACCATCTGGGAGAGCGACTGGTACAACTGCAATATTAAGAATAAAAAAACTATATTGATCTTCATGATGCAATTTCGGCGGCCCATGAGAATTTCTGTAGGATTTTCTCATTACTTGTCTTTGGAAACAATGATAATGGTAGGGTCAATCAGACTAAAATTTAAAAAAAAACATTAATTTTTTTTCCAGATGTTAAAGTCAAGCATAACTTACACGATTACATTAAAGCAATTCTATGCTATGAAGAATGCTCATCATTAATAATATTACTGCATAACTTTAAAATTACACTGTTACCCCTAAGGCACTTTGGTGTCGCCTTGGTTTTCCAAACTTTTGGAAAAGAGAATTGGCAGGTCACGTTTCGATCAGCACATTGAAAGCACAGGTTTGTAGTCGAGTCCCAAAGCTTTCTATATAATTATTTTTTAGCATAATGGAATTTGTATTTTTCCAAAATTAAGGAGCAGGTGCACGCTCTGGTACCCTAACCACAAAATATTGAAATCAAAACCCAGTGCATTGTTTGTAGCGATTTGTACCGGAAATGTTATCATTCATAAGTACAAAATAATAAAGTTTTTAAATTTAAAGAATTTTGTTGTATAATAATTAAGAGTTCGTCAGAGCTACACGAAGAGGTTAAGATGAGGCTTGCAGGAAGGCTTTTCCCTGTCCCTCGGCGTTATCTTGCATTTAGTGTTGTTTTAAAAAGTTTCATTACCACTTACTACTGAAGACCACAAATTTGTAAATTTATCTATTACAATTTACCTGGGGGGTGCTCCACACCCCCTAGACCCCCGGTTTGTAGAACAATGCTTTCTAGTTAATTTTGAGTTATTAAAATCAGTTAATTAGATTTGTTAACTTAAGACTAGCAAAATATTTTTCATATTATCCCCAACCTTCCCTCAATCAAAGATTTACTCCAGAGGTTGACAGTTTTTTATATAATACAATCATCCTGGCACTCTTATTATCAAATCCGTTTAAATGGCACAATTCCTAAAATTCTCCAAAAAAGCAGAATAGAATGAATTGAAAATATTTTGCCTAGAAAGTTAAAAAGGAATAAGTTTTGTCTTTAAAGCTAAAACTGATTTAAAATCCCCCCATCAAAGAAACATTTCGGCAAAAACAAAAACACCGAAAACGAAAACGCCGAACTCAAAACACCGAAAACGTACATTAATTTATTTAAAAATAATAAATCACGAATTTTTTTAAATAGTACCAATGCGATTAGTTAAAAAAATAAAATCACTAGAAGTTTGTTCTATGAGAGAACAGAAAAACAAAAAAAAGAACACTGAAATAACAGAACAGTTTTGATTATTTAGTTTTGAGTTTTAAGGACGTATTACACCGAAAATATTGTATTTTAACTATTTTTTTAGACCAGGCCGCACGTATGTGTCAGAGGATGCTGTAATTTGTATAAAATATTGAATAGTGATGTTCTAAAAGAGCTATTATTAAAAAAATATAATGTAGCGTATATGTTAAGGATGTATCCGAGATTTGCCGTGGTTGCGTTAGTCAAAAGTAGCCTCCTTTCCGGCCGCTACGGACGGTTTTCACAAACGCTTTACTTACTAAAAATATTCTCTTAGACCGATCTTACTAGGCATAGTGTGGAAGTGTGGAGAAGAAATATTGCGATATTGAGCACCAATTAAATAATCAAAATAAAATTATAACTAAATAATAAAAACTCATGCGAATAGTTGACAAAACTTTATTCCGTTATTGTTATTTTTCAGTGTTTTTTTTTGTCAATGTTCTGTTTTTCCATTGTTTTGTTTTATCGTTGTTCTGTTAAATAATTTATTCAGCTTTAAATTTCAACAAATAAATCAGTTTACATTTCAACTTCTACAGACGGGGGTCTGGGGTGTGGAGCACCCCCCAGGTGCACTAAAATTGTGCTAGGTAAGCTTATGAAGTATTAAGTAAGGACATTAATAAAAGGAAATCATATTTTCCAAGTTTACATAGCACAATTTTAGTATACCTGGGGGGTGCTCCATACCCCCCAGACCCCCCGGTCTGTAGAAGTTGAAGTGTAAATTGATTTACTTGTTGAAATTTAAAGCTGAATAAATTATTAAAAATTGTTTTTTAAAATTCTTAATATTTTTAATATTCTGCCTAATTAGTAAGGAAAGGGGGTTCCATGGTCATGATGATGACCAGTTAAATTCAGAAATATTAACTTAAAAACAAAGATCATTTTTAGGTTTAGACCAAATTGCAAATTTATTAGACCAAAAATTAAGAGACCGGGGGTCTGGGGGGTGTGGAGCACCCTCCAGGTACACTTAAATTGTAAGAGAAGATAATATTTGCAAATTTATGGCTTTCGATATTGAGTGATGAATAGAAACCCTTTTCTATTCAACACGAAATGCAAGATAGTGATCGGCGATTGCGAGAGGGAGTATTACTTACCCCCCTCCCAGTATATGTTATCGTTTCAAAGAACGCTGTGGATATATTTTGGAATATAAATGGCATTTATCAAGGTAATGTTAAAGCTTCCATATCTTCCCCTCTCTTCCCAAATTAAGCAGAATATGGCTGAATATTTAATTTTCTAATAATTATTTCTAATATTTCAATGGCAAACCTTTCAATTGTTACACCTAGAACACTTAGAAAGTGATAGCCGTTAGTGATTGGTTTTATAACTTAATAGCAGGTCAGGCGGCCTGTCGATCGCCATGACCTTCTAGTGAGTGAATACAGAGGAACTCGATCCTGACAAGGAATTCAATTGACTGCTCATAATTATTATTTTAAGTTAGTCAAAAAAACTTAACCAACAAGAGAGTAGTTCCAGAATTCCAATTTTGATGTTTATAGACATCGCGAAAAGATCGACCTGGTACAATGTAAACAGCGGTGTTTGTTTAAGTAAAATTATAAAAAATCAAACTTTCTGTTTTTAAATTATTAACATATTTGCCGACATCACTTGGTAAAAAAATGTACGATGAAATTTATGGATTTATTAATAAATTTTTTGGAATTGTGTTTAGAGCTGGGAATAGCGGCGTTGACCTAGGATATATTCTAATATTTCTATCTAATTTACAATATATCTAATATTTTAAGATTAAATAAATATAATAAAAAATAGAGAGCGGATTTTCATGCGATAACAGGCCTGAAGTCAGCGGATTGAAGTTCTGGAGAGCAGGATTTTTGCGAATATGTTGAAAATTTTAATCAATATGTAATTGTAATTGTGTTCTTGGAAACTCCATGACTTCACGTCTGTTGTGTATAATATTGTCTTATTATATCTGTATTATATTGTAAAATTCTTAATTTATCTATTAATCTGTGATGTGTATATTTAAGTAAATTTAAAATTAGTGTTTAAGTGCGGCCTTTAGGCCGCATAACTTTGGCTTTCTAGTAATGTACAATACATCGTTGATATGCTGCTATACGAAAAAAATTTCTCTCGGTAACTTTGGCAATTTAATAATATCCTGTATATGTATATAGTATAATTGTATAATATCTTAAATTTATTTACACGTGACGTTGTTTATAATAATTTATTTTACAATGTCAAAAAAAATTCAAAATAATCATTGAGAAAACTTTTGATCAGCACTGCTAAATGTGGTATCAATTCCAGGAATCTATACCCAACTAGATATATTAATTAAACTTTCGCCGTTGTACGTTAGAGGGCAGTCGGGACGCTTTCAAAATTGACGGATAAATCATTAAAGTTTACATATTACAGAATTGGTAATAAATTTCATCTCTGGTTGTTTGTTTACAATAATAATTATTGTAAGTCCAATCGTAAATCAATTAATGAGGCGGAGGGTAATTACTACCATTAGCATCTGGAACGATTTCGTTGTATTATATTAATTTTTTAGTACCTAAGTAAATGTATTAACCCTATGCTCATCTTTAGCCAAAATTTAAGTCCAATGCCCGGTGGGATTTCTCAATTAATAATCTTTATTATTTAACAATTAATTAATAAAATAAATAATTCAAAATGCCACTTTGATATTTTTTTTATAGTTTCCGAAATATCGTGTGCATAGATTTATCGAGAAATGGGATAATTTGGGGGGGGGGCTGCCGAAATAGTTTGGCACGTTATAATAAACAAATAAAAATAATGAATTATAAAATTGAAATATGAAACGAAATACCTGCTATAGTGCTCTATGTTTAAATTGTATTCTGATACCGCAATAATATGATTTTTTTATCTACCTCAATTTCGACTGCGGTGGTGTGAATATCTTCTTTAATATATTGCATTCGATATATCAAAAGAATGATATTGATATGGTTTTGGGTTCGCGCGTTTGGTTATAAAATTTAAAATTTTTTTTGAAGCACCATTATTTCTTGATTTCCTTTCTGGGTTGCTAGATCAACTGTGTGCATAAAAGGGATCTATTTGCGTTGTATGTATTAACGTCTCAGTTTAGGTGAAATGTGAATAGCTCGATTGTTGGCAGACAAGGCATGACAGGGGTTGGTAGAATGTTACAGTTCTGCTTGACATTCGTTATCGTAGAGAAAACCATTCTGTATTTATACACATAGCGCGCGGGTGATAGCCAAACGGTATTGTCAATATGTCAACATTTGAAGACGTGTTTGTATACAGAAATACTCAATTATATGACCAATTGTTAAACATATGTGACAATTACCCCAGGTTTCCTTTTCCACCATTCAGCATTCCCGATCTGTTTAAAAAGATCGCTGATGCTGAACATGTAAAATAAAATAAAATTACCATTGCGATTTTTTTTCAGTGTATAAATAATTAATGTCAAATAATAAACAGAAGATAGTGGTTATTCGAGTAAATCGATAAATCTTTAATGTGCCTACATAATATCTACTAGGTATATAGAAAAGTGGAGAGGTACCCATCATCGTAATATACAACCTATAGATATCTTTTTTTAATTAAAATCAAGCCGTCATCCTTTTGATATGTACAAGTATAGCAGGTATTATGCAGTATAACAAAAAAAACATGTATAGGTAATAAAAGAAATAAAATAATAAGAAGGCTGAAAATACAATCAAAAATTCATGTCCTTAAGGGTAAGGGGTAAGACGCCAACATATACATTTTCTGTTTTATTTTGCAATAAGGCATGCGAAAACACGCTAACAAAGTAATAAAATTTATTTTTTCCTTTTTTATTGAACATCACACCCAAATATTTCCTACACAATTTTAGAAGAAAAAATATAATCTGAAGAGGAACCGCCCCTTTCATCTCGTTGCGCCAATGACGCGCGAGGCGAAATCGCCATCTTGAATTATAGATTCGAAAGCGAGCGTGGCGCTAAAACGGAGAAAAATTTAACTACACAAACGTTTTCACGTGGATCGAACGTATAGACAGATCGAAAGTGTCTCTGCTATAAAAATTGACGAAATCAGTTACTTTATTTTCTAAAAAATTAAGTTGCTCCAGCTTGACACGCTGCTTTCACGGTTTAAGACAATTTTCGAAAAAAAAATATTCGTATAATTTTTTCAAGTGCCAATATAATAACAATCTTCAACATTGCTTTATTAGAACGCGGATTTTAGTGCAGTTGTTTTGTGTTTTTTATTACAAATGGATTTTGTGTGTCGCAGCCGATAAATGACAAGGTAAGATTTCTCTTAGGTATAATTTTTTCAATTATTTTGTTTGTTTGAAAAAACTGACAGCTATAACCAAACTCAAACTGGATTTTCAAGTAACCCAGAAACGAACGAAGTGAACTTTTAATTAATTAAATTTGTGGCTAATCAATTGCTTGATGAATTAGAAATGTAATTAACTAAATAAGTGTATATGCCTGTATACGGAACAATTTTATTAACGGTAATTTATCGACGAAAAGAAAAGTTTTCGAAAAATCTCCAAGGGAGCTAAATCCAGTACTTGCTCGTTTAGCTGCGTAAATAAAGACAAATTACCGTGACTCCCCATCCGCCGGGGGGCTGAAACGAGATCATTTAGATCTTAACCCAATTTTGTTTCGTGAGCAGCGGTGTCACAGCAGGGCCACCAATACTCTCTAAATATTACAACATTGTCGTCCAAATTGTAAACCAAAGCGGCACTTAACAAGGCATTTAAAGGGTAGTTGATTTTAAATACCAACATCTGCTCGCATAGAACATTTCCGAAAAATTTTCTTGAAAGTGTCAAGCCAACCCTAACAAAATTTTAACGAGAAAGTTGTCTATTTTGATGATTTCTCTAACAATGGGGTTAAAAATCTTTAAAAGGCGAAGCGGCGCGTATTTGACAGATTATATTTTTACCTTCGCCCAAATTCTAAGTAGGCTCTGTCGGAAAATTGTTTGTTGCATTTGTTTGTCAGACGTAAATTAAAACTCTTTTGTTTTTCTAATGGTGCAAACTTATGTTTTAGGTTAGGTTTAAGCCAACCTCACAATTATTTTTGATACTTAAAATTCTTTGTTGCTCTTTTTCAATATCAATTTTATTAAACCCTTATAAGATTCTTAAGTATAGGTGTCATCTGAAATCCAACCGGAAATCTATTAATATCCCGCAGTTTAGTACACCCCTAAAGTAGACGTCCTGCAGTTTAATTTCCGACACCTAATTGGTTTAATAGCAGTGCTCTCTCCAATAGGCTTGTGCTTCAAAATCGGTGCAGTTAAACCTGCTTATTAAGTTTATAAGATTTCTAAAAACAAAACAAAAAAATTATGGGAATCTCAGCCGGTATATTACTCCAGGGCTGGATTTATTTACCCATTATTTCAAAACGTAAGATTATTTCGCCTTGGAAAAATAGTCTGACGGATCAAAATAGCTAATTAGAAATTGTAGTTTTGCAAGACAAAAACTGTTCCGGCGTAATCCGACGGTGTTTGTTTTTGTTCTACAAAATAATTGCCGTCAGTTTCTGAATTCAGAAGGAAACGTGTGTATACCACTGAGTATTGTCGGTTGAGTCTGCCCTGTAGCAGAAAAACGAAATACGACAAGGCGAGCAAACGGCAATGACTGTCATTCCTGATGTACAAAAGGAATATAATCTTCATTTTTTTCCATACGACATTTTTAATTACAAATAATTGCGTTGACTTAGCAATTTGCGACAGAACCTTCGGTAAAAATGTCATATTGCTAGACTGTTTCATGTCTCTCTCTTTTTTGCTGATGAAATTGTTTAAATTCGCCTGCGGCGCTATTGCAATATATTTTTAAACGGTTTAACGACGAATAAGGTACCGATTTGACCCGGTTATGTTTAAATCAGAACTTAGGTGCCACTAAATAGAGAAAAACTAATTAAATGTTTTGAAAAATCGCCTTTGGTGCTTTGAGAATTTCAATTATCTGGTCGTTTTAGCAAATCTTCTTTTTTTAAAATTAATTTTTAATTCGTCTCCTAAATCCCGTTCGAAAAGCACTAAATCAGTACTACTAGTAAACCGAAACTGATAGATTATTGAGTTTTGATTGCACGAACAGCCCGGGTAAGCCGGTAAGAATTTATAAAATTAAAAAGAAAAGAAAATATCAAACTTTATTATTTGTCAAAAGTATTGATTATAATTTCATTTGATTTACTCCGACGTTTTCTTGGCACCTATTAGGTTTTTATGCAGTAGATTGCTAAGGTTGTGCGGCCTGAAGGCCGCACTGAGATATTTTATGTCATAAGTTAATTAATTTGAGTCGTAAATTTTTAAAATTTGAACCACGCAATATAATTTGCTAATATTAAAATTCGGTTGATATTGGTCAAAGGCATACTATAAGAGAGAAGGGAAGGAGATTATTTTGCATTTTGGATAGTAAAATATATTTTCATTGGACATCTGCTACCCTCCCAGCCCACCGGTTAATGCATGAAATATAAAAAATTATTTTATTCGTGCAAGAGCGGAGAGGATATTAAAATGTATTTTAATTAAATATCTGTTTAAATTACGACTCTATGTGTTCTTCAATTCTTGCACAAACCGATGAAAGTTAAGTTTAGAAGTTTCCGTGGTTCGAAGCCCACGTTAAATTGTGGGTCCCGAATGTGAGCGATAACATTTGCACGTACGTATAGTACAAATAAAAGAAAGAAAGATTGTCTAAGAAGATCATGACTATAACAACTTCAGAACCACCCCCGTTGCCGAAAGCAAACTCTGGTACAGCAAAATTAGAGATAGTGACGGGGGGGGACTCTAATATATCTTCAGATCCAAGAAAAGTAAAGCGATATTATTAATAATTTTTTAACTTTCTTGTTCTTCTTGTCTTTTTGACAGGGAAGTCTTGTGTGCGACTTCCCTGTCTCTCACAAATTTAACAATGTTCGGCCTTTCGGTGCTGATTCCCCCCCCCCCCCAAACTCCTAGATTTACACAATTCATATTAATAATTAGAAGCGAAGCGAGAATTTCACTTCTTTTCTTATTGTTGTTATTTTAATATGAACGAAAATCAAATAATTTTAATCCATAACGCCCCCCCTCCCGGGGGGAGGGATTATTTACCGTTTTAGACTGTAAAATACAATTTAATCGAACATTTGCAGACGACGGCTTGCTTGTCGACATAACCGAAATAAAGTCAACTTTTAAAAGTAAATTCACGATTTCCATGGTTCAGAGCCCACGTTTGCACTTCTCGCACATAAGAGAGGATGAAAAATATTGGTTAGTTATAAACTTGGTCAGTAGGGGAAGGCATAATCTCGGGATCTGTAATGTTTCGGCCGATGGCCAATTTGCACGAAACACGTGTACGGCTACCGAATTGCGTGTTCCGATTTTATTTGAACGAAACTTTCAAAAAATTTAAAAGCAAATTAAGATGCTCACCTGACGACCCATAAAAGCAGCCTTTCATGATACAAAATCGAATAATAGAAGAAATTGCAAATCGTTTTTTTTGTGAACTCATTAATGGATTAGCAACAAAAAAACAAGAATATTGTGATTGTATACAAACAAAACTTAAGAATGTACAAGAATATTGTGCAACGTCATTTTTGATAATTGCCTAATTTGGCTGTGACGTATCCATAACTGTTAAATTTTATTCCAACAAAATATTCAAAAGTAAAATTGAAAAAGTTTTTAAAGTGAAATTAGTGACGTAATTCGAAACTAAGCCGAATTCCAGAATAAATAATTATTATAAAAGTGTAGGAAATCCTCATCAAATATACTGTCAAGGACCAAAAGGACAAGACATTATCACCTATCAATCGGACCAAACCTTAAGATTGGAATACGTCCAGCGATCATATCGACGCCAAATCCATTTATATTGAGATTTTGATTTTTGTTGTGTCATCTTCTATGACTTTGATTTTTGATTCATAAAAATTTCGGTTACCCATAATTTTTTTTGTCGCTATTGATGATAGTTTGTTTATCTGTTAATATAACCCGAAAGTTTTTGTTTCATCCAACTGTAGGTACGTGACAAATCAATTATGGTCAAGTAAAACGTCTGTGTTGGTACATATACGTGCAGATGCTCTATATTTATTTTTATAAAAATGTTGAATGGAAAAATAGAACGAAATATCATCGTAACTGTTGTTGGTTTGCTGGTGGGTATTGTGTTTTGGCACAATGGAGTGTGACCAATATTTGTTTACCCAAACACTAAATAAACACCAAAAGGAGAAGAAAGCTTTACCTAAACACAAAATACAGATGTAAGTTTAAATGTTGCCCAAGCGATTAGGTAATTATTTTGGTCGTGCAATTATCGAAGAATGACGAATTTTTAATAATCATTAGAGAAATCACGATTTAACAACCTTGTTAGTGTTGTGGCGTAATGTGGTAGTAATAAGACGTCTATTTGATTAATGGTTTCATTTCAATTCATCTCGTTATGGACAAGATTATAATAGTTATTTTAATTCAAAAAAATGTTTAACTTTTAAAATCAACAATGCTAACAAGTTATTCTTTTGATTAACATTTTGCAAAAGCCGACAATTATTTTGCTTCGAGTGCAAAGTAATTTAAATCAATTTAAATTTTCGTTAACTAACTCATTATTTCTTTTTTTGGCGCTAGTTTACCTTTTGCCAATTAAACTGTTACAGCATAATGAACCGATTCCACGGATGGTAGCCACTCACTTACAGCCTCCTCCGCGGGCTCATTTTCAGTAAAATTCATAATATTACACTCAAAACGCGCTAATTTTCTTAAAAATTACATTTTCTACAAGAAAAAGTCCGCGATAGCATATATTTCAAAGTACAGCTTTCCACGTTGACAAATATGCCAAATTCAAGCAAAAAATTATAGCTGGCAAAATTATCTACAATTTGGTTTTTTAAAAATATTTTAAACGATAAAAATTAGCTGAGCTATGATTTTTTTAAATTAAAGAATTGAAAATGTTGAAAACCTGGAAAGTCAGAAAATTTGTTTTGGAAAGTTTGATGGGAACTCTGCTTAATAGTTTTTGGTTTAACAATTGTCAAAAAATGCAACTGTTTTCAATAAATCAATTGTTTTTGATTAATAAATTCAGCTCTTTTGGAATTCAGTTGTTTTGTTCAATAATTTAGCTATTTAATTCAATCGAGTTTTTCAACGATTTAAAAATTTTTAATTTGATATCTAATTGGTTTTGGTTTAATAATTCATTTGTTTTGGGTTCAACGATGTATGTAACTTTTTTGTTTAAAAATTCAACTGTTTCGTTTAGCAATTTAATTGTTTTGTCCAATAATTCAACTGCTTTGTTTAATAAATAATTCAACTTGTTTATTCAACAATTCAAATATTACTGATTAGATGATTTAATTAGTTTTAGGGTTAATATTTCAATTGTTTTCGGTTGAACAGTCAATAATCCTTGATTCAACAATTCAACTGCTTTGTTCGATAATTTAATTATTTTTAGTTCAATTGTTTTTTTTTGTTTTACAATCATAATTCTTGATTCAGCAATTCAACTCCTTCTTCTTCTTTAACTTTAATTTAGAACAAGTCTTGTTTTATTCTAACAGCAGCATCGGCGATATTCGAAGCCACTGCTAGTACTGTGAGCATTCAACTGTTTTATGCCAAGATAAAATATCAAAAATTCAACTGCTGTTTAAAATAATACAGTAGCTTAGTTTAATAAATTCAGCTGTTTTGTTTAATAAATTAAGCTGTTTAGTTTAATAATTCATTTATTTTGTTTGACAATTCAATTATTTTTGTTCACAATTTAATTGTTTTTGGTGCAATTCAACTATTTCTCATTCAACAATTCAGCTGCTGATTTATTAATTCAACAGGATCTTCTATAATTCGGCTGTTTTTTCAACAATTCAACTGTTTTCTTCAATAATTCTAGTGATTTATTCGATATTTTAATTATTTTTAGTTCAATTGCTTTTTTGTTCTACAATCATTATCTTTGATTCAACAATTCAATTGTTTTAAAAGCAAAGGGTATCAAAATGCAACTTGTTTTTTAAAATAATATGCAACTGTTTTTAATAAATTCAGTTAAAAACTTTTAGTTTAATAAATTCACTTGTTTTGTTTAACAATTTAATTATTTTTGTTTGCAATTTAATTGTTTTTGTGCAATTCAATTATTTTTCATTTAACAATTCAGCTGTTTATTTATTAATTCAACAGAATTCTCTATAATTCGACTATTTTTTCAACAATTTTCAATTGTTTTCTTCAATAATTCACGTGATTTGTTTGATAATTTAATTATTTTTTGTTCAATTGCTTTTTTGTTCTACAATCATTACCCTTGATTCAACAATTCAACTGTTTTATGCAAAGATATCAAAAATGGTTGAAATGTTTGAAAAAATGCAAAAAATGCTTTTTTAAATAATACAGTGGCTTAGTTTAATAAATTCAGTTGTTTTGATGAACAATTCAATTATTTTTGTTACAATTTAATTGTTTTTGGTTCAATTCAATTATTTTTCATTCGATAATTCAGCTGTTTCTTTAATTCAACAGAATTTTCGACAATTCGACTGTTTTTTCAACAATTTTCAATTGTTTTTTTCAATAATTCAACGTGTTTGTTTGATAATTTAATTATTTTTGTTCAATGTTTTAGTTTTGTCAAACAATACCCGGAAAACCAAACCAAATGTTTTTGAATAGAAAATTGAATTGGAAAAGAATACAATTGACTGAAGAGACCTTTCCCAGTGCAAAAAAGAAGAAATACATCTTTTTTGTATTTAATTTTGTTAAAATTATAAAATATACTTTTCTTTGCGTACTTACACAGGTAATAATAAAACTGTTTAAGTTCCTTTGCCCAGAACATAGGTTTTTAATTTTTGAGGAAATTTTCGATCATTTTTTTACTACCAAATAGCTATAACTGAGCGAAATTTTGCTGTAGAGAGAAAATCAAAATATAAAATTACAGGAAATTTAATTTCCTTTCAACTTTGTATCTAACATTTTTTTCTAAGATCCTTTACTTTACGGGCAAATCGCGCGTTAAAATTTAACATTTTACAAAGAACAAATAAACACAAAAATTTAAAATTGTAGCTTTGTCAATTTTTATTGTAAAATAATAATAAAACCACCAAAATGTAGATAAATTCATCTGCTTTAACTTTTGTACGAACTTTTTTTAAATATTTTATATAAATTCTGAGTTATTTTAAAAATCCGCTTTAACCCAGTTGTTACGTACCCCCGATAATTCGCTTTTACTTTTTTGTAAAATTCGCCAATGGCCCTATTTGTAAATTTCATGCTGCCTTAATATTTTTCATTTTAGATAATATCATTTTCTCAACGATTACATTAAAATTTGAAAGAATAAAAGAAATCGAACGATATTAGCGATTTTAATTTACTTTCTCAGGAATTTGCATTTATCAACCAATAATGACAATTATTTTATGTTTATAAAAATTTTGTGCAAATTCTTTCAAATTAAAAAAAATGAAAAATTTATTTAAAATCAGTTAGCTTTGCTATTTATGTTTTTAAATTTGTATGAAGATGTTGGATGGCTCTCGTTTAATCGATCCATTTTTTATTTTTAAAATCATTAATCATGAAAAATCTGAATCGTTTGTTTTACTATATTCAGTAGAAAACCTATTGAATTGTTTTCAGTTCAATTGTTTTTTGTTGAGTAATTCAATTGTTTCTGTTGAGTAATTTAATTGTTTCTTTAACAATTCAACAATGCAATTGTTTTGTTATATTAATCAACTGTTTTGTTCAATAATTTAATTGGTTTGCTTAACAATTCAATTGTTATGTTCAACAATTTAACTATTTTTCGTATAATCACTGATCAACATTTGATTTTTGTTTATCAAGTTTCGAAAAGTTAAGGAAAATTAGCAATTTAAATCAGGGTAAAGCTTAAAATGGACAGGAAATTTGGATATAAAAGGGAACTAGCGTACTATTAGCTAGTTAAATAAAGTGACAGTCTGAAAAATCGGTATTTCATCATAATATCATCTTTTGTGATGTGTAAAATTGAGATATCAATACACTCAACAGTGAAACTCTAGAGTAGGCTATCAATGGCAAATATACCATAATCGAATTTTACCTGCAAATTACAGCAGAAACGAGAATCGCCCACGGCACTAATTTATTCATTATCTTACTGGTCGAATTTATTGAGTTTTAACATTTTGAAAAGAAAATCTGTTGATGTTATAATATCGCAAAAATGTGGGTTATTTTTAATACTGGTTGGGCCACAATTTAAATGTTTTAAAAGGAATGTGTAAAACTTTTGACATAAACACCTAAAATTAGTATCCATTTAGCTACCGTGCGCCGCTTTCTACCTGATTTTGTCTACGATAAGGGGAAGGTTTTACGTTTCATCAAACAAGAAGTTTAGGATAAAAATTCCATTTTAATTGGAATTTTTGCCTATAACTCGCAATGTTGACAATTAATTCAATTTTTTTTGTTTTTATTGAGATGAAAGATCGGTAAGTCTCGAATGTGTGTTTTTAATTGGTAATTCGTGTTATTTGCTCTTCAGACATAAAACCACATCATTAAGTATAGAAAAGTGTCCAAGAATGGGTGCCAAGATAAAATGTAAGATTGTGTAACCAAAAGCGGTCTTTTTAAATGTTGGTAATGCTAGTGCTCGTCAGTTACACGCGCCGTCGCTTTCTTCACATCAAGAACTTGTTCAAATTACAATTTGTTTCGGTTAATGGCACATTAAAGTTATATCTGAAGTTTGATAGCTGAGCATTCGAAATCATTCTAAAGCATTGCCACAAAAATGCACTTTAAAAATAATAAAATATAAAAACATTTATTTGTATCCAAGTGCAGAACAGACATTTTTCTAACGCTCAATTAAATTTAAAAGTGCTGATAAAATAGCGCCTCAGGCGATTTTTGAAAATATTAGCCAAGTAATCAACCAAGCACATGATCATTAATTTTCATTGATCATAAATATGGGAATTTGATGAAGTATAAACTTATTGATTTTATGTAGTGCCAGGACTGGGCCCTTCGTCCAATTTCCTTCGTCTGTCTTGTGGAAACCGATGGCAAGGCAGGTGCTAGACAATAATAGCACTAAGTTGGTTTATCTGAACCTGTGTTAGAGAGAACAATAGAAAAGAATGTCATTTGTACGTCTTATTTGTTAATAAACGTAAAAGAAAGAGTTATAGCCTAACGTGGAATTAAAACCACGCAAAAAGCAATAAAATACTCTGATTTTACTAGATTTCACCAATTATTAAGAAGCAGATTTATAAGTTTGCAGTGATTTTTCATAGCAGAAAAATAATTTTTGCGTAGAAAAGTGCGTAATCCTAGTTCTTATTAAGCAGTTAAAATATTTTGTTGGTCAGATATAATTAATACAATTGGCATTAACTGTCAACGTCAAAAGTAGATTATGCTTGATTTCCTGTGCCAGAGACAGAACGAACCAACAATTTTGGGGAGACAAATCTCAATTTGTCAAGTTTTTGTTTTCATTTTTAAAGATTGCATGCTAATTCTTCTGGTTGAAGTTTTACCAATTTTGCAAATTTTTCTACCCCATACCGCCGAGACCCCCCCGGTTTGAATAAGTTTTAGCTGGGCCTTTTCTCTAATTTACTATTCCCACTCATTCGAAAGAATATACAGAGTCGTTGGTCCCATTCCTTCCTGCTGAAAAGCTGGCAAGCATGGTCTTTCAAAGTTATTACTGCACATTTTCTATTATCTATTTAATGATTCATCCGCAATAGTGACTAATATTGTCACGTTACCACAGCAACGGCCAAGCAGATGAGCTAAAGTCTTCAATGTACTTATGATAACAATAAACTACACCGACGGGGGTCTGGGGGTATGGAATACCCTCCAGCTAGATATAAGAGTTGTAATTTTAAAATTTGTAAATTGAAAAATATTACGTTACCATAGCAACGGCTATAGCATTATTCCAGCATAGCAGATATGCTGGAATGTTCAGTTCAACGTACTTTTCACAAAAATAAGCATCAGGATCAGGAACATCAGGAGATAGACTTTAAATAAGCCCAGGGTTCTCTAAAACTATAAATTCTAGTTTTGAGCATTACCATAGCAACGACCAAACGCTTATACTGAAATATTTTCCTTTTACTTTTGATAAAAATAACTGCACAGACCGGGGGGTCTGGGGGGTGTGGAACACCTTCCAGTGCTCGGGCATCAAGAAATAAAATATTAAATGTTTCGTAGTATGATGTCGTATGTCTCTCGACCGTCGGTGTCGATCTTGCATTTTATATTGGGGGGGGGGGGAGTGAAATATCTCCTAGTTTATGTTATTCTTAAAAAAAACTATTTTAAACATTTGATATTCTGCCCCAGACCCCCGGTTTGAACAGATTATTTTTATCAGAAGTGAATTGAAAATTTCAGCATGTTCAGTTGGCCGTTGCTATGGTAACCCGGCATTCTTAATCACTATTGTGATACAATCACTGAATAGTAATAAGAAATCTTTCATAAATTTGAAAAGCTTCTTCCTCTCGCCTTTAATTAAACGGTGACTTCGTATGATTTTGCGCACCTAGTGACGTTTAATAATCCAAGATGGCGGACTCGGTAAGATCTCATAAACCATTCTGAAAATTTAAGTAAATTTAAAGGAATGTTCAGTCAATGCAACTTTGATAAAAATGGACTGTATAGATCAGGCAACCTGGGGGGGGGGTGAAACGCCTTCCAATGCCCGAGCATCAGGAGATAGACATTAAAAATAATCCCCAAGCCATGCGGTCTCTAAAAGCATACATTATGGTTTTGAGCATTACAATAGGAACGGTCAAGAGCTTATACTGAAATCTTCATTTTGCTTTTGATAAAAATAACTGCATAGACCGGGGGGTCTGGGGGGTGTGGAACACCCTCCAGTGCCCGAGTATCAGAAGATACCGATAGTGGGGTCTGGGGGGTTTGCAATACCCTCCAGCTAAGTATAAGGGTTGTAATATTGGAATTTATAAATTAAAAATTGAAAAATGTCCCGTTACCATAGCAACGGCAAGCAGATATGCCGAAATGTTCTGTTTTGATAAAAATAAACTGTGTAGACTGGGGGGGACTGTCAATATTATATTTCAGAAACAGTGCATGTGGTGGAGAAAGGTCCTCGTCACTAGGCCACCCAATTTTTATCAGAAGTGAACACAAGATTTTTAGCACATTTGTTTGGCCGTTGAGGCGTTTTTCGTTGTTTTAACAAAATACTTGACAGCGCAAAAGTGGGGTGGAACGGGGGAGTAGCGTTTTGTTTGTCAAAGAATTGATTAAAAAAATTGTGCTAACCAATAATTAATTGTTGCGCTATTTACTTATAGGTTAGCATATAAATAACGCTCAGGATTGAGTGATCAATGGAACGACCTTCGTAATTTTTAAATATTTAATATTCTGTCTTCCCCGGGAGAGGGAGATAAATTCCATTCTATACCAGTAGCGAATTGGAGATTGTGGCGAATATGGTGACATGATAGTTTTGACGTTGAGATCCAATTCCAATTTTTATCTACCTAGGGCAGAGGTGGGCCAATCTGTTGGCTTATGGGCCACATTGCCGATGAAAATTTGACCGCAGCGCAGGCCAATCCTATTTCAAAGTGTTTTGCAGTTATTTTAAAAGCAGTAAAAATTAAGAAATACTTTGGGGGCCGGATAGAATTTCAGCGCGGGCCGTCATTTGCTCAGGCCTGAGTACCCCCTTCGTAAAAAACCGTAAATCACGTCTTCGTGAGCCAAAAAGTATTATTTTTGAAAGAGAAAGACAGAAAAAACAGAACTTCTGCATAAGTTTTAAACACATAATCTTCGGCCTTCCGATACTCGAGCATTGGGTGGTATTTCAGATCCCCCGGTTTATGCTGTTTATTTTTATCGTCACAAGTGATTTGAATATTTGAGCATATTATATTCTTGGCCGTTGCTTTGGTAACGCGGCATGATAAACAATAGAAAAGCTTTTATAACTTGAGCTTTGTATAAAAACCTGCCGGGGAGAGTTGAATATTACGTTTTTCTCAATTTCTTCCCAGTAGTGAGTAAGTTCTTCATAAACAGTTAGCCTTTTTTTACACACTATTTCACCCACCAGTTTTTCTAGCAATGGGTAATTAATAATTAGAAAAAAAGATAGCACAAACTTTTTATCGTGCGAAAATCTAAAATTGTCAGAACGCCAAACAGAACGCACCCATAGTAAAAGCCGCAAAATTTCAAGTATGACTCGATAACTCAAAAACTGTATTGGCGCCTTTTACGCTATTCTTTTTACGCTGATAGGTAATATTTTTGAAAATATGTTTTAGCGTTAATGTTCATCGAAATATTTATTTATTTATTTATTTATTTATATAAACGGATAAACCTTTTACATATTCAAACGACAAAAATATTTACATATAATAACATTAAATTACATAATTATAATAAACTAAACTAAAATGTTAATCGTCCACATCATATTTCTTTTAAATGTTTGGTAATCTTGCGAAAATAAATCAAAGTCCCTATGCTCATTTAATTTATTAATAGCATGACACATTCTCGTAATAGGACTATGCAATCCATAGTTAGTCGTATGATGACTGGTCCAAAGGATGCTTTTCTGCCTTGTCCGATAGGTTGGAACACTTATGTACAAGTCTTCAAGTAAACTCTGGCAAAGGATTCCTCCATTAAGTAGACGATGTATAAAGCATACATCGGCAACCAATCTTCTGTACTCAAGGATCTGGTGTTGCATTGTAGCATACTGTTGACATAAGAAAAGTCTTCAGATAGTAGTCCAAGCTTGTAGTGGTGGTATTTTAAAAACTTACGTTCAACCGACATTAGCTTAGCCTTATCGACTTGATAGTATGGAGACCATACACATGAAGCATATTCTAATTGAGATCGTACGAGCGAAAAGTAGAGCAATTTAACCGTTTTTGCAGAAAAATACCTGCTTTGTCGTCGAATAAATCCCAATGTTCGAAGGGCTTTGCTGCAGGTATTGGCAATGTGAGCCTTGAAAGTCAGATGATAGTTCAAACGAACTCCCAGATCATCTATTTCTGAGACTCGCTTGAGTTCTATATTGTTAAAGCAATACTGAAACAAAACACCACCATGGGTACGTCTAGTATATGATATAACTGAACACTTGTCCAAATTCAAATCGAGGTGATTATCAGTACACCACCGATGAATATTATCTAGGTCCGATTGTACCAACCTACAATCGTCCCTTGTCGCAACATTTTTTAAAGATTTTCATGTCGTCTGCAAACAACAAATATGAACAGTGCTCCATGCACTGCCCAATATCGTTAATAAACAGAAGAAACAAGATGGGACCACAATGAGACGATTATGTCTGTCGAGAGTATATTTCGAATACGCACTCTCTGAGTTCTACCCAACAGATAACTACGTAACCATTCCACAATGTTGGGACCGAAACCCATTGAAGCAATTTTGGACAGAAGAACCGAATGAGACACCCGATCAAACGCCTTGGCAAAGTCAGTGTATACTGCGTCGACTTGCTGTTGTTTTTTCAAAATTATTGACTATGTATGTTACAAACGACAACAGATTAGTAGTTGTTGACCGACCTGGAAAAAATCCATGCTGACTCTCTACTATAATATTTTTACTTGCGTGAATTAGTTGAGTCGAAACTAATTTGTCGAGCATTTTTGGTATAGCCGATTGGATAGATACACCTCTATAATTACTAATGTCACATCGATTACCCTTTTAAAGATTGGAGTAATGAAACTCTTTTCCATAAGCAAGGAAACCGAGCAGCAGATAAAGATAATTTAAAATTCTAAATATCGGATTCGATAATGAATCTTGACACCTTTTTATAAAAAAGGCTGGAATACCGTCAGGGCCTGAACTCAAACTATCAGGTAAATTGATGATGGACTCAATAACATCTTCGAGTGTTATGTTTAACAAATTATAATTAATTTGATCCGTTGCATAATGACAATAATTCTTAGCTACATCATCACAATAAACTGAAGAAAATTGCCTAGCAAATAAATCAACAGTATCTTGACCAGAATTGCTAACTTCATCCCCCAGGAACATAGAGACAGGATACCCATTAACTTTCTTACAATTGTCAACGTATCGCCAAAATGCTTGAGGATTAGCAGCAATATCATCCTCAGTTTTTAATATGTAGTTACGATGCAGCAATACATTAAGCTTTTTAGCTTCATCCCGAAGTTCACAAAATCGCAGGTAATCATCTAAACTACGAGATTGTTTAAATATCCTGTGCATATACTTTTATTGATAATATATTAAAGCAAGAATCGTCGGCAGCGCTGATTCTACCGATAACTTCTGTAATTGTTAACCGATTTTAATTTATCAACCCTTTTTGTGTAGATAATTACTGTGGCTACATAATAGTTGTTTTGAGATTTTTTGTAAAATGCTTAGTTTCTGAGTTATCGATGGTTAAAGTTAGAAAAGTTTGAAAAAAGTGTTACAACTTAAAAATTTGACCGACAGTCATTTTCGGTTTACAATTTTTGAATTATCGTTCAGTTTTATTCCCCCATAGCATCTAATATGTACATATGTTAATAATTATTGGGGTTTTCATTTTGAATTAGTCAACTACAGATTTTAAATTCGAGCGGCACACCCGGAAAAGAAAAACAACTCAACTCGCTGTCAAAACGATAACTTCTACAAAAATTAAGCAATTTTAAATTTTGTAAGTGTTTTAGATAGATTTTTTTGTAAAAATGCTTTGTTTTAGTGTTATCGCTGGTCAAAGTTTCAAAAGTGTAAAAATACAGCATTTTAGGGCACTAGGGTAAAATTTTCACCAATTCACCCCGGGAAACTATTTGCCATGAAGGAATCAAATCAGTGTATACTTTTTAACAAAAAATGGGGTCTCCCCCTTTATATATTTTAAAATCTCTTCGCTGTCGATTTTAATTAAAATTATAATAAATTAATGATTACATGCTAATAATTAGACAAAATGTAGATAATTAAATCGAGTTGTTGCTAAATAGTTACATAGTGCATAGTTATTAGCACTAGATTATTGGTTATTGGCCATTAAACTAGGATCATAATTTATAATAACCAGTCGTAAAACATAATTATTATTGAAGCATTAAATTGTATCAAATTTCTGCCATTAAAAATCACTTTATAATTTATGGGTAATTTTATGGCTCGACAAGATTGTTAAAAAAGGTGATTAAAATTAAAGTCCAAGTTATAATCAACTGCAGTGCTCCTGGATCCATAAAACGTTACCTATGTATGTATTTGTAACATATTTGCAATAATAATGCGTAAAATACGTAACTGACACAACTTGGACCCCTAAAAATGTATTAACAATGTGGCATACACAACACGCCCGCAAAATAATTTTCCACTTGGTCGATTTTAACCCCGAATGTTTAACAAATAATAGCGCCAACCAACCAAAAGTAATTTCGCAACCCTCCAGAGAATTTCTCTACAGAATTAAATTTAACACGTGGTATATTAAAATTTTGTTAGTAGTAATATTTAACGTCTCAAATTAAAACAAATCGTAGTTGTTGGTTTTTATAAAAATAATAATAATTAAAAACGTCGTGCGGATCTGGAACATCCAAAGTGGAAATTCTGGTTCACAGCGCATATGGCTCAAATTTTTTGAGTTCATTGTAAGGTAATTTTCTATTGATGTTCACTGGAATATAAATACAAAACGACCGGCACTCTTGAGGTCAACACGTGTGTAGGTGTTGAAAATTTTATTTTTGTATGCAATTTCATTGCACCACTAAGCGAAGTAAACGAAACGGAAAAAGAGCTTCTCAACGACTAGAATATTATAAAATTGAAAATTGCCGAGGGTCCTTGATTTTGATATAAGTACATCATCGAAGAAATTTAAAGAAGAACATCTTCTGCTTTGTTGAGCGAAATAATATAAAACAATTTTTAAATTATTTTCAGAGGTCTTCACTTTTGATTTTTAAATAGTGGGCGCTATTCCATCGATTAACTGATGATGGTTACTAATTATTCTGTGTTACTTTTGGTTAAAGTTAAGGTTTGTTAAAACAGTGCGCGATGTCAGTTGAACGCTGCGCACGTCTGCTGAAATCAATGTTAAGTCTGCTCAGGTGCGCGTACAGCAGTGTACGTCAAAATCAATCGTTCATCCGTGAATCGTTTTCTTCCCTGTAATTTGGAAAAGGAAAAACATAAATTTGATGTTTGTTTAGTAAAGCGAAAACGTAAAACTTTGAAAAACGGTAGTGCCCTAAGCAAAAATGCTCATTTTGAGCAGTTTTTGGAAAAAATTGATAAGACATTTTTGATTTGTTTTTACACGCCGGATCGATTAAACCCAAGAATAGAACGGAGAGTTTTTGATACTTGATTTTGAACTCATTTACATGTATTAGTTTAAATTTATCCTTGTTGATGATTTTCGATTTAGATAGACGATTCAAGAATATCTTGCGCTCGGTTGAGCGAAATAATGTAACACAATTCGCACCCTGGGTTTTTTAAAACGATCGGTAATTTTGAAATGACAAAATTATTAGGAAGCTAACGATGTAAATTATGGTGGTAGATTAGGTAGCAATTAGCTGCTGTTCGAGTATCATATAATTATGCACCGACAATAATAATTAAATTTGCATAAATTATAAATTTGATTAGAATGTATGGGATATATTATGTATTTAAAAAAGAGCGAGTGCTTTTGAAAACGAAAAATCGTGGGTCACAGAACTCAAAGCGACAACTAACTAACATATCCAGCTGGTAGTTGAAGAGATGAGCATTTTATTTTTTCCACCGACTACTGGTTTTATATAAAAAACGTCAATGTCGGCTACCTTAATTTGAAAATACGGTTTATAAAATAATTCATAACTTTTGTCTCGTTCTGGCTGTAGTTGGAAGAAAAATAAAAAAGGACGGGCGTACGCCGACTTTGCGGGCTGGAGGAGGACGGCCAAGTTAAAAGTGAAGAAAGAATGAACGGTCAATTTGAATACATCTGAATATTTATTTTAAAAACGAGTTGGAGGAACGCGGTGCTATTGTAAAAGAATATCGTGACGGAAACAAGAAAAAATTGAAAAAATGTTGGGTTACAATCATAGCTCGTATATTTTTGTACCAATAAAACACCATGATATATTGTGCACATAGCACAGGTGTTACCGAGTCAGAATGTGTGATATATTTTATATGGTTTTCAATGTTGATGTCAAAAATTTATTTAAAAGAATAGTTAAAAAGCACAGCGTGAAAGGTCAAAAATGCAGACTTATTCGTCTATTTCATTTATATAGAGATAAATTTTATGATTATGAAAATAAAATAGTTCATTATGTAGTCATAACCGCAGAAGAGCAATCAATACTACACCATAAATTTCCACCACACCGTTTTATACGAAAATATAGCGTTTTAGTTCGAATTGCGGTTTTTACGGATGTCCAAATTTTTAAATTAATATCTTATGATGCCATGAAATATTTTATTTATTACGCTACAAAATATAATCGAAAGTAATTCAGAAGTAAGGGTCGATTCTACCAACGCCGGTTATAAATTTTAATACAACTTCATTAAATCAAACTAAGAACAAATCAGCGAATTTTTCAATTAAAGAGATTGCAGTGCGATTGTTTCGGTTATAAGAATAATTTAAATATGACATTCGATATCGTGGCGCTCTCTTATTTAATATAGATTTACAATTTGTAAATTAATTTCTATTCCGACTGATTACTAAAAGACTAGTTTTTAATTGACTCACAATTTTAGGTTTCTATATATTATATACTTGGGTTTTACCGACCGTGTTGACACCTACCCCACGACATCATCTTTACCCTACTTCAGTAAAGGGTATTTTGTGTCACCGAGAAAAATGCACTTTAAGAAAGTTTTTCCCGCCCGATGGTTAGAAGTCACTCTTTGTTTAATTTTTTTATTTAATAGAATCAACTAATAGCCAATATAAAGAGTCTTATGTAAAAACAAATAACTATTCAAAGAACTGGAAAATTAACAGGAATTTAGTCGTGAAACTGCGTTTCAGCTTCAGTTGTTTTGATGAGAAAAAGAAACACAGCAATATGTACATGGTCATACAGTGCGATTTACAAATCCTCTCATGATCTTAAAAAATTGAACAGTATCATAAACTTTTTCCACAATTTTTAAACATTTAATATTTTACATTCCAATACTTGGGCAATGGGAGGGAGTGTTTTCGATAAAAATAATTTGGGCAAACCGGGGGGTCTGGGGGGTGTGGAACACCCTCCAGTGCACTAAAATTAGGAATCAAAACATAAAATATTTTATTGTTTTCTAAAAATTAGAAAAAACTGGGGATTTGTCAAGAACATAAAATGAAAGAGAGGGGAAGTTTGGGATATTAAATACTACCCCACACCAGGCACTGAAGAGTATTCCATACCCCCAGACCCCCCGGTTCATGCAAATTATATTTTCGTTAGCGAATGAAATATTTCAGTATTACAAAACTGTTTCTTAATTTTTAAACAATGTATGTTTTGCCTTCCGGTGCTAGGGTATTGAGGGTATTTCAAAAGATATAAACCAACGGGTCTGGGGGGATTGGAATACCCTCCAATTATGCCACCATTTTAAAGAAAATTATAAAAACATTTAAAGTTGTCTGAAGAGATTAGTGCACTTAACATATTCATAATTTTTAAACATTAAATATTTTGTATTATAGGAAGATGTTCCCGAATAAATAATTTGGGCCAACCGGGGGGTCTGGGGAGAACACCCTTCAGTGCACCAATATCTAAAATCAGTATATAAAGCATGTTTTGCTGTGTTTTCCAAAAATAGAAAAAAAACTGAATAGAAGAAAAAACTCCTCGATTATCTCACCATTCCCAAGAAAATTAAAAGTGTATCGTAAACTTGTGGATAATATAGAAAAGTGAGTGTGCTGAATCCCGATATCGGTGCACTGGAGGGTGTTCCACACCCCCCAGACCCCCCGGTTTGCCCAAATTATTTTTATCGACTTCTTCATAATTTTTAAATATTTAATATTCTGTATACCGATGCTTGGGCGCTGAAGGGTGTTCCAGACCCCCCGGTCCATGCTGTTTATTTTTATCGCTGGTGAATTAAATATTATGTAAAAACAAATATTCAAAGAGAACCGGAAAATTAACAGGAAATTTAGTCGTGAAACTGCGTTTCAGCTTCAGTTGTTTTGAAGAGAAAAAGAAACGCAGCAATATGTAAATGGTCATACCGTGCGATTTATAAATCCCTCTCCTCAATACATCTCATGATCTTCAAAAAATTAAACCGTATCATAAACTTTTTGCACAATTTTTAAACATTTAATATTCTACATTCCAATACTTAAGCGTTGGGGGGGGTCCCATAAAAATAATTTGGGCAAACCGGGGGGTCTGGGGGGTGTGGAACACCCTCCAGTGCACCAAAATCGAGAATCAGAACATAAAATGTTTTGCTGTATTTTCCAAAATAGTGAAAAAACGAGGGATCAGTCAAGAATATAAAATAAAGGGCAGCAACCAGGGGGAAGGGCAGTTTGGGATATCTAGTACTTTCCGATTATCTCACCATTCCCAAGAAAATTAAAAGTGAATCGTAAAACTTGTGGATAATATAGAAAAACGAATGTTCTGATTCCCGATGTCGGTGCACTGGAGGGTGTTCCACACCCCCCAGACCCCCCGGTTTGCCCAAATTATTTTTATCGACTTTTTCATAATTTTTTAATATATTATATTCTGAACACCGATACTTAGGTACTGGAGGGTGTTCCACACCCCCCAGATCTACCGGTCCGTGCAGTTTATTTTTATCGCTGGTGAATTGAAAATATCAGCATAGCTGCTTAACCGTTGCTATGGTAACGTAACATTTTAAGTCACTTTTGGAGTAAAACCGATAAATAAAAGAAAATATTACATAATTTTTGAAAAGTTTACGAGTCAGCTTTTCAGTAAACGGCAGTAAATAGAAATCAAACAATGTTTTTCCGAATGATGGCACAAAGTTAAATTTAAAATACTATAGCGTGTATTAAAATACAACATTGTGTATCAGATTTCTTTAATTCAAGTTTTATTAAGCTTTAGTATTATCGTTACTTTTATGTAAGCAAACAATTTGCAACATGGCATAAAATTGTATTAGCGGCTGGAGTGCGCTCCAAAAATAGTTCAACTAAGTTGGAAAATCGACCAACAACAAAAATCAAAAATAATGATCGGGGAGTTCAGAATACCCTTCAGTTAGTGTCATCATAACTCATTAGAAAATTAAAGCTATATCATAGTTTCTGCATAATTTTTGAACATTTCATCCTTCGTTTTCCGATATTAAGGAAGGAGCTATAATAGCCCCTACTACATACCATCATAGCCGAAATGTGAAATTTAAATCAGTAACCAAGTAGTTTTCTCGAATGAGTCAAAAGTGAGAATAATAATAAAAGAACATACCCAGCTAAAAATATTGCTACCCAGGGAGTCGGGGGGAGAGGTGAATATAGAATTTCCCCAGCACATGCCATCATAACCAGAATGTAAGATTCAAACTTGTAATCTTAAGTAGTTCTTTCGAATGAATCAAAAGTGGGAATAATAATTAGAGAAAGTACTCAGGTAAAAGCTTAGTTAATCGAGGGTGCGGAGGGGTATTCTATGCCCTTCAGCACAAACATGTCATCATGACCAGCATGTAAAATTTAAACCGAAAATCTTAAGTATTTCTGTCGAATGAGTTCAAAGTGATAATAATAAAAATACTAAGAGGAAGTACCCAGCTCAAACTTTCGCTACCCTGGGTCTAGAGGGTGGGGGGTATGGAATACTGCCCAGCCTATACCATCATAGCCTGAATGTGAGATTTAAACCTAAAATAATAAGTTTTTCTATGGAACGAGGTCTAAGTGAGAATAATAATACTAAGAGAAAGTATCCAACTCAAACTTTTGTTAACCGGGGGGGTCTGGGCGGTATGGAATACCCCCCCCGCACATATCATCATAGCCATAATGTAAGATCCAAATGATAAGAATTTCCGTCGAATGAGTTCAAAGTAAGAATAATAGAAGAAGGTACCCAGCACAAACTTTCGCTAACCGGGGGGATTGGGGGGCTATGAAGTACTCCCCAGCACATACCATTACAGCCAGAATGTGAGAGTAAAACTTGTAACCAATAATTCTTTCGAATGAGTCAAAAGTAAGAATAATAATAAAAGAAAGTAGGTACTCAGCTCAAATTTTTGCTAACCGTGGGATCTGGGGAGTGCTCCCCAGCGCACTCCATTATAGACAGAATGTGAGATTTAAACCTGTACCCAAGTAATTCTCTCGAATGAGTCATCGTCTCAGTGAGAATAATAATAAAAAAAAATATCCAGCTTAAACTTTTGCTAACCGGGGGTCTGGGGATATATTGAAAATAATTTCAAATGTACTCTTCTGCATTATTTTTAAATATTTAATATTTTGTTTTCCAATATCGGTGCACTGGTGTTTTTCCCCCCTTGCTGTAACTTGTCAGTAAACTTTACCCGTCAGGTTTTCAACAAGCGTCAGAATATGGGAATCAATCCCGCTACCATAAATATTTCTGTGGAACGAATGCAAAAACTCCAAAGTAAAATAATAATAATAATAGAAAGTACCCACCTCAAACTGTCGCTAACCGTGGGGTCTGGGGGGTGTGGAACACCCTTCAGTGCATACCATAATGGCCAATATACGTAAGTATTGCTATCGTAAAGAATAAGAGATAATTTCAAATTTGCACTTCTGCATAATTTTTAAACGTATAATGTTCATTACATTTTATATAATAGTTTGTAGGGGGAGGGAAGGGGTTATTTAGTTTATTTTTAACCAAAACTGTAGTCGCATGTTTGAACAAAACGACTTCAATGTTTGTTTACGGTTAAAATAACAAATTTATGCAATTAAATAATAATAAATTCACGAAACAAAAAATTTATGAATAAATAGCCACAACCTAACGTAAATAATAAAAGCATTTTCTTTAAGTAGTATAATACACCGCTTTAAAGAATTATCCTCTAATTCCGCGATTTTCACACTCGTTTGTGAATAATTGGGCAAAAAAATTTGTTCGCCATGTAAATGAACAGCATAAATAATGTTTCAATTACACATTTATCAGTTTTGTAAATGAAGACAAATTAAGCAGTCGTTAATTAACACGTTTTCGACATTATTAAAAGTATTTTAATTACAGAACATCGTCTAATGTTGTTCAATAAATAATCAAGCAACTTCATTATATCTTATCTTGGGTTAAAATCTCGAAATGAAAAGCCGCGGAAGGTTTACATGCGCGATTCCACAAAACCGTTAAAGTAATTTACGTTAATTAAATAATTGTTAATGTTTACAATTACCCCGAATTTTATGGTAATCGCTCACGGTGGGTACATTCGATTGTTTTAACGGCGGCGGAGCATTAGCATAAAAAATCGGCTCGGGTACTCTTCAATTATTACATCTAGTAAATTTTTATTGGAATATAAAATTTTTCGTGAGTTTAGAATGTGACTAGTCATGCCATTGTACATGCGTTATCAAAAAAACAAGTTTTGAAAAATATTCACCTTCTAAACGGCAAAGAATGCGGCTCCACACAAAGGTGTTGAATCAGTTAGTTTGGAGGAATTTTTAAATAATGTCACCTGACATGTATTTTATATTATGATTATTATTTTGGTAAGTTGGGCAACTTTCCCCCCCTATATGTATTTATATGACACATTATTATAAATAAGTGCTGCTTTCAAAATTTCTCATTATTCCGACGTTTCATTAATCTAATCGTCTTACGTTGACGATGTGGAATGGACCCTCTGTGTCGGTGCGGTTAGACTGTCGACTTCCCGCGTAGAAAAAATTCTGCTTCAATACAAATAATAAAAAATAAATTATTATTGTGGTCTGGTCAATCAAGAAAATTGTAATGTAACAAAGTGACACTAAAGCGGTATCACCAAAAATGGGAAATGAACAAATTCTAATAAATTGGGATTAAGTTGGTTGTAATCCACGGTAGCAGTGTCGGTAACAGAGGCGCAGCGTTATCGAATGGGCTCACCAAAACCACTATGCCGTGATTTATATTGAATTTTTATTACACCTAGGTATGGCCTTCTCTCGCAAGCCTGTATCCTTTGGAAGCGTTAGTTATAATTCTGGAGTACACCGAAAAAAATTTAAAGTAGTAGGTATGTACATACAGCACAAACAATTCCGTTATGTACCTACTCATTTCTATTTGAAATCGTCCTGTATAACATGGAACATACATAAAATTATAAAAGCTTCTTAACTCCATGTAAAATAATATTATAAATAACCTGACATATTTAATTGATAATTTGTGTATAAGTAAAAAATGCAAATTAGATTTTTTTTAGAAGTAGTTTTATCATAACAAGATACGTTTAGTGGTCATCTCTCGAGTCGACTGTTTACAAATGTTAATTTCTTATACATTAAACTAAACTATTCGGTCCATTTTTTATAATTAACATACGAATAAAATTTTAAAGCATCATAACTACTGCCAAAGATGACAAGTAAAAATTGGCTCGCTTAAAAGGCGATGTAATTAATTTAATTTATAAAAGTATTGCCTTCTCTTTCTACCTTATTGTTAATTTAAATTCGAAAAGGAATTGAGTATAGTAAACTATTTATAAATTATAATAAATTCTTGGTGGTGTGTGACTAATGGAACACTTTGTGTGACTACGGCTACTAGAATTTTTTGAATATTTAAATTTTTATTTTAACGTGTTTGACCTTTTTTTCATCAAGGGACAAATACCTACCTATTGGTTTATTTATTAATTAATAATTTTTTAATTATTATTTTTTTTTATTAATGCACAACAGTTTGCAACAGCAACAGATGGCATTGGCCAATCGACGAGTTCTATTGTTTTTAAAACAAAAACAGCTGTGCGTTGATTGGTCTAGTCGTGCTGCCATCTATGTTCTATTGTTTTCGAAAAACAAACAAAGCAAACCGCGGGCGTACGGCTGGCTTAAACGGCTTTTACGTAACTGATTATGCATAATTACGGTTACATTAAATAAATTTCTACTCTTAAATGTTTTGAATTATTAAAGAGATAATTTAGTGTCGTCAAACTGGATTCGGTAGCACCAAATCGACAACTTTTCTAACTGTTCTTTAATTATAGTTATGTGTATAATGTACACATTATGGTATAAATAATAATAAAAATGATATGAGTGATTTCAACTGTTAGTTTTTATTTGAACATGAAAGATTTTTTTATTTTTTTGCTCTTGGCTTATATCCGGCAAACTCTCCCCAGAATCAATCTGTCGTTTTTCTCTATTAGCTCGAAAACGGCGAGAGGTATTAAAATTACTCACTAGGCCAAAATTGTTCATCGTGAAAAGAGGAATATTTTTTGTATTTAAATAATTATAATATCTGTAATCGTTTTCGAGTTATTAGAGAAATGACGAGTTGTAATGTAGAATTTCTTTGCCCTGACAGCCAAGGGGGGTTGGGGCATTGGGAGATATTAACTAAAATCAATTGTTTTCGATATAGGCCGTAAAAGTCAGGGAATTTTAGAATTTCACAAATCTGGTCATGGAAAATCTGTGAATTTTCGATTTTTAAGTCAGGGAAATTAAAATTTGCAGATAGTGAAAATGTTCAAACTTAACAAAAATTTAAATTACAAAAACACTTTTAATTAAAAAAATTATAAAATTAGTTTTTATGCAAAAATGCAGCTTTTTCATTCCAAAATGAAACTGTGTTGCCAGGTATTTAGTAATTTAATTACTTTTTGGTTTAATAATTCAATTGTTTTTGGTTAAACAATGTAACTATTTTTCACCAAAATAAAACTGTTTTATCCATAAATGCAATTGTTTTGTTTAATAATTCAATTATTTTTGGTTTAATAAGTAATTTAATTGTTTTTGGGTTTAATAATTTAATTGTTTTTGGCTAACAGTGCAACTGTTTTTCACAACAATGAAACTGTTTTATCCATAAATGCAATTGCTTGGTTCAAAAATTCAATTATTTTTGGTTTGATAAATAATTTAATTGTTTTTTCGGTTTAATAATTCAATTATTTTTAGTACAAAAATTTAATCACTGTTTGTTCAACAATTCAATTGTTTTATGCAAAAGAGCTACTCTGTTGTCCGTAGATTTCATAATTTCATTATTTTTATTCAACAATTCTATTGTCAAATTCAACAGTAATAACTGCTTATTTATAAATTTAACTATTTTTTGACTCATTTGTTTAATATTTGAACTGCTGTGTTTAATAACGCAGCTGTTTTGTTTAACAAATCCATTGCTTTCTTTAATAAGTCTGTTTTGTTTTTCTGTTTCTGTTAATTGTTTTTGTTTCAGCAATAATTCAATTGTTATTTAACAATTCAATATTTCTTTGACAATTTAGTTGTTTTTTTAACAGTTCAACTGTTTTGTTATACATCATTCTGGTGTTTGTTAAATAGTTCAATTATTTTTGATTTATCAATTCAATAGATTCAACAATTGAATTGCTACTTACCAATTCAACCATTTCATTCAACAATTTGACAGTTGTTCTATGCAAAACAACTACTATTTTATTAGCAAATGCTACTGTTTTGTTAACTAATTTGACTGCTCTGTTTAACAATTTAATTTTTTTTCTATAATTCAGTTGTTTTGTTCAAAAATTCCATGGTTAAGTTTAAGAATTCAACTGTTTTTTAACTTCTTTTGCTTGATTTCTTTAAGTTAGTTAGCTAACTTATAGTTAAATCGACGAAAAACACAATCAGACGACAATAAAGCGAACAAATTAAACATAGGGTAAGATGGGGTCAAACGGACATGGGGCAAACGGACATTTTTAGAAAAAATTCGTAAGTTTTTCAGAAAAGGGCCGCGTTATTATTGCAGTATTACTAGTGTCGTTGACATTTGAGGTAATTAATAAGAAAGTAATTTGTTAAAATTTTTCCAATCTAAGGCTATTATTGCATGTTAAAAGTGAGGAGTGATAGGAAATGTAAGTAAAATTAACGTGTTGTTATATTTTTGTTAGAAATTATTTAGAATCTAAGTATTTTAGTAAAAATTTAAAACTTATAGTTAGGTCAATTAAAACCAAGTGTCTTTGGAATTACTGCCACGTAATTTCATTGTCCTAATATTAATATTTATTTAGATTTTGAATTTAAAAAATTCCGATGCGGGGCAAACGGACATATTGATTGAAATTGATATTGATTGATTGATATTGATTGAACCGGATAGTACAGTATTTATGCTTTTTTTAAACAATGTTTACAGAAAAATGGTACAGATCCGGATTAGAACTACAAGAGGAGCTCGTGAAGCTCGTGGAATCAAGAAAATATGAATCTTGTCATAATTGCTGTAAATAAAGATAAAATGGCTCTTAATTCAGCTGATAAGTTGAATAGCGTTCTTATCATCATTCATTGCGACTAAAAGTGCGAATTTAACTATTTATAACGTATATTAAACCTTATGTCCGTTTGCCCAGGAGTGTGGGGCAGACGGACATTTTCACTATGTTTGTTTTAGGTTAAGTTCTCAAAACTGTTTCTATTTTTCAACTTTAATCTCATCATTTGTTAGCTTAATAATTGAGATATCAAACCAAATAATTAGTTCTTAAATATTATGTTGCTTTTATTAAATATAACTATAAAACCCTTAGAGTGTCCGTTTGACCCACTCTACCCTATCATTGATTATTTTCTCAATTTCACTGTAAGTTATCTAAATAATAGATAACTATTAAGTGAAGAAATCAGGCATTGGTTATTTTTTTAACATTTTTACATCACCAATAGTTTTAAACAGTTCTGTTAAATAATTCAACTGCTTTGTTCAATAATTCAGTAGCTTTGTTCAATAATTTAACCAGTTTGTTTCAACAACTCAACTCTTTTGTTCAACAACTCTGCTGTTTTATTTAATATAATTCAACTATTTTTGATTTAGTACATTCAATTGTTTATGATTAACTGTTTTTCACAACAATAAAACAGTAGTTGTTTTCACTCTTAGTTATCTTGAAGTTAGCGAACTTCAGGTTAAATTGACAAAATAACCAATCAGATGGCAATAAAAAAATAAATAAATCATCTGATTGGTTATTTCGTCAATTTAACCTAAAGTTTGCTAACTTGAAGATAACCAACTATGAGTGAAGAAATCTGGCATAAGTAATTGAATTGTTTTGTTTAAATAATAATGTTTTGTTATAAATGCAATGTTTTTCAAACAATAAACTGTTTTGTCTTATAAATAATTTTTAATTTTTTGCTTCTAAAAAATTCAATTGTTTTGGGTTAACTGTTTTTCACAACAATAAAACAGTTGTATCCATAAATGCAATTGTTTTGCTTAAATCAATAATTTTTGGTTTACTAATAAATATTTTAATTTGTTTTGGGTTTAATAATTCAATTGTTTTGGTAAATAATGCAACTGTTTTTCACAACAATGAAACTGTTTTTCTATAAATGCAATTGTTTTGCTGAACAATTTTTTGTCTACTAAATAATTCAATAATTTTTGGTTTAATATGTATAATTTAATTATTTTTGAGTTTAATAATTCAATTGTTTTGGTTAATAACGCAACTGTTTTTCACAACAATGAAACTGTTTTTCTATAAATGTAATTGTCTTGCTCAATAATTTTTGCCTAATAAAATAGTTTTATCCATAAATGCAATTGTTTTGCTCAATATTCCATTTATTTTTGGATTTATAAATAATAATTTAATTGGTTTTGGATTTAATAATTTAATTGGTTTTGGATTTAATAATTTAATTGTTTTTGGTTAACAATGCAACTGTTTTTCACAACAATCAAACTGTTTTATCCTTAAATGCAATTGTTTTGCGCAATAATTCAATTGATTTTGAGTTTAATAATTCCATTATTTTTAGTTGAAAAATTTAATTATTGTTTTTTCAACAATTCAGTTGTTATGCGTAACAATTCAATTGTTTTATGTAAAAGAGCTGCTACGTTGTCCGAAGATTTCATTGTTTTTATTCAAATTTAATAACTGTTTATTCAAGAAATTTAACATTTTTTAATAACATTACTCATTTTTTAAATATCTCAACGGCTTTGTTTATTAACGCAGCTATTTTGTTTAACAAATCCGCTGTTCTCTTCAATAATTAAGCTGTTTTGTTTAATAAATCTAGCTTTCTGTCAGTAAGTTTTTGTTAATTGTTTCTCTTTGAACAATTTAATTGTTGTTTAAAAACTAAAATGTTTCTTCACTAATTTAACTGCTGTTTCAACAGTACAACTGTTTCGTTACATGACTCTACTGATGTTCAATAATTCAAATGTTTTATATTTTTAATAAAATCAACTGTTTTGTTTTAGTAATACAATTCTACTTGTTTGTTCAATAGTTCAATTATTTTTGAATTAGCAATTCAATTAATTTAACAATCTAATTGTTATTTACGAATTCAACCATTTTCTTCAACAATTCTGTGTCAAGAGGTACTAATTTTTTCACAAATGTAACTATTTTCCTAGTAATTTCATTATTCTGTTTAATATTTCAACTTTTTTTCAATAATTTTGTTGTTGTGTTCAACAATTAAATTGTTAAGTTTAATAAGAGTTATTGACGAAATTAACAAAAAAAAACAATCCGACGATAATAAAACAAAGAAATTCAACATCTAATTGATTATTTTGTCAATTTAACTGTAAGTTAGCTAAATAATATATGAATATTAATTCCCGGTTGCACCGACTCAAAATACGCAGTTCCATCAGAAAAAATAACAGTTGATGGTTGTTGAACCGACCGTTTTTTCTAAAGTGAACTGACCAACGCATGGAAGTTTTAAAAAAATTGAACAAAACTTAACCTAAAAGTGGATATAAATCATGGTATAATAACTACACAATAAAATAAATAAATCGTGCAGAGGATGATGATGATAAATAAATCGATAATCTGATTGGCTATTTTGTCAATTTAACTTGAAGATAATAATTAAGAGTGAAGAATTCGGGCATTAATCGCTGATATGATTTTTTGAATTTGAGGGTTGCGTCAAAATCAAACATTTTCAAACTTACCAAAAATCAGTCGTCTGACTAAATGCTTTTTGGCTGTTGCAACCGGGCATTAATAAATAATAAGTGAAGAAATCGGGCATTGGCTGTTTCTTTTATCAATTTTACAATTACAGTTTTTCAACTGTTTTGTTACGTAATTCTGCTGTTTTATTTAATAGAATTCACCTATTTTTGATTTTTTAAGTAATTCAATTGTTTTTATTTCAACAATGCAATGTTAAAATTCAATGTTTAGCAATTCAATTGTTTTGTTAAAAATGCAGGTGTTCACTGCAATAATTCAATTATTTTTCGTTAAAAAATTCAATTGCTGTTTGAGTATTTAAGTATTTTCTTCAACAATTCTACGTTTTTTTAAGCAATTCAATTCAATACATGGAAAACCTGGAAAAGCCAGAAAATTTGTTTGAAAAAATTTAGTGGACACCCTGTATCTATCCCAAAGACTAAACAAAAGGTTTTCAAGCGCTCTCGTAAAAAACTCAATAAAATATAGTTTTGTATGTAGAGGGGACTGTTAGCACTGGGTCCTAAAGCAGTGCCGTACCCTGGTTTTTCCGGAAGGGATTAGATATCCCCTGCCGGTTTATATACTTTACTTTTACTGGTAGTAAATTAAAAATTGCAGTACATTTGCTTGGCTGTTACCATGGAGATCTGGGGGTGTATGGAAACGACCAGATACATAATTATTATAAGTTGTGACAAAAAGGTCATCATAAGTCGTGAATGAGACGGTCACGGCTTGGCGCTTAAATGCGTCAACTACTGAGCGAGCGGCCCGGTTCAAACCGGGTGGAGTATAAAACTTTATTCTGACCGTCTTACCTGGCAGTAGGTTATAAAACGCATCACAAGACGCTTGGCCAGCGTGGTGTTTTATGGCTAATACTCCTCAATGGGTATTTATCCAACAGTGGATGTAAACATGCATATAGTGAAGTCGTGAATACCTCTCCTGAATAAAACTTTGATATGATTTTGGATATCTTGCTTTCCTCTCCAGTGTAGTGTTCTCTCGTGACGGACCGATGGCAGTCAAATGACAGAAATTGAGCCAAAACATAATAAATAGGTTAGAGAGCAAGAAATCGCATTTCTATTTCTGAACAAAAAGCCATCTAATTAATTACAATTTTCATAGTTAGTTACATTATATTTATTACTTTCGGCTAAAATAACTGAAATAGAAGTTGAGACGAGAAATGCTATCTGTAGTATGTTTATAAAAGTGCCGCAGGTTATTTAATTAATAGTTGTAATAAATGTTGACATTTATCAAACGGAACAACTTTAAATCAAAAAAAATTGTTGCTTCAAAAGTAATTTTGCTCTCCATAATTTTGAGGTTATAACTGCAGCTTTAAATTTGTTTTTCTCAGAAATTAATGTCACCTATACAAATTAATAATTTCTGTTATCAATGTTGAATTTGTAAGCTTTTGTCTGCAATTTAACATTTTTTTAACAGTAGAAACTGGGGGACCTGGGGGTATTCTAACATAATATTATATCTCTTTCCCAAGTGTTTGCATAACTTTTAATATACTATATTTTGCTTCTCGATACTAAGCTCTCGGGGGTTGATTCTGCGGTAGATTCAATGAATGATAGAATTTTTTTTATAATTTTGAAAAGCAAACGAGAGGAAGTGGGAATCGAACCTATGTATTTTCTTCAAACGAGGAATAATAATTAAAGAAGGCACTCAGTTGAATGTGATTTAAAAATTTAAATTTGGAGAAAATAAACACAAAAACAATGTAATGCGCCGGGGGTAGAGTGGGTCACCATAGATAGGGTTTTTAAAAAGTGGTTTGCAATGTTTAAAATTTTGGGAATCTTTGGTTTCGGTAAAATAAAGCGTAACAGCACTTTTCTTCTGAAAAAAGCCTAGTTACAGCACTGTTCGTGATACAGGTGAGCACGCAGGCCTTTCAGGTAACAATCAGTTGCGACCTCCAAATAACAAATGTAAGCAGAGGTTGCTGCAATTGTTCTTTCAGCTGCTTGCATCTGAATAATTCTTAGTTTTGTTAGAAAATCTTAGTACTGATATTTTTTATTACCAAGTTAATCTGCACTCTGAAGTTTAGAAAGTATATTGGCGGCGCTCTATGTGTGCTAGGTGTGACAATTGCATGTCACAAAATTAAAAAGATAAAAAATAGTTAAAATTGTAAATTAAATGTAAATTAAATTTAAATAACTACATAATTCCAATAGCTCAAGTTTTAGTTATCCTTAATCGTTAAACAAGAGATCAGCAACGTAACGAGAATTCCAAACCACGGAAATTAACGATTTTTACGATTCTAAACCACCTGAGCATTCATTTTAACAAAAAAAAAGGAAATTTGGAATTAAGACACTTGCAATCACGCAAAAGCGTAAAAAAGTCAAACCGAACGCGCTCATAATCATAATACTTAGCCACTTCATTTTTTCAAGTGTTCGTTAGGAAAATTGCTTGCGACGCTGATATACAAAACAAATTTAATTTCTTCGAAATGTGTATTTTTTTTTTTTAAACAAAGCGATAAATTGCATTTCTAAAAAAGGAAGACAAGCGTGCAATTTAAAGCTGGTAGCTCATCTTCGACTGAAAAACTTAGCGCTCAGCGCAGGAAGTTGCTTAACAACTCAATTTACCGCTCCTGGGTTTTCTAAAGTGTATTTATATAAAAAAATATGTTTTCGAGTTATTGAAAAAAAGTTACTTTATGCTAAAAATACAAAAATCGCCTGTGGCAAATGTTTTCAAAGCATTTACTCCAGGCCATCTGCATTTTTTTGTTTCCTTTTTGAGGTTAATTATAATCATATCTACCATTTTACAAAAATTGCTGTAGAAAAAGTAAAAAAAAAAATGTAGATACTACTAATAACAGAAGATAATTATTGTGCCATCAGGTTAGAGATGGAATATAAAGCAATACTTAAAGATAATTAATTTTGTGTAGATACTACCCATGTGTATACGCAATTTTAGCATAACATATTTCCTGTAGAAGTTAAAACTGGGGTTTTGATGAACTCAATGTCATTATAAAAATGGTTGATTTGAATTTCATTGTTAATAACTGCCAACTGCAATCTCGACACAATAGCTTATTCCAGGTTTCTCTTTGTTTTGTTATTGACGGGACAGAAAATCGACATCCAGTAAAGGAGAACCATCAAAAATCGTTGCAGCTGTTCCATAAAAAGGTGGAGTTTGTTTGTTTGGATGCGCTTGCGTTTGAAAATGTGGGTGGATCAGCATAGAGCGAACTTAGGGGGGATTTGCTCCACCCATAAATAAAGATTGGTAACACAAAAATGAAACAAGTTGGTAGCAGTAGTTATTACATACACTCTCAGCAGAAATGCTGATTATCACAACATCACATAAATTGATTTGCTAACCTGGAAACCAACAAGCCACCTTCATGCGTTTAGTCCAGTTGCAGATCCACTAATGGATTGCTATATCACAATTATATTAATTATTACTGTCAAATTTTGTTTATCTATGGAGTTATGATTTTAAGCATCTGCCAACTTAAAATTATTAAAAAACAAAAGCACCTTGTCAATTTTAACCAATAGAAGTGATTTATACATACAATCAACAGTATATCTATATCACAATTTTACAGTATATCATATTATGGTATCATCGTGATATACTAAACTACTATGTCTATGTACGTAATGCCGGTAGTTAATATAACTGACGTATTAGCTTTGTGCCTCTATTTGTTAAAAATCTTGAAAAGTTGAGATTACATTATTATTATTATTAGGTTAATCCGGTTTATCTCATATTAGATTTAGCTTAAAGTTAATTCACTACTTACACCACTTCAACACTTTGGATTATTTTGGGTTAATGGGGACTTTTTGGTACGGTAGCTTAATCAGGAGATTAAAACGTTTCAATAACATAGTAAGTATCTACTTTTGCTATTGCACCGAATATTTGCTCAAGTGAATCGGTTACAACTGAGTTGCAGTCGTTCAGTCGGTTCCAAATATTTTAATTTAATTTTCTGGATATTTTAATAAAACACTTTTAATACCGCAGCAGGTATTGCAGACATTTCTAAGGGCAGGTACCTAATTCTCGGTAATTGTAACCAGAAATTTTGAATAAGTAACTTTTGTTATCACTTTAATCCTTTTTTAGAATATTGGTTCTTGGAATTTTTTAATTTTAAAAACTGCTTTCTTGATAACAAAGCAAATTGCACAAGCTAAAGCCTGTTTGACAACTGCCCAGTTTTTTTCGAACAACTTGAAAATGGTGAAGGATAGCAAAAATGTTGGTAGTTGCAGTGTTTTTGAGTTCTTAGAGGAACATTAATGTTTCGTGGCTTTTTAACCGATCACTAGAAGCTAAGGTTTAGGAGGTTAAGTTTGCACTTTTCTACCTAGTTTAATTCTGGATTACCAATTATTAACAAATTAACACTTTTTGAAACGAAAAAAATGGGATTTATAACTAAAACCCATTAGGAGGGGATTGTAACAACTGTTAGCTTATTCTAAATATTTTGAAAATTTCTACTTTAGTCAAGCTACAATACTGTAAGCAGCTAAACGTGCACGGTGGCGTAAAAGTTTGTGTGTGTGTGTGCCATTTGGATATTTAATTAATCGGAGACCGGGGTAAGTTTACATTATTACTAATAATCGTTTTTATAGTAATTCCTTAATTAGAAATACCTAGCGGAAAATTGTAAAATAGCAGGCAATTGAACAAACTAACGCTGAATTTATGCTTACAGTTGTTCCAACCGCAATTATAGCTATTTAATGGTCGTCGAGCTCAAATTAAATAATTCGCGTATTTTTCTGGAATATAAAATATTCAAACAAAACGAATAAAAAAGATTATTTCTACCTCATCAACTTCTTTATTTTTTCATTTTTTCTGTTTAGATAAATCATAATTTCTAATATTACAGACATTTTATCGCTTAGTACAAACAAATTCTAGTAATATAATCCTCTTTAATTATCTAATTAAAATATTGTTTGAGCAATTTTCTTGTCAACATCTCTCGTGATAAAATCTTAAAAAATATTAGCGTGTGCAGGTTGAATCGAAAAATTACTTTCACATTTGCCAAAAAATGTAGTACAAAAACAGTCGTACAGCCAAAGACTTTGAATTTAAAAACTCCGATGAAGGGGGCCAGCTGAGCACCTGCAGTCTGGGTTAAGCTACTTAAAGGAATTAATCGAAAAAAAAATCGTTTAAAAGTAAGTTTTAGATTCTGCCTTGAATTTCCTCCTTCCCGCTTCTTCCTGTAAATCCTCATTTTAAAATTATCCCATCCTACAGTCTAAAGTAACATTAGCATTCCGTAAATAACGCAATTAATAATAATGTTCCGCCACTGTTTCGTCATCTGATTATATTTTGGCAATTTATTCTTCCCTCACAGTATTAAATTAATTAATATTCTTCTTTTTTCCACACTTTGTTAATAATTGGTTGCTATAATTTAGAGACCAAACACAGATAATAATTTGGTATTAATGCCTTTTATTCATAATTTCTCTATCTGATTGGCTGCTAATGTTGAAGTGTCGCCATTGGCGGCGGCTTATAATCGAGGAGACGGAAGAGTTTAAATTACAATTTTAATATAAAGTCGTTTAACATTTTAGAAATTCCAAGTTCAAATCAATTTAATTTGCTTCATTACGCCCTACTGTGTGCAAATATTGCCTTGTCTTGTTATCGTGACCCTCAAGCAGTACCTACCTATAGTTTAACGTGGTATCCAAAGTTATACTTCCTGGGATTGGTGAAAAGACAGAGGATGAAGTTTTTTTTTTAAAGATTGCATCGCAAAAGCGATAAAAATAAATTGCACAAACCGGGAGGGTCTGAAGGATATTTACCTACCCCCCCCCCCAATTTTTTGTCACTAACTTGCATTTTATTTACATTCAATAGTATTTAGTTTAAAAATTTATATTCCTCTTGTAATTTTTCTTTGTAATTTCTTTATATTCTTTCTCCTTTTATTTTTTTGAATTTTTAGATTTGATTTTTTCTTTATTTTTTCTTCTGTTTTGATTTTTATATACCTAAAAATACTGAAATGCTGAAAATTTATTTATTTATTACAATTTGGGTGTTCCTTGGGGATTTAATATTCTACATTGCTTGGGCACTGGAGGGTGTTCACAATAAAAATAATTTGGGCAAACCGGGGGGTCTGGAAGGTGTGGAACACCCTCCAGTGCACCAAAATCAGGAATCAGAACATAAAATGTTCTGTTGTGTTTTCAAAAAATAGGAAAAAAATACCATTCCAAGAAAATTAAAAAAGTATCGTAAAATTTGTAAACATTCCCGATATTGGTGCACTGGAGAGTGTTCCAGACCCCCCGGTTTGCCCAAATTATTTTTATCGACTTCTTCATAATTTTTAAATATTTAATATTCTGTAAACCGATGCTTGGGCACTGGAGGGTGTTCCAGACTCCCGGTCCATGCAGTTTATTTTTATCGCTGAGAATTGAAAATTTTCTCGCATCTGCTTAACCATTGCTACAGTAACGTAACATTTTGAGTTACTTTTGCGGTAAAACCGATAAATAAAAGAAAATATTTGAAAATTTTACCAGTCAGCTTATCAGTAAATAAGAATCAAACCAAGTTTTTCTTTTTAATTTCTTTATTTCTTCCTCCTTTTATTTTGCAATTTTAGATTCTTCGGTTCTTATTACTTAGTAAACTTAAGATTCCTTAACTTGAACTTCCGTTACTTCTTTTTTTTAAATTCTTTTATCTTTGAGTTCTTTTATTTTCTTCTGTTTTGATATTTTAGGTACTTAAAAAAACTAAAAAGCAGAAAATTTATTTATTGCAATTTGGGTGTACCTGCACTGAAAAAAGTAGGCTAGAAAATTCATCTAAATGCCATTAGATGATAAATAATCAGATGGTTTACCTAATTTCTAGGTAAATCATTACTATTGAATTAACTAATTCGTCTACTGCAAAAGTGTCAAAATCATCTAAGTAACTTTAAGTAAATCACCTATTATAATAGTTGTTTTAGCTATAATTTTTATATATTCAGTGAGGTAACCAATTTATAGTGCAGAAAACATCTACACGTATTGTCATATTTACTAAATTATTAGACAATTTATCTAAACATAAGTGTATCTAATTCAGCTATTAGCGAATAGACAGTCAATTGAAGTAGAAGGCTGAGAATCAATGACAGTTTTTAGATGATATGTCTAAAAAATAGAAGAATTTTCCACATTAATTTTTTCAGTGTGGGGATTTAACGTTGCTTGGACGTTGAGTTTACTTTAAAAATAATTTTGGCAAACCGGGGTCTGGGGGTGTGGAACACCCTCCAGTGCATCAAAATCGAGAATTAAAACATAAAATGTTTTGCTGTGTTTTCCAAAAATAAGAAACAAAACTGGAGATCTGTCGAGAACATAAAATAAAAAGGAGGGGAAATTTGGGATATCAAATACTTCCCGATTATCTCACCACTCTCAAGAAAACTAAAAGTAAATCGTAAAACTTGTAAGAATTCCCGATATCGGTGCACTGGAGGGGGTTCCACACCCCAGACCCCGGTTTGCCCAAATTATTTTTATCGACTTCTTCATAATTTTAAATATTAAGTACCTATACCTATACTTGAGCATTGGAGGATATTCCAGACCCCTCCCGGTCCATGCAGTTTATTGTTATCGCTGGTGAATTGAAAATATCTTGTTTTTTTTCGAATAGTGGTACAAAAATTCTAATTCAACAAAATCCGAAAATTCGGAAAAAATCGAATAAAGATACATTTCAAAATTTGGGCACTGGAGAACCCCCCCCCCGATTTAAATGGTTTATTTTTCCGGAAAGAATTGAAAGAATATATAACACTTTTAGTCGCTATTGCGTTAAAATCAACGAATAATAATAATTTTGTTTATAATTTTTGAAAATTTTACCTTTTCACTATTTCACAGCAAATGGGAATTGGAACTAATAGCAATTAGGTAAAAACAAAACATTGTTTTTAGTCTCTAATGCCTGATTTCTTAACCTAGAGATATCTCTGTCATATTTCTGATTGTTTTGTTTTGCTGCCCTCTGATTGGTTACTTCGGTAATTTATCTAATAGATAAATCATCTAAAAGATATCTCTAGGTGAAAAATCTGTTTAGAACTACTATATATATGTATTAGTGAAATTAGGAGATGAAGGACACTCGTCCTTTATGAAGACTTTCGACAACATATAAAATACTGAATGTTCTATGGAAATATTTCAAAACAGCCGATTTTAATGCGTGCCCTCTTCGTTTTGGTTACGAGAATGCTGAAAATATTAATTGACACGGTTATCATGGTAACGAAAATATTAATTAATCCAATTCCATTAGCTTTTCTGTAAGTCACAGCAAGTGAAGCAGATTGTAATAAATCTTAAAGGCCAATTGAAAAAAACCTGGTTACGGGACTGTTTATTCCTTTATGTATTTCAAACATAAAAAATTTAAAACAATGAAAAATCAATACAATTTATCTGTGATTGTGAAGAAATGCTGCGTCAGGTACTCAGGAGAAGAAAAATTGCAGGCATAATTTTATTATTTGATTATGAAAAGGTATAATAGAAAATGTAATATTTTTTTTTACTAAAAATCTTTGCTTTTTGCAACTGTTAATTTTTAAATTTGAGTATTTAAGTTGGTGTTATTGCTAATCCCTTAATACTGCAATAGCACTGTAATTAGGACCGTTAAAAATTAAATTTGTTAAGTGATTATTATTGGTAAATTCTGTCAATAATTCATAAATATTAAAATCAAAATGAACGATTCGAGAACAGAGCGTAAGTTATTTTAATTAATAATTAATTTCTATTGATGCGAAGTTGGTGTTGGTGTGAGTTAAGCCTTTCAGGTTATGTTTTTTGGTTAAAATTTGAAACCCGCCGGTAGTTTAGGGTTTTTTAACTATCGAAACCGCCTGCGGCGCTGTTACAAAAATAAATCGGCATAGTTTTTTTGAAAATTACTGCAAATTACCAAAAGAGTTTGTTGTTTTTTTGAGTTGTGAACGATCGAGTCATAAACTCGAAAAGTGCATATTCTCACATTTCAGAAATTGAAAACAATGTCGTCGCCTTAAAAAGGACCCATAGTTTATCCTTTTTCGTCGTGTTTGGGATATATTCGTCGTTTCTTTTTATTTAGTTGAATGAAAATTCACCTTTTCAATGGCCGGTCGAGTGTCTACCCCCGTGTAATATAATACACAGTTTGAAAAAAAAAACTTTCAGTTTAACCATACATTTCTTTACGAACAGTTCGATAATGTTTGTTTATTTATGGGATTTCGTGCAATTTTAGTTTATCTATTGTAATACGAATACTTGCAAAACGTGAAAATAATATCGAATTTCTTTTTTCGAATGTGTTAGTTTTTGTGTATGCTTAAGGGTTATGCCTTTAGAAGATCGATTAAAATCGAACATTTATTATTTTTTTGGGAAAATGTTTACATATTTCTGCACAACAATTAGTATAATCAAAAGAGCTTTATTTAGAAATCACCTCATAATTTTTTGTACAAAATATTAAACAATACTCAAGTTACGGTCGTTGTTCGACAACCCTATTTTTAATAAGTGTTTTGCGGTGATCAGTACTATACGGAGCCAAGTTATCTAAAATTAAAAATTCAAAAGATTTAGTTAATATACGAGTTTATCTAGTACTTAACGAGGCCATATTTCAAAAATTGAATTTTGACAAAATGGCAACTGTTCAAAGTTAAAATATCGATTTTCGTAAGAAAAAGCGATATCTTTTGTACATAAAATGAAAAATACGCACTAAAGAAAAATCCCCCGTTAAGTACTAGATTTGGATGTCTAAAGAAAGTATAAAAATTTTAAATAAATTTATTCACTAGTTTTGAAATATCTTGATCACCGACTTTCAACATGTAGTACTGAGAAAGTCGCGTTTAAAGTTGTATGTGCAGTTTACACTAAAGCAGAAAGGTTATTTTTACTTACACGAAGCATATAACTTTGTAAAAACAACAGATTGACGCAAAACTTGTAGGGACATTTCTAACATTATATACTTTAAGAAAATGTACCCTTTTTAAAATCGATTTCTAAGTAGGCATAACTTAAGTGGAGTGTTTACTGTTTGTACTTTGTAATGGGATTATTTTAAAAATTTTCGGCAGTTTTAAAAAAAATGGCATTTTTGACCTGTTTTTTTTTCTAAATAATGAGGTTCTATGACAAAGGAATGGGAGTAATTTTAAATCACTTAACTTTTTTATTAAAAACTGAAAGACGGTGCAATCAGATCTAGTCAGTGCAACATCAAAAAACATGCAGTAACACCAACAACATCGCTTTAACGACTACATTGGAATTTCAACATGAATAACAACGCTTTTATGCGTACGCCGCACGCTGCTTCGTATCCAGGACATCCACCATATACCAATTTCATGTTTAATCATGGTTACGATTTACATCCCGGTGAGTAAATTTTTTTTAAATTGCATCTCGAGCTCGGTTAATCGGGTTATTTTGAAAAAGCCGACGTGAGGCTTGAAGAAGCCTGCAGTATTGTCTATTAACACGACATTGGCGGGCTTCACTTGCACATCACGCAAACACAAAATTCAATAATTTTACTTTCTTACTATAACGGACATACAGCAAAAAGACTTTGTTATCTTTAGCCTGACGGTTGAAGCAAGACTAAATTTTTAGCTTAATCGCGCTGATGTACTTCTCGCCCCGTTTATTTTCAATTACTCGGTGTTGTGTTAACAGAGATTAGCATTTTATCGAGCGTGTATGTTTGCTCTTCTTGCCATCGCTAATGGGTTCGCTAGTGGTCATAGGACTATGGGATTACTTTTAAAATAAACATTTTAACTTTTCATTAATTGAAAAACTCGAAAAGACCATCATCGGATGTCGCGAAATCCACGAAAGAATTCGTCCTCGAAAACGTTTCGGTAGCCTAAGTTATTCCACTTGAGGTTTCCGGCAAGACGCAATGAATACATCGGGTGCTAATAGATTTAAACATTTTCATCCCCTTGCTTTGCACTATATGTGAAAATAGGGAATGTAATTTGATACCACGCTCGAGCGTACGCGATGATGTTTTAATTTCAAAATTATCTAATACTTTCCTGCTTCGGGAAAATGCAAAACAGTCGCAATATTTTGTAAGTCACCTTGTATAAATGTTCTTGTTTCCTAGGGGAAAATAAAACCCGGGGCAATGCTATGTTGAAAAAAGTAGTCGGTGAAAATACGGAAATGCTATGTAGAGTACCAGGCTTGAGCCGAATTAAAGAGTGGTAAGCGTTTTCATGTTACGGCAGTCAAAGACCCTCGTATTTCACAGGGCTTTACTTTTCGTTGTTTCAATTTTAACAAATTTTAAATCAAAACATTTTACGAATCTTTCCTTCCTTGCGGAGAAAAAAAGGTGGAAATTCGATCTGTTAATTCGTAATATATTTTACGCGCCATAATAATGGGGAAAAAGCCGACGTGTGGCTTGAAGAAGCCTGCAGTATTGTCTATTAACACGACATTGGCGGGCTTCACTTGCACATCACGCAAACACAAAATTCAATAATTTTACTTTCTTACTATAACGGCAGCAGCAACAGCAAAAAAAAAAGACTTTGTTATCTTTAGCCTGACGGTTGAAGCAAGACTAAATTTTTAGCTTAATCGCGCTGATGTACTTCTCGCCCCCGTTTATTTTCAATTACTCGGTGTATGTGTTAACAGAGATTAGCATTTTATCGGAGCGTGTGTATGTTTGCTCTTCTTGCCATCGCTAATGGGTTCGCTAGTGGTCATAGGACTGTGGGATTACTTTTAAAATAAACATTTTTAACTTTTCATTAATTGAAAAACTCGAAAAGACCATCATCGGATGTCGTACGAAATCCACGAAAGAATTCGTCCCCTCGAAAACGTTTCGGTAGCCTAAGTTATTCCCACTTGAGGTTTCCGGCAAGACGCAATGAATACATCGGGTGCTAATAGATTTGTAAACATTTTCATCCCCCTTGCTTTGCTCACTATATGTGAAAATAGGGGAATGTAATTTGATACCACGCTCGAGCGTACGCGATGATGTTTTAATTTCAAAATTATCTAATACTTTCCTGCTTCGGGAAAAATGCAAAACAGTCGCAATATTTTTGTAAGTCACCTTGTATAACATGTTCTTGTTTCCTAGGGGAAAATAAAGACGCCGGGGCAATGCTATGTTGAAAAAGTAGTCGGTGAAAATGTACGGGAAAGTGCTATGTCAGTAGTACCGAGGCTTGAGCCGATTACGAGGGTGGTAGGTGGTGGTTGTCATAGTTACAGGGCAGTCAAAGACCCCTCGTATTACTTACTAGACTTTACTTTTCGTTGTTTCAATTTTTAAACGAATTTTAAATCAAAACATTTTACGAATCTTTCCTTCTCTTGCGGAGAGAAAAAAAGGTGGAAATTCGATCTGTTAATGTCGTAATATATTTTACGCGCCATAATAATGGGGCGAATATTCACCTCACCACCGCCAATAACTTGTAACAATAAATTTATAACCGATTCGAAGTGTGGTAGTTGAGTTCCTGCTGATGGGAATCCACAGCTGGCCAATGAACGCTCTGGGGTGTCAAATTGAATCACGGATGTTTTATTGGGGTATTTTAACCGTGAATTAAATCACAACATTGCACGTGCTCATAAAATATAACTAAAAGTTGTGTAAAACAGGCATGAATGAAAATTTGCCTTTTAAGCCGTAACGCATTCGGAACGCATCCACGACGACGCGTTTTTTAAGTTTCTTTAAACCTAAAAGTTAAGAAATACGTGTTTAATCATACAAGTTTCAAATCAATTTGTTAGTGTTAGGGAACGATGGGAATTGTTTGTTGTTTTAACAAACCTCGTCCCTTGTTTGCTTTGCTGCAAGTTTTCACGCGATACCCTAGAAAAGTTTTCACTTTGCTTACATCAAAACTTACTTAAGTGCTTCATTAGTCGCTCTATTAAACATCACACTTAAAATTTTCGAATATATGAACGGTTACATTAAAATTCAAAAAAACCAAAACTTGGAGTAATTCGAGATTAAAAAAAAATTTCAAATTCGTAGACCTTTTTTTAAAATTACCCATCGACTCCCCCCCTCATTAAGAATTGATTTTACATGCTAAGTAAACGCAATAAAATTTAAATTAATGTTTTGGAGATATTCTTTGGAGAGACACTTCATTTCCGCTAGTAACACAAAAAAATGCAGCTTTTTCATTAGGCAAACAAGAGATCCATTTTTCCATTGCTGTCATTTTTGGCAGTGAAAAATTCGATGGGGAGTAAAATTACGAAAAGTGAGCTTCTATACCAACATTGCCATGATAAAAAAGTGACAGTCGAATACTTACAAAATAAATCCCCCAGAAACAAAACTGCTACAGGGGGTCGCTCATAGTTATTTCCAGGTTAGCAAACTTAAATTGACGAAAGCACCAATCAGATGATTCTTTTATTTGTTTTGTTGTCGTCTGATTAGTTATTTCGTCAATTTAACCTAAAGTTAGTCACAAGTTTATGGTAATTTTGTCATTTTATTCTCCCAATTGTTGTAACCTTAAGGGTCATTGTCTGAATTAACTCCCGCCTCCCAAGTCGCTATATCTTCAGTATCGTGTAACTGAAGATTACCTATAACTTGCACTGTTGCAGAGTCATCTTCATGAATGCAATCTTTGTACAGGCAGTAGTCCGTGTAAAATTTGATGCAATTAGCAGACTAGGGAGAATTTGGATTGAATCAGAAATGTGACAACTTCAAAGCTAAGATATCCGGTTGGAGCTCGCTTTGGGGCGGGGGGGGATAACTCAAAACCTCGCGTTGCTTAGACTGCGATTATGTGCCACTTTTTTAACAAACGCAGAATTTGAAGATTTATGCAATTTCAAAATGCAACAAAAATTGGAGGGAGGGGGGCTCTGAAGACTATATTGAAAATCAGTGTTGTAACCAGAGTTTTTAAATAGAAGCACTGTTTTGCTTTTACCCTCTGAAAAGATAAAAATACTAAATATTTTATAAGTCTACAACCTCTTGGATATAATCGATGCAGTATAGAAACAACATTTGACGTTGCTATCCAATTGTAATACTGCGTGAATTAAATCAGGTCGAAGCCCCCGCCCCCCCTTCGGCCAGTACAATTTTGAGCTGTGTACTTTCTCTGATTATGATTCCCACCTTAGACTGATTAAAATCCGATTCTTACTTACTGAAAAGGTAATGAGGCTCGACCTTGTGCATCAGCATGTAAAATTATTGTTTTTGTTACTATGGTAACCGTGTTCTCTAATATTTGCAGCATTCCATAACCAGAACCCACAACCTTCCAGTGGGAAACGCTGAAATAAACTTTTTTTGAAATAATTCGATAGATGATTCTATATTTTTGTCTTCTTACGGAGTAAACAATAACCTTTATAAGGGATAAATGTCCCCCCCCCTTCCCCTGACTGTACAAGTTTTTTTATTATTATTCCCAATTGCTGCAGCGGCACTTGATGGGTGGCAGAATATAATCAACACTCGACGTTGCTATCCAATTGTAATAGGCGTTTCAAGATAAGCGATACGCTACCTTGCGGTAAATTTTGAACTAAGATATAGGTTAATGAAATAGGCTCGCATGTATTTTAATGTAAAGTTGTGAGTTTTCCAAACAAAATTTTAATAATGGATAGATGGTTTTGTTCAGTTTTCTGGTGCAATTCTATGAATAAAAGAAATCCCGAAATTAGTTTTCATGCCTTTCCAAAAAAGACAAGAAAAAGTGTACATAAATAAAAAATTTAACAAAATTTTGTCAATTTTTGTCATCGTAGCATTTCATTGTGCGTAGCTTACTTTGATTGTTTGTTTTTCCCTTCAGGGAAACCAAACTGTATTTATAGGATTTGGGTCGCTTTTCATCTTCAACGGAAAGCAGCAATTATTTGTTTGAACTTGTGGACTTCAGGTCTTCAACCGGGTTCACTTTTATTTGTTTTTGTTTAATATGTTTTGTAATTGTCTCATATCTTGACATTTATACACACGCAAACCATTTTTTGGGAGAATAAATTAAGATTCTTGGCCCTTTGTTTTATTAATCCTCCTCCATGATTACATTAGATTACATAGTCGAAGCTATGCAATGCAAGGGCAAAGGTAAACTTTTTTTAAAGAAGAGGACCCACCCCTTGGTTTAACATTTTTCTCTGGACGACCAAGTGGGTTAGAGAAAGGGGAAAAACTGTTATAAACTTTTAGGAACTTTTTGATTGTCGATACCTTTTATTTGATGAGGATCTGGGCTCATTGCTGTAGTTTTTAAATTTAATTTATTATATCAGGTGGCCCAGTACTTTGACTGCACAAATAAATTACATGTCCTGGATGTAGAGTGGCTTTACCTTCGCAAATACACCTCGAATTTAGATCTCCACGCATGCATTCCATGTAATGGAGAACGTTAAAACGAAGATTCGGGCCAGATTCTTATAAATGTTAAATATTTCACACACTCTAAATTGTTTTAAGCTCAAATATGGTTCAAGGATATTATGTCACTTTTTCTAATCCTTTTAGGTTAGGTAGGTAGCATTTTAAATATTATTTCAAATATTACAATGAAGTACCGTAATATATTAAAAATATATTTAATATAATTATAAACACGACAGCGAACTATCAAAAAACATACCAACAATGTTAATACCACTAATAGCCACTATGGCGCTGCGATCTTAAATTGAAACGCCTATACTGCATGGATTATATCAGGTTGGAAGGTATTTTCACAGACCTCCCAGTCTGTAATATTTTAATTTTGAGCTGCGTATTTTGTCTGATTTCCACTTTAGACTCATTAGAATCCAATTCCTAATTACTTATTGGAAAGTTAATGGTCCTCGATTAAAGTATAGCTTTGTGCATCACCATATAAAACTAATATTTTCATAGCCATGGTAACCGTGTTCTCTAATGTTTTCAGCACTCTCGTAACCAGAACCCATAACCTTCCATTGGGAGACGCTGAAATAAACTTTTTTTGAAATAATTCCTTAGAAAATTCTATATTTTTGCCTTTTCAAGGAGCAACCGGAAATCTTTATAAATGATAACTACACCTCCCTTGCACCCCCCTCAGTCGGTACAAGTTCTCTTTATTATTATTCCCAATTGCTGCAGCGACACCAGATGGATTGCAGAATAGAAACAACATTTGATGTTGCTATCCAATTGTAATACTGCATGGTTTATATCCGATTAGAGAATATTATCTCTCACAAACCTTTCCCCCTTCCCTCAACAACCCCGGTTTCTACCATTTTTAGCCGCGTACTTTCTCTGATTATAATTTCCACTTTAGACTGATTAGAATCTAATTTCTCCTTACTGTAAAGCTAACGGTGCTCGACTAAAGTATAGCTTTGTGCATCAGCATATAAAATTAATATTTGCGTTACCATGGTAACAGTGTTCTGTAATATTTTCAGCACTCCGGTAACCAGAACCTCCCAGTGAAAAATTCTTTTTAAAATAATTCGATAGAAAATTCGGTATTTTAATATTTCTGTTTTCCCAGGAGTAAACTAAAACCTCTATAAATGATAAGTGCCCCCCCTCCGCCCCAAACCGTTAAAGTTTTCTTTACTTTTATGCCCAATTGCTGCAGCGACGCTTGATGGGTTTTTCAAAATTGTGTTATTGTGATATTCTATATTACTTTTTTAATTCTTAAAATGTCACCATAACGACGGTCAAGCTGATAATATTCTGAGAAAACAAACGAAAAAAACGGGGTCGGGAAAAATAATGCCCGAGTGCTCCAGCATTAAGAGTCAAAACATTAAATAATAAAAATTATTCAGAAGTTTTATTTTTCATACGAAAAATAACACAGCATAAGGGAATTCACTCCCCCCCCCCCCGAAACCTCCCAGTTGGCGTTTTCTTTTATTTTATGTTGTCGTAAAATCTTCGCACTTATTTGAATTGTTTTCAAATACTCCCCATCAGGGGGTTTACTTGCCTTCAGATTTCTGTAAGTTTTACTTTTTGGGGTTTTGATATATTACATTAGAAACCTACAATTCAACTCCAAAAGGCACCAAAGTGAAATTTGGCCAAAAATCCCGGTGGTTTAAACAATTTTTTTCCTTGCGATTTGCCGTTCTTGAGTAGAATAAAGTTTTTAAATTATAATTCAAATTCTTTTTAAAAACTAACCATTAGAAATTCCTATTAATTCCAAATTCTTTCCCAAAAGGGAAGAGCTTTAAAATTTTTTCAAAACAAAAAATTTTATAAAGATGTTTAAAAATTTCTAAACATGTTTTTTTGGGAAAAAATTTAATTTTAGATTAAAAGCCCCTCTTTTAAAAAACTTCATTTTAATTAATAAAATTAAATTTTTTTCCCAATTTTTTTTTAAATTTTAACTTTCCAAAAAATTCCTAAAAGCCGCGGCTTTGGTAAGTAAGAGGAAGTCTCCACTCAACGCCAGGCTTAAATTTACGAAAAATTTTAGAAATTTTTTTTATTTAAAAATTTTATTAATAAACATTTTTTCGATAAAATTTTTTATATCTAAAACGCAAACCCTAGTTTTTTTTAAAAAATTTTTTAAATGTGAAAAATTAAAGTTTTTGGTTTAAACCCCCAAATTGTGATTTTCTTAAAATTCTTACTTGTAAAAAAATTAGAAAAGCACGCCAAAAGGACATTTTAAGTTAAGAAACCTTGGAGAACTTGTACTCATGTCTATGGACATTTAAAAATTTGATTTTGCGTCCTCTCCAGAGAGTGGAGCAAAATATTACATTTATTAAAAAGACTTAAAATTTTTCAACATTATCGAAAAATTTTTCTACCTTTTAACACTTGCCGAAGTAAAAAAAATTTTGGGAATAAAAGAATTTTCAAAGCCATTAAAAATGTTTTTACCCAATCTCTTTGGTTGACTAATTTCTTGCGCCCAAAATTGTGTTTTTTGATCCACGATTTCTTTCTTGTTTAATAATAATTAGAAAAAGGGCCCCAACCTTTTAATTTTGTTAATTAACATGGTTTTTTAATGTAAAAATTGGTTTATTGAAAAAATTGAAAAATCAAATGGAAAACAAAAATTTTAAACAGTTTTATTTCAAAATTTCCTTCCTCTCCTAGTAGGGTGGCGTAAAATAAGAGTTCACATGGTTACCATGGTATCGACAATTTAAATTCTCTACAAAAAAAACTCGAAAAAATTTTTGGCAATAGAAAACCGATATTTTACAATGTGACAAAGAAAAATAACAAAATTTGGCAATAAATTGAGAATTTAGTCTAAAGCCGGACCTGTAATGTAAATGGTTTTTTTAACGAACCAATCGTGTGATTGGTGTGACTAATTTCAGGTAGTCGCTCACAAACATTAGTCAGGGAGCTGTAGATTTTGATCCTATTTCGTATTTTCTTCGTTGTTGTTTGGTTTGATAGGCCGCGCAACCTTTGCAATTTTGTTAATATATACAGGGTGTTCTTCTTGGGGAATGTCAAAAAATTAATTTATTTCGCAAAAACACGAAAAATCGAAATAAAACAAAAAAATTATTCAAATTCAGTTTGATTGAATAAAATCAAAAATTACAGTTTTCTTTCATTTATAGATTTTAAAATTTTTTGGAAGTGCAATAAATTTTTGAAAATTGCACCTTCGTCGGTTGTACTATGTACGAAGCAAAATGGATTATTCACGACAACCTTCACCGGCTTCTGATTTTTGTATAATCTCGCATGATTGATGTTAAAACCATGACGATAGATTTTATAATACCCAGTAGGTGGTTAGGTCAAAAAATGGTATAATTGCATATTTTCGTGGTAAACATGGTAGAGTGAGGCAATTGTAAACGAAAGCGGCCCCAATTCGACACCCTGCGATGCATCACACCGCGATTAAAATTAGAATTTGATTTACATAATAAAATTCATAGAAATTTTTGTGACTTCTGACATCGGCAGTGTCAATAGATTTTAAATAGTAATCCGGATTTAGGATTTCGTAACGACTGTTAACCCGTGGGCACTAATAAAGACGTGTATTCTACACTCCCAGAACATTAAGCCATTATTTACGCGCGAAAGAAATATTTGAATAGTTAATTATGAATTATATTTCAATTTCAGGCTTTCCTATGGGAGTTGGCCAAAATCAGAGAAAACAAAGGAGGGAAAGGACGACGTTCAGTAAAAGCCAATTGGATATTTTAGAATCGTTGTTCGAAAAGACGCGCTATCCAGACGTATTTATGCGAGAAGAAGTGGCCTCCAAAATTAATTTACCCGAGTCTCGAGTTCAGGTGAGCTTTCTCTTTTTTTTATTATTTTACAAACACACGGCCGAACAAATATACGAGACTGTGTAGCATTTCATACACAGAGAAATGCAAACAGCAGCTGCGTCCCCATGAAAAGGCTAACCAGCCTTCAAATTGAATCATTACCCGAGTAAAGTAAACAAGCCGCCCCTTATTTGGTGTATTTGTAATCTGCACTATACCACACCAAAACTACCACTACCAACTACTAATTTTAATAAACATGTTTTCTGCAAAAATTCTAAGCTTCGCCGATTTTTTTTTTTAAGTGCATTTTCAGAAACTATAAATCACCGCGCTCAACAACACAAACCGCATTATTACCGTTAAACAACGAAAAAGGCGTTATTGTGTGCCTGCCTGCCAATACTGCTCGTAAATTTGTCAAAAAGTTTCGAAAAACTAATTTCCTTTGTAACGTCGACATCTGTCAACGCCTTTCAAATTTCACCGAGTTCTTTTGTGTCAGTTGTGATTTGGTGAAAGGGTAGTTTTGAGGCAACTTAACTGTTTTTGTTTAAAGTCGGAATTTTTGATTGGTATCATAAATTCATCACCGGTTATCAAAATGTGACAGACGTGCCTGATGCGAGAGGATCCTTCGGCAACATTTCTGACCCCTATTTTATATTATTAGGAACTATGCAATCGCTCACCGCAGTAAAATCGCTGTATGTATTTTATTCGGTACAATAATAATCACAATGGCTACATATATGCACCGAGGGGGTAGTTTTCCATTAGTTTAGGGATTATTTAGGGTTGTTCTACAAAAACACCCCGCCTCTTGCCTTTATAAATCCCGCTCGTAGAACAGGACCATAAAAGAAGTATTATAGAGTAACAATTTTTACAAGGGGGAGTAAAATGTAATGGAAATTGATAGGGAAATATTCGCCCGAGGTGTAGACGTACAGATTAAGCAGTCACGGATTTGCACATTTGATGTGATTTTAATGGTTTTTGATTTATTTTCTCAAGTTTTTCTTTGCGATTGTTGCAGGTCTGGTTTAAGAATCGAAGGGCCAAGGCGAGACAAAAGAGTCCCAAAGTTGCTGCGCCCAGACAAATTAATCCGAGAGGAGCAAAAACGACAAAAACGAACGATCGAGTTCCTCCGGCGACGCCTTCGACCAGCGACAGGGTCGACGTGAACGCCGTTTCGCCGACCACGACAAATTCGGTTTCGCCTCCGACCATCAAAACCGAAACGAATAGCAATCATTCCAACAATTCATATCAAAACGGTTTGGGACCATCGTCGAGCACCAGTTCCGACAGCACGCAAACGCCGTCACCATCGGGCCATCCGTTGAGTGGAAATCAAATTGGAAACTGTATGATGTCCTACGACTACAGCAGCTACTATAACGGTTTTAACACCAACCCGCATCCGTATTTTCGCGATAACACAAATCAATACAATCAATTTGATCCGTATAACGGAATGTCCAACCATCAGTCGCATATGAACAACTACGTTACAAATCCGTATCATCCATATCACAACAGCATGCACACATCCATGAACTTGCACCCAAATAACGGCATGGGCGGAATGCATTACAACAATAACTTGCACATGAACGGCGGCGGCGGCAGCGCTTCGGCCGCCATGAACATGGGCGTACATCACGGTATTCCGAATTCCTTGCAACTACCATCGCCCGAACCGAATATGTCGCTATACCACAATCAACAATCAAACGATTCCAGCAGAACGCGATCGCTAAACGAAAACATAAAGCAGGAACCCGACTTTAACAATCAATTTTGATACTTTTTGGTCAAATTTTATAGTTTAACTGATAATTTAAGTACAAAGTAATTATAGCAAATAATTGTGGAGGATCATATTTTGATATATTTTATCATAAAAGTAGACCTACTATGTAAATAAATTGTAAATAAAATGTCCGAGATTTAAATTACGCGGTAAGTCGAGCATCGAACAGTGTGAGTTTCGTTAATCAGGAGTTTTTCGTTTTTTGTGTTAAAAATTTGCTTTATTTAAAAGATATAGTTTTACCTTATTTATTAGAGTCAATTATTCTAATTTTCTGCAAACGAAGGGGTAATCACAACAATCACAGAAGCCTAATGTATTATTACATCCTGTATTACTTCTAATAGCGCAGCTATAAAAAGATTATCAATATTTTAATTAACTGTTAATATAGTTTTTACCGTGTACTACGTCTTAAATAAAGAATTGATGAAGTTTCGATTGTTTCGATTGCATGCTTTATTCGCAGGTTTAAAGAGACCCATGAAGTTTTCTGCAATAACTCGAAAACCATGGTAGATAGCAGAAAATACCCAAAATAAAATATCTTTGTCTTTTTACGCTGAACACTTTATGTCTCTTTAATATTTTTTATATCTCTCACCGTTTTCGAGTTATTTAAAAAAAAAGAAAATAAGCATATAAAAATGGGGAGAAAGCAACTGTTTGAGCATCTGGACAAGGAGAAGTTTGCAGTTGCATTTATCCCAATATTCATTTCAACAGTGATCTAAAATTTTTTAATGACTTTGATTGAATCAGCTCCAAGCCGCCCGTTTATTTTTTAGTAAATCTATTGAAACTGATCAAAGAATTATTAGATTTTTATAACTTTTGGCGGTTCCCACCTATCAATTGTTACAAAATTTACATTAAAAGAATTAACCCAAATAAAAGCAGCCCATCTCGCCCTTCCAAGTACGTTACGCCACTGCTCAAATTTGTTGCTCAGTACAATTGAAAGTAACGTAACCTCAGGACTTGCCTCTTAATTATTCTAAAGCTCTCGTACGTTGCTAAGCAACAACATCCTTGCCTTTAAACTTTAAATTACCAAAAGTGGGGGTTTATTGTATTTCAATCGTTAAAATAACAATAATTTTTAGGAAAGATTGAAAATAAAAAAACGTGGTCGATTTTACGAAAAATAGATTTTAGATGAACCTTGGATTGTTTTTTTAACTCACTGAGAACTCATTTTTTATAATAATTAAAATAAGCTATAACGGGAGGGATTCTCACAACCTTTATCTTTAAAACGATTTGCTTAACTAATATTTTGAGAAAATATTTAAATTAATTTAAATAATATCTTCTCAATTCTTCAGGGAGCTTCAGCTCCCATACCTGCTCGCCTCCTGATTGCGCATTCTACGAAAGTTCCTCAAAACTATGTACATTGGCAAGAAGATAGCTACGAGGTAGGTACAAAAATATTGTACTAATATTAAAAAATAAAACATTTTTCTTAAAACGAAAAAATTTCTAAATTATTTCTCGAATTATTATTATTCTCACTTAAAACTCATCTTTAAAAATACGAAAGGTCTTTGGTTTGTTTGAAAGATGGCGGACAAAGCTTTTCCAAATTATCCGCAATGATGACTAAAAATGTCACGTTGCTATAGCAACAGAAAGGCGGGTAAGTTAGAATTTTAATTTGCACAAACCGGGGGGTCTGGGGGGTGTGGAACACCCTCCAGTGCCCGAGCATCAGGAGATAAGATATTAAATATTTTCGTAGAAAAATGTCGTGTACGGAGAAATGTCTTCCTGCCTTGTGAAGTACAGCAAACATTTGGGCAACCCCAACGACTTTTACACCTGGCTAGAAGATATTCGATAGCCCCCCCCCAACCCTTGGTCTGTAAGAGACCGCTTCAAGCTGTGTCTTTTCTAAAATTATTATTCCCACTTAAAACTACGAAAGTGTATTTTTTCGATTGAAAGATCGTAGACTAAGTTATTCAAAATTATAAAACAAAATGTTAAAATTAGCAACGGTCAAATGTCTAAGTTAAAATCTTCAATCAACTTATGATAAAAAATAAACTGCAATGACCGGGGGGTCTGGGGGTTGTGGAACACTCTCTAGTGCGCAAGTATTTCGATCAAAATACATCTTGCATTTTATGTTGTTACAGTTTGTCTTTTATTACAATTTGCGTGTACCTGGGGGGTGCTCCACACCCCCCAGACCCCCCGGACTCAAAACTACATATTTCCTAGTTTGGGCAATAGTTGTTAAGACTGTCACGTCACTCTAGTAACGGTCAATCGGTTATGCTGAAATCTTCATTTCACTTTTGATAAACATGAATGCGTGAACCGGGGGGTCTGGGGGGTGTGGAACACCCTCCAGTACCCGAGCACCGAGAAACAAAATTTGAATGTTTTCGTTGAAATGATGTCGCACCAACCCTCGGTGTTGATCTTGCATTTTATGTTGTTACAATTTGTCGTTTACTTCAATTTGAGTGGCAGGGGGGGGGGGGAATTATTATTCCCACTTAAAACTCATCCGAAGAATACGATAGCGCATTTCTTTGATTGAAAGATCGTAGACTAAGTTATTCAAAATTATCTGCAATAAATGTCATGTTGCTATAGCAACGGTCAAATATCTAAGTTAAAATCTTCAATCAACTTATGATAAAAATAAATTGCAATGACCGGGGGGTCTGGGGAGTGTGGAATACCCTCCAGTGCCCAAGCATTTCGATAAAAATGCATCTTGCATTTTATCTTGTTACAATTTGTCTTTTATTACAATTTGCGTATGCCTGGGGTATTCCATACCCCCCAGACCCCCCGGACTCAAAACTGTCTTGTAGTTTGGGCAATAGTTGCTAAAACTGTCACGTCACCATAGTAACGGTCAATCGGTTATACTGAAATTTTCATTTTACTTTTGATAAACAAGATTGCGTAAACCGGGGAGTCTGGGGGGTGTAACACCCTCCAGTGCCCAAGCATCAGGAGATAAAATATTAAATGTTTTTGTAGAAAGATGCCCTATAGAGAAAATGATCTTCCTACCTTGTGAAGTACAGCAAACATTTGAGCAGCCCCAATGACGTTGTCGTCCAACTCCCATAGTACAACTCTTACACCTGGCTGAAGAATATTCCATAATCTCCCCCCCCCTCACAAACCCCTCGGTTTTAGAATTTTTTAGAATTATTATTCTCACTTAAAACTCATTCGAAAGAATATGAAAGCTCATTTCGTCGATTGAAAGATGGTAGACTAAGTTTTTCAAAATTATCCGCAATAGTGACTAAAAATGTTATGTTGGTATAGCAACGATCAAGTGGCCAAGTTAAAATCTTTATTCATAATATGATAAAAATAAACTGCACAGACCGGGGGTCTGGGGAGTGTGGAGCACCCTCCAGTGCCCAAGTGTTTCGTAGAAATTATATCGTACGCCTCCTATTCCTCGGTGTCGATGTTGCATTTTATGTTATTACAATTTGTTTTTATTAAAATTTGCGTATACCTGAAGGGTATTCCATACCCCCATATGTAGAACACCCTCCAGTGCCCGAGCACCGGGAAACAAAATTTAAATGTTTTCGTTGAAATGCTGTCGCACCAACCCTCGGTGTTGATCTTGCATTTTATGTTGTTACAATTTGTCGTTTATTACAATATCAGTATACCTGGGGGGTATTCCATACCCCAGACCCCCCGGACTTAAAACTGTTTTCTAGTTTGGGCAATAGTTGCTAAAACTGTCACCATAGTAACAGCAATCGGTTATACCGAAATCTTCATTTCACTTTTGATAAACAATATTGTTTAGACCGGGGGTCTGGGGGGTGTGGAACACCCTCCAGAGCCTGAGCATCAGGAGATAAGATATTAAATGTTTTCGTTGAAATGATATCGTATCAACCGTCGATGTTGATCTTGCATTTTATGTTGTTACAATTTGTCGTTTATTACAATTTGCGTATACCTGCCCCCCCAACTGGACTCAAACTGTTGTCTAGTTTGGGCAATAGTTGCTAAGTTTGGGAAATAGTTGTTAAAACTGTCACCATAGTAATGGTCAATCGGTTATACCGAAATCTTCATTTCACTTTTGAGAAACAATATTGTATAGACCGGTGGCTTTGGGAGGTGTGGAACACTCTTTAGTGCCCGGGCATCAGCAAATCAAAGTTTTGAAAATTCTTAAGTTTTATGCTGGTTTTCTCAATCTTAATGTGGCTAAGATATCACTTATAGAACACATAGGACAGAAACAACTATTACGAAAAACTAACCAAACAATTTTGTAATAAGAGCAAATTTAATTTACAGAAAGAATCGTTAACTGGTAATTCGAAACCACTGTTTGATTGAATATTTTGAAAATTAATCTGAACTAACAATGGACACGTGCAGTCGTAACTCGGTACACTTGTAATCTATTTTTCATAGGGCGCACTCCTCTTTCTAATATTTCCCTAACATCCTTTATATTTTAGCCAAGCGTGCGAATAAAGTCCTTTTAGTAAAATAAACACTTATCGAGATTCCTGCGGTTATTCGTCTTTGAGAGTTTTCTTTATGACGTGGAACTCGAACCGCGGAATTATTGGGCGAAAAAAAAAATCGTCCTAATCAATTTCTTTTCGCCACAATAGCATTTGGACATACTATCAATAAGCACATCATCATCAAGTACCAACTACTAAACACCAAACACTGAACAGCGCCACGTGACCGGCTAATGAATAAGACACGTGCAGTTTAATCTGCATGATCTACTTTGCCAATCACGCACACGTGACTTGCGTGAGTATAATATAATGCGAGTGCCGCGTTATTTTTAAAACAAACGAACATTTTTGGAACCAACATAAGATGTGCATACTGTATTTGTCTCAAACTGATATGTGCAATTAGAATGCACTCACATTTGTACTAATAGGAACCGAGTAATCATCTATTATTCACTACAGCATAATCTGTCAAAGCGGCAGTGTTAGCCTTATCTTCTGTATACACGCCATTCGGCCACTTTATTATTTTATTACAAAACTTCCATCGGAACTACGTTAACGAATTGAGCGTTTGTCTCATTCGAAGAGCAAAATAATTGATGACGAACTTGATTAACTCCTGTTCAGTGGATCCGTAAGAAAAGTTTTGAGACCGCTGATAACGCTTTGTTATTATGTAGATACTTTACTTTTTTATTAAATTGCAAAATTTGTTATTTAAACCATCACCACCTTGCCGAAAGCTCATTGTCACAATCCGGGGAGACAACATGAAATATGTGGGAGTTCCTGTATACTGAAAGGTACAAAAGCCCTAGGGCAACAATGACCACAGGAAGAAAAGATCACCCTCGGATTAAAAAATTTGTAAAAAAGTAAATAATTTATTGCCATTAAATTTTCTAAATTCACGGTAAGCAATCTAATGGTCCTCTTATATCGTTTTGATTTGATATCCGGTGGGATCCGTGATGAATTTAATGTAAATAATATCATCTACCTGAATTATAACTTCCTGACTATTGTGAAATTGTGTGAATGCGACCCCTTATTCCTGCTCAATGGCAATAAATTATTCTCAAAATAAAAAGGATATTTTATATAATTAAAGTTCAACCAAAAAATTGGTCTCGAACTCTGCTCTGAATTTAACCTATGTATTTGTTTTTAATACCCCTCCTCGGGGTTAAATACTTTAAAAGTATCCTGGTATAAAATTCGTGAAAATCGAAAATGGAAATAAAGAAAGAGTCGGCCAAAAATGCAGTAGAAAATAATACTCTGTGATAATTTGAAAAATAGTTTGTGCAATTGGCTCCATAACTTTTAAGCGGGCGTTAAAACTAACCAATCAAAAAAAAACACCGTACTACTAACAGGTCAATACCAATTTATTATTAACATCGCATTTTCAATGCTCAGTTAAATTTATACTCCCCAGACCCCCCGGTCTACTTGTGACCAATTTAAGCTGTGTGTTTTCTGGAATTATTATTCCCACTTAAAACTCGTTCAAAAAAATACGAAAGATCCTTGCTTCGACAGAAAGATGGCAGACTAAGTTTTTCAAAATTATCCGCAATAGAAACTAAAAATGTGATGCTGATAAAGCAACAGCCGCGTGGCTGAATTAAAATCTTAAATTCACCTATGATAAAAAACTGGGGTGTGGAACACCCTCCAGTGCCCGAGCATCAGGAGATAAATTATCAAATGTTTTCGTAGAAGCCTTTGCACCACTGGATGATATGCAGTTTACTTTTGATCAGAAGTAAACTGAAGATTTTAGCATATTCGGTTAGCCGTTGCTATGGCAACGCTCAATGGTTGTTATGGTGTTACTAGTTGTCACGTATCAAAACAAAATGCTTTCGGATAATTGTTCGATTAGCCAGTAGAAAAATGTCATAAATTATTTCTCGAATTATTATTATTCCCACTTCAAACTCATCTTAAAAAATACGAAAAGTCGCTTGTTCGATTGAAAGATGGTGGACAAGATTTTTAAAAATTGAGGGCGGACAATTAAACGTTAAATCCGATTTTGGCCATTTTTTAAGTGAGAGCATCAGGTGATAAAGTATTAAATGTTTTCGTAGAAAGATGCCGTATACAGAGAGATATTTGCCCTCCCCTCCCCCCCACTTTAACCATTGGTCTTGTCCTTGCATTTTACTTGTATGTTTTTAATTACATACATAAGTTTGTAAATTTATCTTTACAATTTCAGTATGCCTGGGGGGTAGACTTTGGGAACGACTTCTTTGGTAAAAGTGTACCCGAAGGAGAATTCGGTTCTCCGATTTTAGGAATTTTAGTGTACCTGGGGGGTATTCCATACCCCCAGACCCCCCGGTCCAAAAACTGTTTTCTAGTTATGAAAAGCTAGCTACAACGTCTGAGAGAGTGCCAGCAATACTCAAATTTAAAAAAAATTGCAAACTTATTATGACTTTGAATACCAAGCGATCAGTAGAATAACTTTTTAAAACTACTTAATTGCAAGATAATGACTGGGGGGGGGGAGTATAAAGTACCCCTCGTTAAATTATGTCGTCGTTTCGAAGAAAATACTATTACAATTACATAATTTACCGCTGCCTTCCGACTTTGAACTGCTGGATGCCATACAGTTTATTTTTAATCAATAATAGACTGAAGAGAGCAGAGTTCGTTAAGTGCCGCTAAAAATTACAAGTTTTTTATAGAAATGAAACCAAATTGTGAAAGAGCTTTAATTTAGAAAAATTATAGGGTGAGGATGAATCGAAAATTTTGAAGTTTCGACATTAAAAGTCAAAAAATGTGATACATATCTATAATAGGCTAAATTCGAACCTCAGTCCCCGCCCATTTTGAATTTTTTTTTAAATTTCATTCAAAATCATGTGTTTTATCACTTTTTTGATGTTACGTATGTCTACTGTTACTTTAATAAAACATTGAACCGCGTCGATTTAAGAAGTATTTTTACGAAAGTAATTTTTAAGGTGAATCCGAGTTTGGCGGTGGTTGCGTTTGTCAACAGCGTAATACTCATTAAAAATATCCCCCTAGAACGGTCCAACTTGAAAAAGTGTGGATGTTGACCAGACAGATAGCAGGAAGCGACTGATTCCTTCTACACGCTGCTCTAGTGAGCCCCGTTCTACGGTTGATTCGTGCATATCAATACAATGCAAAATTTGCCTGTTTTCACGACTTTTAAAATCCAATTTTAGCATTATTATTGGAAGTATCGACTTCATCCTAACTTTAATAAACTCAATTTTAAACTCTCTAACTGTAAAGAAATTTTTGTCAAATCTCCACAGACGGCGAGCGAACCCTAGCCTACTGAAGATTTTAGCCTATCCGCTTGGCCGTTGTTATGGCAATGCTCAATGGTTGTTAAGATGCTAATAGTTGTTCAGTAGCTCTTGCAGGGTTCCGCGTAATAATTGTTCGATTAACCGGTAGAAAATTTTTATAATTTTTTCTCGGATAATTATTCTTACTTCGACTCGAAACGGTCATTGGCTTGGTTGTTAGCGCGATCAACTGCTAACGTAAAGCGCTCCGGTTTGAATTCGGGTAGAGGCTCACTTTGTATGACCGTCTCCGTGCTTCGGAAAGCACGTAAAGACGGTGATAATCTCATGTTAATGAATTGCCATCATAAATATATAAAATAGGGTAACCGGCACATCTGAGGCTAGTCAAGCAAGCTACTGCAGATGTAAAACAAAAAATATGCTCTCAGTACTGTAGCAGTGCCTTCAGAACTTTGCCGAGGTTACTTGTTGGATATTACAAGACTTAGTTCTAAGTTAAGTGGAAAAAAAGACTCTTAAGACTCATTTGTTGGTTTGATTTTAAGATGGTGCACAAAGCTTTTCAAAATTATTCGTAATGGTGACTAAAACCGTCTCGTCGCTATAGCAACAGAGAGGTGGGTAAGTTAAAATTTTAATCTGCGCAGACCGGGGGGTCTGGGGGGTGTGGAACACCCTCCAGTGCCCGAGCATCAGGAGATAAAATATTAAATGTTTTCACAAAAAGATGTCGGATAAGAGGGATATTCGCCCCCCCCTTCAAACATTGGTTTCGTCCTTGCATTTTACTATGTTGTTTAATACACAAGTTTGTAAATTTATCTATTACAATTTGGGTGTACCTGGGGGGTGCTCCACACCCCCCAGACCCCCCGGACACAAAACTGTTTCTTAGTTTGGGCAATAGTTGCTAAAACTGTCACGTCACCATAGTAACGATCAATCGGTTATACTGAAATCGTATTTCACGTATAAAAAACAATATTGCGTAAACCAGGGGGTCTGGGGAGTATGAACACCTTCCAGTGCCCGAGCACCGGGAATTAAAATTTAAATGTTTTCGTTGAAATGATGTCGCACCAACCCTCGATGTTGATCTTGCATTTTATGTTGTTATAATTTGTCGTTTATTACAATTTATGTATACTTGGGGGTTTATTATGTATAACATAATTGAGTAGAGAGACTGTCATTGGCATGGTTGTTAGCGCGATGAACTGCTAAGGTAGAACTCCTGGTTCGCATCCGGGTGGAGTTCGCTTTGTAATGCCGTCTCCGTGCTTCGGGAAAGGGACGTAAAGAAGGTAGTCCTCTCACAAGATGCTTGCAACATCTTTGAGATATTAATTGCTGGAGTACTCTCTTGAGGGGACGGGTAAACGACCTTGGTTGTATCCTTACATAAGGAAGCCCGAAATATATATATAATTGAGTAGACCGGGGGGTCAAGAGGGTGTCGAACCCTCTCCAGTCCCCGAGCACCGAGAATTAATATTTAAATGTTTTAGTTAAAATGATGTCGCACCAACTTTCGATGTTTTTCGAATTTGTCGTTTATTACAATTTGAGTATACCTGGGGTATTCCATACCCCCAGACCCCCGGACACAGAACTGCTTCTTAGTATGGGTAATAGTTGTTAAAACTGTCACGTCACCATAGTATCAGTCAATCGGTTATACTTAAATCTTCATTTTACTTTTGATATACATAATTGCGTTGACGGGGGGCGGTAAACACCCTCCAGTGCCGTGGAGCACCCCAGGCACACTCAAATTGTAGTAAACAAAATTTCGAACTTATAGATTTTAGTAATTAGCGATTAATAGAAGAAGTTTTTATAAAACTCTTTCACATAATATTTATGACATTTTTAAATATATCTATTACAATTTGGGTGTACCTGGGGGGTGCTCCACACCCCCTATACCCCCCGGACACAGAACTGTTTCTTAGTTTGGTCAATAGTTGCTAAAACTGTCACCTCACCATAGTATCGGTCAATCGGTTATACTTAAATCTTCATTTCACTTTTGATACACATAATTGCGTTGATGGAAGGGTTGGGGGTGTGAAACACCTTCCAGTGCCCGAGCACTGAGCAGACCGTCCGGTTTCAAAACTGTTTTCTAATTACGAAAAGTGGGGTCTGAGGGGTAGGGGATTCCAGCTATACTCAAATTGAAAAACGAAAAATTTACATAATTACGCGTTTGAATATCAAGTGATCGGTGCAAAAACTTATGATAAAAATAAACTGCACACACCGGGGGGTCTGGGGGGTGTGGAACACCCTCCAGTGCCTGAGCACCAGGAGATGAAATATTAAAAATTTTTGACGAAATGATGTTGTATATGGAGGGATATTTCCCCTTTAACCTCAGGTCTCTAGATTTTGACTTTAAAATTCCATCGTTTATCCCGAGGCGCAGCCGAGAGGTAGTGAGGGATAAATAGTCAATTTTAAAATTTAGTTGAACTGAAATTAACAAGATCAAGATCATTTTTATGAAAATAAGTGTGTTGATGTAAAATTGATCATTAATTTTATTGCATACTGGACACTGTACTGCCATACACGAATATTATTCTACCTCTTGGATTATCTATGGATTCGACAAAGTTTGGTTATTTACAATCAATAGAATCGACAATCTAATTTCCATTTCTGCAAAATGTTACACCATTGTATAATACAATAACGAAATTGCTTTTTTCAATTCTAAGCACGTTTTCTTACAGTGACCCACAACCATACAATTCTAACAATATCATTAGACTAATCCTCTAAATTTATGCTATTTGTTCGACTTTACAAGCACGATTCTCTTGTAAGAGTGTATCTATTGATTAAAAGCGATGTAAAAATTTCGATTTTGATTAGTTTAATGCATAATATTAAGTTTGTAATATTTAAATTTGATCGATTTGTTAGTCGAAAAAGTGAACGACGACGATATTTTCCGCAACATGAAAGTCTAACAAGTAGGCCGTAATAGAGTGTAGTTCAATACATAAGAGCCATAAGAGGAGATAAAGTGTAGAGGTATTACAATTAGTAGGGGCAGTAGCGTGCTGTGTAGGGATTAGGACAGTAATCAGAATCGCTTGTTGGACTTGGCCCCATTGGGACTTGTTCAACGAATGACTGGCACAAGTCCTAATACTTTCGGACGCATTTCTAAAGCTTCCTACATTTATACATTTTCACCGAAAAACAATTGAATCAAACAACGAAAAACATCCGAGTCGTGTTTTTATGCCCGGCACATCTCCAGCATATTAATGAGGTAGCTAATAGATGTCTGTAATTATTAACGATGTTGTTATGACTGGCAAAGTGTCATAAGCTTGTTCACGTTTTACACCTACTTGACCTTATAACCCTAACACAAGTTTCTATAACTTCATTTAAACTCTTGACAGGTAACTTAGAGATACAAATTATTGATATATCTTTGATGATATTCGCATTTTTTCTTTTCAAACTTTTTACATTCCTCCTTGGCATGCCTATACGTTCGTAATCGGTACATCATCTACAATACTACAAAAAAAAATGTTTTGAATTATTTTTATTTATAAATTTTCAAAACGAAACATTCGTTCTTTCCATTGCGACACGAATTGATATTTGCTCTTTTAAAAAAAATCAAATGAAATTTTCTCGAATTTGAAACAAAAAAAATTACATTTTACGTATAGTTTCCTCGTATAATAAGCGTGCGGATTGTTCCACATGTCCAATCCCGCCGCCCCCTGCTTCTCGATGAAATTTTAATCACTAACTAATATACTATAATAGAGGGTAAATACCCTAACGTCTCAAGGGATGCTTAGTATAAAATTACTTTTTACCACATAATATAAACGTGCTTTTCAGGAGCATTGCTTTATTCTTGATTAATTTTTGATAATCTTTAGATAGGACCGAAATGGTTGTATCTGAAAACGTGACGACGAACGGAGACAAAGCTAAGGGACGGTTAACTCACCACCAACAACATTTTATTTAGCTACCATCTGTCATATAATTTAATATTAGGTAGCATCTCTCTCCGGATAAATCACTGGGGATAGCATAGCGTAAAATTGTTTTTGCAAATCTGTAACAACGAAGAGTATTCCCGATGTGACCCATTATTCGAGTGTATCGATTGATATTTAATATACTTTCGACGTTCATTGGGGGTATTATTAAAAATAGAGAAAAATTCTTTATCAATTACTCAAAGCAAAAATTACATTAAGTTTATTCGTTTAGTTAGCAATTACATTTGAAAACGATCACAAGATCAAAAAGAATCGTCAAAGGGAACTTTTAACTAACCACATTATCATTACTAGTAAGAAAATTTAAATTTCTGACTTTTCAATTCACTCTATTGAATTACAGCTATCGAACGCACCGATATTTTTCAGTTCAATGATGCCAAATAGGATTTTCATGTTTGATTTTTGATTTAGAAATTTTATTTTGGTTCACTTCGTTAACTATTCGATTTCAGTGCTTGGTTTTTTAAATAAAATTTAAATTTAAATTTACGCGCAAAAGTAGATCAAATAATCGCATGGATATCTACCAAATTTTAACTTTCTGCAATGTGAAAAAAAAACTTTGTTAAAAAGGACTTTCAGTAGCTTAATTTTTTTTACAAAAAATCTAATAGTGGTTATAAAATTAATCACCCCCTCACTCTTTTTCTTTCAACTGAGTAAAGTGACAATTCACAGAGAACATTCTATAGTAGTTGTTGTGACAGATAATCTGGAGGAAAAATCGATAAATAATTAAATCGGAGGTAGAATTACAACAGTAAGAACTACCCTGGTTTATCGTATTGTACTATTTAGGAAACTTTATCGTGGCTGTTCCTTGTGTGTGCCTTGGATGTGGAAAATCTTCAAGATGACAATGAGTTTTTGGTTGGAAAAGGTACTTTTTATTTCAAAAACGCAAATTTCCTAATTTTTAATTTAAAGTGGTACATATTTTGTCGTGGAAAAGTCAGGAAAATTAACATTTTTAGCAAGGAAAATTCTTTGAAGATAATATTTATAAACTTAGATTAAAAAATTTACGAAAATTACGGTTTTAATTTATTAACAGGAATAAACGGTTTTTATTTTTTTTAAGATGTTTTTTTATATTATAATGTTGGAATGTATTTCTTTTGAGCGATCCATATTTAATTTTTGAAATTTACCAAATTATCAATTTTAACCGTAAAAAACCTGATGAAACGTCAGAGAATTTGTTTTGATTTTGACAATGAATTGGCAATTAATTGTTTTTGATTCAACAACTCAAACATCCTTGATTCAACCATCGAACTATTTTGATCAGTATAATTCAGCTGTTTTGTTCAATAATTCAACTTGTTTGCTTGACGATTTGATTATTTTTAGTTTAATAGTTCAATTGTTTTTTGTTCAATCATTATCCTTGATTCAATAATTCAATTGTTTCTTTAGTAATTTAACACATTTTTCAACTATTCAATTGTTTTATGAAGATAAACTACTAATAAAAATAAAAAATATAACTGCTTTTTAAAATAATTCAGTTGTTTAGTTTAACAAAATTCAGCTGCTTTCTAAATAAATTATTTAGTTAAATAATTGAGCTGTTTGATTCAAATAATTCAACTGACTGTTCAACAATTAAAATATTTTTTTCCTACAATTTAATTAATTTTGATTCAATAATCGTTGATTTAACATTTCAACTGTTTCTTTAAAAAATTCAACAGGATTTTCAACAATTCTACTGTTTTTCAACAGTTTAATTGCTTTTGTTTACAATTTAGTTGTATTTAGTTTAATGACATTGTTTTTGATTAAATAATTCAATTATCTTTAATATAAAAATTCAACTGTTTCTTTTAACAATCTAACAGGATTTTTAATAATTCGACTGCTTTTTCAACAATGCAATTGTTTTTGTTTATAATTTAATTCTTTTTGGTATAATACTTTATTTGTTTTTAGTTCAATAATTCAATTATTATCTTTGATTTTACAATTCAACTGTTTCTTTAAACAATTCAACAGGATTTTTATTAATTTGACTGTTTTTTCAACAATTCAATTGTTTTTGGTTTAATAATTCAATTACCGTTGATTCATCAATTATATTTTCGTGATTAAACTATTCAACAAGATTTTCAGTAATTCAACAGTTTTTCCAACAATTCAATTATCTTTGATTTCACAATTCAACTGTTTTTTAACAATTCAACAGGGTTTTCAATAATTTGACTGTTTTGTAAAAATTCAATAATTTTTTGTTTAATTGTTTTTTACAATATTTGCTTTTTACAATTATTGTTTACAATTTAACTTATTTTTGGTTTAATAATTTAATTATTCTTGATTTAATAATTCAACTGTTTCTTTAAACAACTCAATAAGATTTTTAATAATTCAATTATTTTTCAACAATTCATTTGTTTTGTTTACAATTTAATTGGTTTTGTTTATTAATTCAATTATTTTTGGTTCAATAATTTAATTATCCTTGATTTCCATTTCAACTATTTCTTTAAACAATTCAACAGGATTTTTATTAATTTGACTGTTTTTCAACAATTCAATTGTTTTTGGTTTAATAATTCAATTGTTTTTGATTTAATAATTCAATTACCCTTGATTTCACACTTTATCAAAAATTGAATTATTTTTGTGTTCAATTGAATTGTCTTGGATTTAATAATTCATATGTTTTTGCTTCAATAATTCTATTATTCTTGATTTCATAATTCCATTGTTTCTTTAAACAATTCAACAGTATTTTTAATAATTCCATTGTTTCTTCAAATAATTCAATTGTTTTTAGGTTTAATCATTGGATTTGTTTTGGTTCAATAATTCAATAATTATCTTTGATTTCACAATTCAACTGTTTTTTTAAACAATTCAACAGGGTTTTCAATAATTTGACTGTTTTTTTAAAAAATGCAATTATTTTTTTTGGTTAATTGTTTTTTTACAAGTTTTGCTTTTCTTACAATTGTTTACAATTTATTTCATTTTTGGTTTAATAATGTAATTCTTGATTCAATAATTGAATTACCTTTGATTTAATAAACTGTTTCTTTAAATAATTCAATAAGATTTTTAATAATTCGATTATTTTTTCAACAATTCGATTATTTTTTCAACAATTCAATTATTTTTAGTTCAAAAATTTAATTATCCTTGATTTCACAATTCAACTGTTTCTTTAAACAATTTGGCAAGATTTTCAATAATTCGACTGTTTTTCCAAAAATTCAATTGTTTTTGGTTTAATAATTCAATTGTTTTTTTATTTAATAATTTAATTACCCTCGGTTTCACACTGTAAATTTAACTGTTTCTTTAAACAATTTAAGAGGATTTTCAATAATTCTACCGTTTTTTTCAAAAATTTAATTATTTTTATGTTCAATTTAATTGTTTTTGATTTAATAATTCATTTTTTTTGGTTCAATAATTCAAGTATCCTTGATTTCATAATTCCATTGCTTCTTTAAAGAATTCAACAGGATTTTCAATAATTTGACTGTTTTTTCAAAATCTCTTTTATCCTTCATTTCAAAACTCAACTGTTTCCTTAAACAATTCAATAGGATGTTCAATAATTTGACTGTTTTTTTTCAAAAATTCACTTATTATTGATTTCACAATTCAGCTCTTTCTTTAAACAATTCAATAGGATTTTCATTAATTCGACTGTTTTCCAAAAATTTAATTATTTTTGTTTATAATTTAATTGTTTTTAGTTTAATAATTCAATTGTTTTTCATTCAATAATTCAATTACCTTTAATTGCACAATTCAGCTGTTTCTTTAAACAATTCAACAGAATTTTCAATAATTCAATTGTTTTTGTTTACAATTTAATTGTTTTTACTTTTAAAATTATTCAATTGTTTTTAGGTCAATAATTCAATTAATCGTTTATTTCACAATTCAACTGCTTCTTTAATCTATTTAACAAAAAATTCAATAATTCGGCTATTTTTTCAAAAGTTCAATTATTTTTGTTTACAATTTAATTGTTTTTAGTTTAAGAATTATTTAATTGTTTTTCATTCAATAATTCAATTAATCCTTGATTTCACAATTCAAGTATCTTTGATCAATTCAAAAGAATATTCAATAATTCGACTATTTTTGTAAAAATTCAATTATTTTTGTTTACAATTTAATTTTTTTTGGTTTAATAATTCAATTACCCTTGATTTTACGCTGTAAATTCAACTGTTTCTTTAATAAGTTCAACATAATTATCAATAATTCGACTGTTTTTCAACAATTCAATAATTTTTGGTTCAATTATTTAATTATAGGTACCTACTTGATTTCACATTTTAACTGTTTCTTTAAACAATCAGCAGGATTTTCAATAATTTGACTGCCTTTTGAACAATTTAATTGGTTTTGTTTGCAATTTAATTGTTTATGGTTTAATAATAAAATTATTCTTGGTGCAATAATATAATTTTCTTTGATTTCACATTTCAAAGGCTTCTTTAAACAATTCATGAATATTTTCAATAATTTCACTGTTTTTTCCAAAATTCACTTATCCTTGATTTCACAATTCAATTGTTTCTTTAAACAATTCAGCAAGATTTTCAGTAATTCGACTGGTTTTTCCAAAATTCAATTATTTTTTTACAATTTAATTGTTTTAGATTCAATAATTCAATTACAGGTAATTTTATAAATTCAATTGTTTCTTTAAACAATTCGACAGAATTTTCAATAATTTAACTGTTTTTTAACCATTCAATTGTTTTTGTTTAGAATGTAATTGTTTTTAGTTTAATAATTCAATTATTTTTGGTTCAATAATTCAATTATCCTTGATTTCATAATTCAACTGTTTCTTACACAATTCAACAAAATTTTCAATAATTCTATTGTTTTTTCAACAATTCAACTGTTTTAAACAAGAAAGTTACTACTCTGTCTAATAATGCAACTGTTTTGTTAAATAATTCAATTGCTTTATTTAATAATTCAACTATTTAACCATTTTTAATAGATTCATATTTAATTTTTTTTTGAAGATTTTGAACATCTAAAAAAAATTACCAGTGTTTATAATCTAGGAAATCCTGGAAAAGTCGGCATATTTGCTTTAAAAATTTTTGGCAAGTAGTACCCTGTAATGCTCTAATGAATCAACTTATAAAGCAAGCAAAACTAAAATGATCAAAAACCAAAAGTACATAATTTAATAAAAGATTAAAGATCTGAAGTATGGATTACTATTCCTGATGCAAAGCAGAATTATTTTTTATGTAATTTTGTTAAAATTATAAACCAAACTTTGCTCATGACCTAGTCACATAAGTATCGTATTACTGTAGGTGATTAACAAGTTGAAACACTTTTCGTCCTTCAGGAACTTTTATTTGTAAACTATAGATTTTGCCTTCTTTATCTTCAATATTCATCTGCCTAAGCTGGTACGTAACTTTTTCATGTATCAGCCTGTACCATCGTCTGATATTTGGTGTTAGGGTGAAGGTTCACCTTCCATCTTGGGTGCCTGCCATTTTAGGAGCACCTCTTCTATTCCCTTCCAAAGATGTATTTACCATGCAGAACTTGGCCATCCATTCTTCTACCATTAGGGTATTGACACCGTCTTTGCTATGGACTATGGAGAAGATCAATAGAGGAAGGCAATGGAAAACCAACATATTAATTGCATTTTCATGGTAAATCAATTTGGGTGAACCGAAAAGATTGTGATGCGTTAAGTTTCTTTTACCCTATGTGAAATGTATTACTATCACCCTAGTGTGAACAAGTGCCACTTTACGCCCGCTAATTAATTATTAGGATCAAAAGTGGCATTTTATACCTGTTTGAACAAAAAAGTATCACTTTGCACCTTAGGTGTATAAATAACTTTTATTAAATTAAAATTTTTAAAATTAAAACGTTAAATAAACAATAAAACGAAATATTATTTGTAAGCTTTCAGCAATGGTTACTGCTGTCATCTCTTTAATTTAAAAATTTTAATCTAATATTAATTTCAGAGGGTAAAATATATATAATTTAAATAACTTTTATTTACATAATAGTAAATCTTTACGCACTAGTGCGTAAAACAAAAAAGTTTAGACCCTACAGGAACATCGCCACTTCTGGTTTTGAAAACTACTTTTTAAGAAATATCATGTCATGCAGGATAGCATACGGCTCGGTCTGCTGTCTCGCATTTAACGAATAATCGCGATATCTGCTAAAACGCCATCCCTGTGACCTCTTTAAGCTCAAAACATATTTAATATTTTTATCAGCACCGGTAGAATAATCAAAAGACTAAACCGGTGAACTGTAAAAGCTCTTGCTTAATTTTCTCAAGTGGAGCTTAGACATTTTAAAGCGACGCTTATAGCGAAATGCACAAAATTTTGAATTTGATTAGTCCTGACCGAAAAATGTTTTCTTGACGTGAAGGAATACTACAGCTTGTTTGCTGTCTGTAAAGCTTTCCAAGGTCTCGTTTAGAAAACGTTAATTAAATTTTAGTTTTAATAAATGTGAAATGAACAATAGAAACAAAATTAAATGACAAAGTTTCCAGTAAAAGTTATTAAATTTCCAGGTTGCTCTTAAATCATTTTAATTTTCTTAGTTATGGATGAGTAACCAGGACAAACAACGTTTGAAGTTAAGAGATTACGTTCGTTCTTACACTTAAAATTTTCATTAAAATATTAATTTTCCTTAATAATACACTAAGCGTAACTTAAAATATACAAAATTAAAATAATATGCGTTAATATAAAAATAAGTTGATCGAATTTTCCGGATTTTTTACAAAATCGTCAGATGATTATTTCTTTTTTTTTAAAAACGTTGGGATTGTAAATAATCGTCGAGGAACGTAAAAAATGTTGCGGAAACGTCCTCGAAGGACGCGAGTGTCTAAAAATTTGATGAGAGCGAATCCTTTCGATGATAGGTTATGTGTCGCACATCGAAGTAGTGGGTATCCGAAACTAATTTTGGTATAAATAAATAATAATTCATTTCCCAAACAATTGTCTTCCTGAAAGATAGGAGATAAAGTTTCGTGAAGGACGAGATGCTGTAATGTATCATGATGAAGCCGCGCCTTCTTTTGTCTAAACGCCTACCACATGACTACGCTTGCGTGATCACGTGAAGCTTTGGGGACCAATCCAAGATGAAATTTGTAAATCAATTTCTGTTTCTAAATGAATACAAAAGCCAAAAATGGAATAGATTTTGATGGTGCAAGTGGAATGCAGATAGAAACTAGGATTAACTCTTACCACTAGAGAATCAGGGTTGACGTGCGTTGTTCAATCGAGAACATTTGACGATTATTTTCAAGTTCACTCAAGATCGATTTTGGTGTATTTTGTTCACTACTTAAATATTCGTAATCGTTATCGATTTCCCTCTTAAGCTATTTTGCATTGAGCATCTCGCCGATGTAGTCCAGAATCGATGAGTTGAAGAAGAAAATTGGCTCGCATCCACTTTCCTCCGCTAAACGACAACACTTCGGTTTATGAAGGTCTTAGTGATTACGTTTTCATAAACATTGCTTAAAACGAAAATTTTCTTCAAACGTAGCTAGGACGACTATAAGGATATCTACGAAAAGCTTTTCTGCGTTTTGGTTGCTAGAGAGAGAGGAGCTTTAGAAAGTGGGGAGATTTTCAATTTTCCAGCAACACAATCGACCATATAAACTGCTCTCGAGTTTTATAACAAAATGTAGATGGCTAAAAAGTTATTCCGTAACTAGCAGTCTGACTTTAAATGACGATATGACAATTCTGCTTTTAGATGCTTTGATATAAAATATTAAAGCATCCTTTTCTCTAGAAATAAACAATTTTATATGTTAAGGGAATTCTAAATCAACCTTCTTTAAATTAACGCTGTCTGCACGAAACGATCGCATTTTTACTACCCCCCTTAAGATGGAATAATAATCTCCAATAATTTCCAAAATCATAGTTTCTTTGTTAAAGTTTACTTTTAATTTTGAAAAAAAAACAACATATCTACGGTCCTCAATCAGAAACTCGTCATTGATAGAAAATATTGTGAAGGTTATAAAATAGGATCAAATTTTTAAACTTTTATTTTATGTAAAGAAGTTTATTGATGACGCGACGTATGCACTACGAATAGCTCCAAGTATCGGCAGCCCAAATTTTATCAAAAAAATTAAATAAATAGCGATTTTCCGATACTTATCTACCTAAAACGTCGCGGGAGATAAGCAATAAAATATATTTTATTTTATTACTACACATCTATATAATATGTACCCCCTAATAGAAGTAATTTCAAGATTTCAGCACATCTGTTTGGTTGTTAGAAAATTACAGCACCAGCAACGAAGGAAAGTACAAATATTCCAATAAAATTGCCGGGTGGAGAACTCCAAAAATAGTTGTAGTAAATTGAAAGATCTGCCAGCAAAACAAAATTAAAGATGATGACCGGGGTTTGGTTGTATGGATTACCCTCCAGTAGGTGTATTTATTATTATAGAAAATTTTAAAAATTAAAGCTTCTAGCATAATTTTTAAAAATTTAATGTTCTGCTTCCCGATACTGGTGCACCGGCCTATTCAATTTACTTTCGTCAGAAGAGAACTCATGATTTTAAAAATTTGACATTTAGAAACCATTCAGCTTAAATTTGTGCAGTTCGGGGAGTCTGGGGGGTGTGTGGAATACTCTCCCAGATATTTTCAAATTTTACAAGCTTTCTTTGCATAATATTTATAGGAAGGGTATTTACTATCCAAACCTCCCAGGAGTGCAATTCATTATTATCAGAAGTGAAATAAAGATTTTAGCTTATTACTTAGGCCATTGGCAACGTCCCGTTACTATGGTAACGTAAAATTTTTAATCACTGTTGGGATAAAATCAAAGATAATTGAAAATTACTAATAATTTAGAAAAATTGCAACTCTCCACCTGGCTGGAGGGTATTCCATACCCCCCAGACCCCCCGGTTTGAACGGTTAGTACAAGTGGCAACGGCCCATTGATATGGTAACGTGAAATTTTTAATCACTGTTGCGATAAAAGCAATGATAATAGAAAATGACTAATAATTTAGAAAAATTTCAACTCTCTACCTGGCTGGAAAGTATTCCATACCCCCCAGACTCCCCGGTTTGAACGGTTAGTACAAGTGGCAACGGCCCATTGTTATGGTAACGTGATATTTTTAATCACTGTTGCGATAAAATCAATGATAATAGAAAATGACTAATAATTTAGAAAAATTACAACTCTCTACCTGGCTGGAGGGTATTCCATACCCCCAGACCCCCGGTTTGAACGGTTAGTACAAGTGGTAACGGCCCATTGTTATGGTAACGTGAAATTTTTAATCACTGTTGCGATAAAATCAATGATAATAGAAAATGACTAATAATTTAGAAAAATTACAACTCTCTACCTGGCTGGAGGGTATTCCATACCCCCCAGACCCCCGGTTTGAACGGTTAGTACAAGTGGTAACGGCCCATTGTTATGGTAACGTGAAATTTTTAATCACTGTTGCGATAAAATCAATGATAATAGAAAATGACTAATAATTTAGAAAAATTACAACTCTCTACCTGGCTGGAGGGTATTCCATACCCCCCAGACCCCCGGTTTGAACGGTTAGTAGAAGTGGTAACGGCCCATTGTTATGGTAACGTGAAATTTTTAATCACTGTTGCGATAAAATCAATGATAATAGGAAATGACTTATAATTTAGAAAAATTACAACTCTCTACCTGGCTGGAGGGTACTCCATACCCCCAGACCCCGGTTTGAACGGTTAGTACAAGTGGTAACGGCCCATTGTTATGGTAACGTGAAATTTTTAATCACTGTTGCGATAAAATCAATGATAATAGAAAATGACTAATAATTTAGAAAAATTACAACTCTCTACCTGGCTGAAGGGTATCCATACCCCAGACCCCCAGGGTTTTAACGGTTAGTACAAGTGGTAAACGGCCCATTGTTATGGTAACGTGAAATTTTAATCACTGTTGCGATAAAATCAATGATAATGAAAATGACTTAATAATTTAGAAAATTACAACTCTCTACCTGGCTGAAGGGATTCCATACCCCCAGACCCACCGGTTTGAACGGTTGTAAAGTGATAAAGGCCCATTGTTATGGTAACGGAAATTTTTAATCACTGTTGCGATCAAATAATGATAATAGAAAATGACTAATAATTTTGAAAATTACAACTCTCTACCTGGCTGGAGGGTATTCCATACCCCTCAGACCCCCCGGTTTGTACGGTGCTACAAGTATGGTACCGTAACATTTTTAATCACCATTGCGATAGAATCAATAATAATACAAAATTAGTAATAATTTTGAAATATTTCAATACTTATACCTGGCTGAGGGTATTCCATACCCCCCCAAACCCCCCGACTTGTACGGTTGGTACAAGGGCCAACGACCCGTTGCTATGGTAACGTCACATTTTTAATCACTGTTGCGATAGAATCAATGATAATAGAAAATAAGCAATAATATTGAAATATTACAACCCTTATACCTAAAATAGTCCCCAGTACCCCAGTTTCTACGGTTTGTACAAGTATCAACGGCCCATTGCTATGGTAACGAGCTCTGTGAAAATGCTAATAAAAATAAATCAAGAAAATGTTAAATAACTTACCAAATCTATTTTTAAATTAAGAAATTTCTGTATTATCCAAAAACAGCTAAAATAAACTGTGTAAACAAGGGGGGGGGAAGAATACCTTCCAGTGCCGTGGTATTGGAAAGCAGAATATTAAATATTTAAAAATTATACAAAAGCTTAATAATAATGTTTTAATATTTTTGGGCCTGACCTGTTCGGAGGAAGATATACCATTACCCCCCAGACCCCCCGTTTTGTACAAGTTTTAGATTAGTCTTTTCTCTAATTATTATTATTCTCACTAATTGAAAAAAAATACAGAGTTTTTGTTTCCATTCCCACTTGCTGAAAGGCTGGTGCGCATATTTTTCAAAATTATTGCATATTTCCTATTATTTTTATTCAACCGCTATAGTGACTAAAAATGTCACGTTACCATAGCAACGATCAAGCAAATATACTTGAATGCTGAGTTCAATTCACGTCTGATAAAAATAATATGTTTAGACCGGGGGGTCTGGGGTGTGGAACACCCTCCAGTGCCTAAGCCTCTATATTTTAATAGGTCTATTCAAAAAACAATTGATTTGGTAGAGGGAGGGTTAGGGGCCGTTCATAAAATACGTTCGCATACAAGGGGAGGGGTCTTGCTGAGTGTGACAAGATGTGACAAGAGGGACGGGGATCTACGGCAATGTGACGTTCGCCGTTTATTAAAATATTTTAAATTAATATTTTTCAATAAATACTTTTTCTCAATTTATATTATGATATAAAGTCAAATTTTTCAAATTTTATTATAAAAACTAAATAAATATTTTAATTCTCAAAATTTGTATACTATTCATTGAAATTTATTATATTCAGTGGGGAGGTCTTAGTTTTGTGACGAAATATTTACAGGGGGTCACAGAAAGTGTGACACAGCGTGACAATAGGGGAGGGTCAAAAAGTTGGTGGTAGCGTGACGTATTTTATGAACGGCCCCTTTTTGTCCCTAGTAACGATATTTACTTTATTGCCCTCCAGGCCTCCCGGTTTCATTTTTCAGACGTAATTAATTTTTAGCAGAATGGAATCAACGACCCTGCGCATTTTTACATACCGGGGGAGTCTGTGGGTATGGAATACCTTTTCGCTGGCAGTATTTACGGGGGGGGGATGCCACCTCTCTTACTGTCTTCTAGGAAGTCGTCCTTGCCCTGTGCAATACACCAAATAATTGTGCAACTAACTCTAACCTACCTCTAATTGACATCTGACAAAATTACAGAACAGTGATGCAATAGAATATGAATTGCATTGGGAGAGTGCGGCCTTCAGGCCGCACAACCTTAGAATCTAGTCTGATATATGGGTGGAAACGGTTCGTACCGCATTATGGGTTAAATTCATATTAATTAAATTAAAACTTAATATTATTTAAAATTTTATGAATCTTATTTATTTTTAAAGTCATAGTGAATAATAAAGGTAGAGAGTTATATAAGATACTAGGCATAAAAGTAGCGTTTTGTAGCCGCGGCTATACCTACATAGTAAATTCTTAAAAAGTTGCTGAAATGTTATTTTTCTTTAAAGGTAGGTAATTGATATATTAAATTAATATTACTTCTACTGCCGGCGACGAACGGCACTAAAAGTAAAAAATAATAAAACAATTGGCTTCCTAAAAACGAAACTCGAAGTTTTACAATTTGACGTTCTGAAAAACAATTGTTGTATTTAATCAAAAGGTTGGCATCAGGCAGCACTAACGTGATATTTACTTTACTGACGCCTGTTGTCGGAACTAAAAAAAAGCAATTTTTAGCATGAAAAATGAATTGCTAAGAACCTTATCGACTTCCTCATTTAATCGTGCGTGAACAAAGTTAACATTTCATTGTGAATAGAAATTGAATAATTGTGCGGCCTTTAGGCCGCACAACTTTAGGTTATCTGGTAATCTTTGGTTGAATCAAAACCACGGCACACACAATTCAGAGAAGTTGAAATTTCTGCAAACTAGATTAACAATAATAAATACTGAAAAATTTGTTACGAAGAAACTGTCCGAGTTATCGATACCCCCCGTAGGCATACATTTGGACCTCTCACAGGGACCGTTTTTTTTATCAATTTTAGATCAATCGGACTGCTAGTTTTTGAGATATCGTGGATTTAATAAAACTTCAATAATTCGGGCATTATTTGTTGTTATTTTTGAATAAAACACGGGGAAGAGGTTTTTCAACCTGTGCACGTCGTAAATAAATTTGTTTACACGCAAAACATTCTAGATGATTGTAATCTGTACATCATTATTATAATAAAAGTTTATTTATTTGCATTTATATAATGAACCACAATGGTAGTTTAAGTTTATAAGGGTAACTTATTGACTCGATATTCAAAGTTGACAAAAAACACAAAAAGTCGAAAGAAAAATATTTGTAAACTATATAATTTTAAGCCGTTTAACATTATAGGATAAAAGCTAGCAGAAATTATTGCGTCTAAAGTTGTCGAAGGCGGTTTTAAGGGTGAGCTTAAAAAAGCTCCCGTGAAAGAGTGTATTAGGGAAAAGTGTTACAATTAAATCGGGGAATCGAACTTTGAATAATATGGAATAAATAGAAAAAATTAAGAAAATTTTTTACTTTTGAGCTTTTGGGTTATATAGTGAAAGCTTCACGAAAACGACTTTCCTGCTGAACTGCGATGCGCGCTACGAGCTTTCCCGACTGTACATTGAGGCGTGTCCTGTAGAACGAAAAGTTAGGATCAATTCTACTTATTTAATACAGCTTTCGTATTAGGAGCGTGTATATAGTTAGAGAATCCACTGTAAACCGATTTGCGCTAAACTCGGGTTTTATCTACACTAAGTACTGAGGCTTAACTCGGTATTGTGTTTGACTAAGTGAACAAATAGATGGAGTGATACATATATATTATATATCATACATATATATAGATATTGACTTTTCATTGTTAAGAATTGTTCATTTTTTATAAACAATTTTCTTTTCCTTTTCATCCGAGGTGAGTTCCTTTACTCTAATTTTTGTTTTCAAAACGTGTTGCTCGAATGGGAAGAAAAAAGTTAACAAATGTTTCGCGTTCGTTTAGCTTTTCTTCTTCAACTGCAGTGATGTGATTTATATTTAAGCTGATTATAAAATGCATCCAGGCAGATTAGTTACAACTAATATGTTTTTTGTGTGTATCCGGCTACCTATATTCTCACATCTCCGGTGCTGTAATTTTTCAAAATTTTAAGCTATGTTGCATCTTTCTTTTTTCGCGCTGCCCAAATCAACTTTTTTCTTTCTTCTTTTCGTTCGAAATTAAATTATAATAATATTATGTTAGGCAAAAATTTATGTGACCAAAAGTGCGACGGTAGTTTGACGACTTTGTTGTAATACCGAGTGATCGAAGTGTGCACGGTTTTGAAAATTTTTGTGTGAAAATTGCCCATCGTCGCCGATTTGCGCCATTGGTTTTAAAAAACCAAAAACAAGTATGTACAAGGTGAACGTTTGGTCGGGATTAGAAAAAGAGGCAAAATTTATATAAGACGATTAGTTAGCTACTAAATCCAGGGATTCAGTAAATAGCATTATCATTATATTATGATTATATTGGATTTACTAGTGCCGTTTAGGTCTTACTTAATTCAGTTTTACCGGAACCGTCGTCAGGAATATAGCACCAGCAAGTTTAAAATTTTATTAACTTTTTTTTTAACTTTTATCGAAGTGAGTTATTATGATTATGATTAGTTTTATTAAAAAACTGTAAGTAATAAATTAAAATTTTTTCGTTGCGACGCGTTTTTAAAATAACTCGAGGTGGATCCGATTGCAAATAGGGGTTGATTGCTGCGGCAGTTGCAATGATTTTTTTTCAATTCGACGTTGACGGAATTAACATTAAAATGGAATTAAAATTTAATTCAAAGTTGGTTTACCCGTACAAGTCGCAGAGAACGTTAAAATGCATCAGATTAAAATGTTTTTTGGAAAAAATATCGCCATCTTCTGTTTGGCGATAATTTAACCACCGCAGCTGTGTTTGTGAACGCTTTTGTACAGGTAAAAAATAATTTGAAGGAATTCAGATTTTTTATATTGTGTTGAAAATGTGGCAAAGTAATGAAAAAGTGAATTGTTTACAACAACAATGCTAAAACAACTAAAAAAACTGAAATCGGTAGAATATTGAAGAGGTTCGGGTTTATGATGCCAATTTAACAAACGCTTTGAACTTTGACTGCCAATAGTGTAACTACTGTGCATTTTACCGAAGAAACTATTTACAAATATTTTTTAACTCTGAACTCTAATTATCTGTTCAGAGAATTCGAAAAAACTAAAATCGGTTCTTTTTGTAGAAGTTATTGTTATTAGAACGATTCGAATTGTATCGAATAGTTAACAGTGAGTCAAAAGTAAATCTCAGTCATTTTTTGAGTTTTCACTGTTTCACCTCTGGCTTTTTAAAAAACATTTCTTTTAAATATTTTTTACCTTAAACAAGTAACTAACGATTAAACTTTTGCAAAAGTTATTGTTGTTTAAAGTTGTTTAAATATAAATCGAAATTCTAAAATTTTAGAGAATTTTTAAACTTTGAGCTATTCAAGCTTTTCGCAAAAACTTTCTTACAAATCTTAGTTTTCTGTCTAAAATTTTCAAAAAACTCAAAATCGGTTAACTTTTTTAAAACTTATTGCTATTAAAGTGATTCTTATAATTTCAATCTTATATTTTGGATAAATTAAATTTCGACTGATGAATAAGTACGCTTTTTAACAAAAATGTGAAACTTATTCAACTTTGATCGATAATAGCACAGCTACTCAGGAATTTAACAATAAATTTGTTATAAAGATTTGTTAATTTTAGCAATTATCTGTCCAAAGAACCGAAAAAAAACAAAATCGCTTAAATTTTACTAAATAAACGTAATGTAAATCCACCCCGTATTTTTAATACCAACTTATAACAATAGTAACTCTTTAGGCAATTTTTGAGCAAACTCCAAAAACTGTGCTTTAAAATTTAAAATTTTTATAAAATCGGATTTTTGAGATTTCGCCAAACTTTTTTAACTTGGACTGTTATTTACCACAACTATTAAACATTTAACCAAAAGAATTTTTATAAATATTATTTAGCTCTGGTAATTCTCTGTCTAAAAGCTTGAAAAAAGTCAAATCGGTTAATTTTGTAAAAGTTATTATTTCTAGAGTGGGTCGAAGCGTTATCTTAATCGATGTCTGATATTTTGGATAAATCGGGTTTATGTAATTAATTGTAAGTCACTTTTTGAATTTTTACTGATGATGAGCATAGCTACGATATTGTCCGACGTTTCAGACCGTTTATGTTTAATCCATTTTCAATATTTTTCAGAATATAAACGTAAATTTGAGAAATTATCACTCAAAATTATATTATCGAGAAATTAATTAAAAAATTATTAATATGGAATAAGCCAAGAAAGCGTTGGAAAATGGGTAAAGATTATATTACATGGCCGAAACGTCGGACAGTTGCAAAGATTGTTTATGTAGGCCAAGCAACACCCACAAGAATTTTTTATAATTATCCCTAGATTACCTACATTAACTTCGTTCTTATTATTTGATTAAATTGGCTTTATGTAATTTTGGTTCAATTATCACTGATAATCTCAGACACAATTCTAACAAACATTTTTGAGATTTAAAAATTATCCCTCCGACGAACTTAGAAAAATTTAAATCGGTTAACTTTTGTGGAAATTATTCTTCGGATGGTTCGAATTGTACCCTCAACTATCGAATTTTAACAAACATTTTGACGTTTGACTGATAATAGCAAAACCACCAAGCACTTAACAAAAAAATTGTACAAACATTCTTTAGCTTTAAGAATTTTCTCTCTGAAGAATGCGGAAAAATAAAATCGGTTAACTGTCGTGGAAGTTACTGTTCTTCGAATTGTACCCTCAAGATTACAAACTATCGAATTTTAACAAACTTTTTGACGTTTGACTGATAATAGCAAAACCACCCAGCATATAAAAAAAAATGTTGTACAAACATTCTTTAATTTTAAGAATTTCTCTCTGAAGAATGCGGAAAAATAAAATCGGTTAACTGTCGTGGAAGTTACTGTTCTTCGAATTGTACCCTCAAGATTACAAACTATCGAATTTTAACAAACTTTTGACGTTTGACTGATAATAGCAAAACCACCCAGCATATAACTAAAAAATGTTGTACAAACATTCTTTAGCTTTAAGAATTTGCTCTCTGAAGAATGCGGGAAAAATAAAATCGGTTAACTGTCGTGGAAGTTACTGTTCTTCCAATTGTACCTTCAATATTACAAACTATCGAATTTTAACAAACTTTTTGACGTTTGACTGATAATAGCAAAACCACCAAGCATTTAACAAAAAAATGTTGTACAAACATTCTTTAGCTTTAAGAATTTTCTCACTGAAGAATGCGGGAAAAATAAAATCGGTTAACTGTCGTGGAAGTTACTGTTCTTCGAATTGTACCCTCAAGATTACAAACTATCGAATTTTAACAAACTTTTTGACGTTTGACTGATAATAGCAAAACCACCGAGCATTTAACAAAAAAATGTTGTACAAACATTCTTTAGCTTTAAGAATTTTCTCTCTGAAGAATGCGGAAAAATAAAATCGGTTAACTGTCGTGGAAGTTACTGTTCTTCGAATTGTACCCTCAAGATTACAAACTATCGAATTTTAACAAACTTTTTGACGTTTGACCGATAATTGCAAAACCACCGAGCAATTAACAAAAATGTTGTACAAAACATTCTTTAGCTTTAAGAATTTTCTCTCTGAAGAATGCTGGAAAAATAAAATCGGTTAACGATCGTGGAAGTTACTGTTCTTCCAATTGTACCTTCAATATGGCAAACTATCGAATTTTAACAAACTTTTTGACGTGTGACTGATAATAGAAAAACCACCAAGCATATGACAAAAAATGTTGTACAAATATTCTTTAGCTTTAAGAATTTTCTGACTGAAGAATGCGGAAAAAATAAAATCGGTTAACTGTCGTGGAAATTACTGTTCTTCGAATTGTACTCTCAATATGACAAACTATCGAATTTTAACAAACTTTTTGACGTTTGACCGATAATAGCAAAACCACCAAGCATTTAACAAAAATTTTGTATAAACATTCTTTAGCTTAAAGAATTTTCTCTCTGAAGTGTTTAAAAACATAAAATCGGTTAACTTTTGTGGAAGTTATAGTTCTTCAAGTGGTTCAAACTGCACTCATTTCAACAGCCACTAGTACTTTATGAAAAAATTCGATTTTAGTAGAATGTTGTGCTACCTAAAGCCGGATCTGAAAATAACATAGTAGTAGTATTGCACGAGGTTGCAAAAAGCTCCAAATAAAGGAAAAAATATACAAAGAAAAATGTCAAAGAAATTATATTCAGAAATAAGCTAAGATCAAAACTCAAAAGATGATTTTGTTGCGTTGAAATGTTTGAGTACCACATTTTATTTCAAAGTCTGCTTATATAAATAATTCAAATGTTTACCAACAAAATAGCAGGGACGACCCGGCGCTATAACAACCGATCATTTATTAGCTTCTTGGAAACTTCAGAAATTCTGATCGTAATAATTTAAACGTCGTGTCAAAAAATCGCCGTTGGCGCTTTACTATTGGTCTATAATTTGAACTGAATATTCTTGATGGTACAATAATTTTGGAACGAATTGTTAGGGGCGACAGTAACACCAACAACTTTTAAAAATAAATAAAATTTTAATTTCGAAAAGTTTATGGTTCAGCAAATTCGAAAATGTTATTAACTCCGAAGCTGGAAACTAATAAAATTTTGTATAATATTTGCGAAAGCTCGATGATGAATAGGACTTAATATCGGCTTTCATATAGCCAACTGTTAAGAGAACTATTTCTCTTTAATATTCAAACCAATGCAGATTATAAAATCGCTGGTGGTTTTTCAAGTACCATTGGTAGTCGTGTTTATTAAATTTTGCAAAAGCAAAAGGGGAATGCATTCTTTTGATAACAACCACGTGAGGGTGATTTTTGGAGTGTTTGATAGTAGATTTATTGGCTGATATTACAATTTGAAGGTGATTGGAGAAAGACTTAACGACAAATGGCTTTTTAAACTTTTTTGTTATAACTTTTCCACTTAACTTCTAATACTTCTGGCTTCAATTAAATAAATAAAATAAGTATAAATCGATCGATTTACAGTTCAATGAATTTCGAACAAGGAGGCGGATGTAAACTTCACAGACTGGGTATATGAAATGGTCGTTTTATCTTGTACCTACCCTTCAAAAGACTTCTTTTATATTTCGTTCGTTACAAGTTTTGTTACATTATTTTGCTTAAATATTGAAAGATGTTATAAAAGTGAAAAAGCTTTATCTAATACATCGAGAATTATTTTTGTAAATTCAAGTGAGCGTAACAAAAATCACTCAGTGTAAATATCAAGTACTACCCGAGATTGATTTTCATTTAAATCGATACAACTCGATGACCACTCATTCGGAAACCATTTTTTGTTTAATTATTAACATTTTCTATAGCACAAAAGCTTTTTGAAAATCTTCATCTTTACGCTCGTGAAGCTACAAGCAGGACCGCACTGGCCACCTAACCACTGCCCAATCTTTCAATAAGTACATTTAAATGTTTTTACGTAATATCGAGGACCTATTATTAAAGTGGTATTCCAACCACGGAAAACATTTTAAACTTGAATTGGAAAAGAGCTAGCAAAGCGCTTCTTTTTGGAATTTTACATACTAATGAGTTAGTGACTAATATTAAAGGCAGTGCGATAGTCGAAATTTTTTCGGAGGGACGATTGGTCATTTGTATATTGCTCGAGAAGATAAAAATTTTTGGACGATAAGATCTTTAAGAACTTCTCCTATTGATCACTAAATCACCGAGAGCTATTTACAAGTGTACAATTTTGTTTATAACTTTAGTACCTATATTTCGGGAGTAAGCAATGCTTTTTCAAAACACTGAAAACAAAAACGACGAAGTCAAAATGCCAAAAACAAAAACGTCGAATACAATAATGCCGAAGTCAAAACACCGAAAACAAAAACATACTGAAAAACAAAAATACTGAAAACAAGAATTTCGAAGTCAGAATGTCAAAACCAAAAACGCTGAAAACAATAACGCGGGATTCAAAACGCTGAAAACAAAACCCCGATTTAAAATTAGCTCTAAAACTGAATTTTCTTCGAATGAGGTTCAAGTGGAAGTAATTGATTAAAAACTTGTGATTGAAATTTTTGTTTCTATTATTTGTCGATTACACTGCAACAGTGACTAAAAATGTCACATTGCCATAGCAACGCTCAAACCATTGCTGAAACCTACCATTCACTTTTGATAAAAATAAATGTTGTTACAATTTGTCTTTCATTACAATTTGCGTGTACCTGGGGATTATATCTATTACAATTTATGTGTACCTGGGGGTGCTCCACCCCCAGACCTGGGCACGAAACTGTTTCTTAGTTTGAGCAATAGTTGCTAAAATTGTCACGTCACCATAGTAACAGTCAATCGGTTATACTGAAATCTTCATTACACTTTTGATAAACATAATTGCGTAGACAACGGGTCAAAATAAATCACATATTCATGTAGACCGGAGGTCTGGGGTGTGAAGCACCCCTAGGCACCTCAAATTGTAGTAAATAAATTTTCGAACTTATAGATTTCAGTAATTAGTGATTAATAGAGGAAGTTTTATAACACTCTTTCAGATAATATTTATAACATTTTAAATATATATATATTACAATTTGAGTGTACCTGAGGGGGCACACCCCAGATTCCCAGTCTCCAAAACTATGTTTTCTAGTTTGGGTTTTGGAATTTGTTACTTAAATTTGAAATGTTGGATTTATGATAGCAAATCATAATTTTATTTTTTGGTGGGTGTGCAATTATCACATCTAGCGCACATAGCACCCCTTTTCGGAATTATATCTACAAATGCAAATTCAAGGATGACCTTCTATGGGCCAAATAAAAAATTGAGAAATTTTTTTCAAAAATGGGCATTAAAATGATTTGGCATCTTAAATTTAAGTTATTTTAATATCTTAAACTACACCGTAGAATTTTCGGCAACCGGGGGGTCTGGGGGGTGTGGAGCACCCCCCAGGTATACTTAAATCGTAGTAAACAAATTTTCGAACTTATAGACTTCAGTAATTAGCGATTAATTTTATAAAACTCTTTCACATAATATTTATAACATTTTTAAATATATCTATTACAATATGAGTGTACCTGGGGTGCTCACACCCCCAGACCCCGGACTCAAAATTGTTTCTTAGTTGGGGCAATAGTTGCTAAAACTGTCACGTCACCATAGTAACGGTCAATCGGTTATACTTAAATTTTTATTTCACTTTTGATAAACATAATTGCGTAGACCAGGGGGTCTGGGGGGTGTGGAACACCCTCCAGTGCCCGAGAATCGGAAAATAAAATTTAATGGTTTAACAAAATTCTAAAAAATGGGAATTAAAATGATTTGCCATCTTAAATTTAAGTTATTTTAATATCTTAAACTACACCGTAGAATTTTCGGCGACCGGGGGGTCTGGGGGGTGTGGAGCACCCCCCAGGTATACTTAAATCGTAGTAAACAAATTTTCGAACTTATAGACTGCAGTAATTAGCGATTAATTTTATAAAACACTTTCACATAATATTTATAACATTTTTAAATATATCTATTACAATTTGAGTGTACCTGGGGTGCTCCACACGCTCTAGACCCCCCGGGCCCAAAATTGTTTCTTAGTTGGGACAATAGTTGCTAAAACTGTCACGTCACCATAGTAACGGTCAAACCATTGCTGAAACCTACCATTCACTTTTAATAAAATAAACACAAGAGACCGGGGAGGCTGGAATACCCCCCAGTGTTCTAATATGGGAAGACCGAAAATTAAATGTTTAAAAATGCTGCAGATTTATAATCCCGTTTTAGTTTTTTGGGGGTTTTCCCTATACCCCCGGTTTAAACCTTTCATTTTATGTTACAAACGGATCCCCAACTTTTTTGAATACTTCCCAGTTCTAATTCTAACTTTTAAAACCAGGGCAGATTTATCATCTTTCGTTGGGCGATAAGAAGTTTTTTATTGATTACTCGAATTCAAGGGCTATTTTCAGCTTCAAATTTTTGTTTTAGTATGTTCAGGGAATATTCTATGCTTTTTTGTCCCCTGGAGCCACTGCGGTTATTAAACAGCATAGACTGGGGGGGAGGGAATAATGGAATGCCTCGAATACACCCTTTCATTTTATGTTGTTGACAATAAGTGCTTCTCTTGATTACTCAATATCAAAGGCCACATTGAATAAATTTAAAAATTTTGTTTGCAACTTCAGTAGTATGACTAGAAAATATTCCAGACTCCCCCCTCCCCCCAGATTTAAAAACCACTTAAAATCTTCTTTAAAACTTAATATTCAACGAATGAGAATATTCAATCATTTTTAAAATTAAACAAAATAAAATATTAAAATTAATGAAGGTGTAATATTATAAATGGGGGGGGGGGGGTCCTCCGCAAATATACCTATAAACGCAAACTCTAATCTTTCAAAAACTAAACTACAAATAATTCAATGATCTTTTAATTTTGAGTTTAATATATTTTTGTGTAATTTTCAAAAGCGGAAAATTTAATTTTCGCAAGTGAAGTGAAAAGCACCCAACTTTTAAAAAATCATATCTTGGTTAATTTTTATGGTATAAAAATAAAAAAGTCAAATTGTGGATAATTTTATTATATTTAACAATTTTAAACATTATATTTGCAAGAAATTTTCAAAAACCAATTTAAATTACCGTCAAAACCGTCAAATTATTTGTTCTAATCCGCATTGCGAAAGCACAAATTAATTTATCCAAATTTTGAAACAAAAGTGATAAATTGCAAGGATTACCAGGATTTTCTTACGATTAAACCAAAGAGATAAATTCTGTAAAACGTAAGTCATTGAGAATTGCTACGAAAATCGCCTACGGCGAGTTTTTAATTGAATGTATGCTTACCTGTGTGTTAATGGTGTTTCAATTAATTTTGCTGTTATTATTAGATGTACGTACTCGTAAGTCTTCAATTAATTGAAATACATATACTTTTCCATCCGTTTTCTACAGCAAACGTGTAAAACGTAATAAAATAATTTTTTTGTGTGAAACGTAAACCTAACAACATAATACTTTTACGATTATTAAATTTTTTTTTTAATTCTATTGAGTTTTAATGCGAACCCATTTAATAAAATTTAGTTTTTTTTCTTGTCAAAAACATTCGATGGACGTCCCTGCCGAGATTTTTTTGGGCAATAGTATGTTAAGCATCGAGGGCGATAGTGCAGTTTATCGCGCCAGGATAATATTAAAAAGTTATAGGTTGTTGATTGAAAAAATTACAAAATCATTTTTTGTAAAAGTGCAGGTTTCGATGACAAGTGCAGGGCCGCCTGTGGGCATACGACAGAATTTCCCCACAAACCCAAATATCACGACTAATTGTATTTACGCACAGGGTGGTAAGTTAAGCACCTACCTACCTACCTTCAGAAAAATAATATTAATTTTTATACTACGCACTCCCGTGTTGTTCAAAAATAAGGCAATAATGAGGCATTATTGTCAGTTACGTAGGTATAAAATGACGAATTTAAAAGGTTCTCATGCAGTAGACAAGATTTTTATCGGTGTTAGAACCGTAAGATGTTTGTGTGAATGGGCAGGTTTCACAAGCCTATGCCAATTTCATGGTGGTTTAAACGACAAGAACTGACCAAGCGGAAATCTTTAGAAACATATTTTTTCGTTTTACTTATTATTGTATCTTGTTTAGATTTGAGCCCAACTTTCTTCGGCATGTTTTTTTAGTTTGTAGTTACAATATCAAATTTTTTGTTAATTGTGCAATTGACCTTTAATGTGCAATTTTTGTTGCTTGCAGGGACGGCGGTAGATGTGGCCAAACAGCCTTACTGCTGGGTAAGTTCAAATTTGACATTATTATGTTTTTGTTACAAATTCATCGGCAAACAAGGTTTCATCATCACAATGATTTTTCTAGTTAATTAACCAAATGGGCAAAAGCCATTGCACCCCTAACTAACCACGTATGGTATTATGCAAACATCAAAGCGACAAACAAAAGCACGTGCTTACGTTTAACAGGCACTTAGTTTAATGATTAATAATAATCAGATAAATTTGCTTCTTTCATCCTCATTATCGATAGTTTGATCGGGTTAATTAAGGGTCGAAAAATATCACGGTCCGACTATCGATATCCGTTCCAGAGCGGCGGGCGTCCCGATGTCTCTTTCGGTTTGTTATCTCAGCACTCCAGAAGAAATAAATCTAAAAGGGCAGTTGATGGTCATCAAGGGTCTCAAGTGCAAAATTAGATAAGGGGCTAAGAACCCTTCTTAAATTTATTAGAGACAATTTTATTAGCGACACGTGTTTATGTTTCGATTTCATTTTCAATTTTTGTAATCTTTAACTTTGTAACTCTATGAATAAATAATGCGTTTCACTTTAATTGGACGAATAAATCGATAACGTAATAAGAAAAATAGCAAATCCAAGCTCTTAGCTCGTTCATTTCGAAAAGTTTTAAGGGTCCTTTGAAATTTATTGTTTCATGTACCTAAGTGGAAAGTTTGCTATTACGCAATTTTAGCAAAATAATAATCAATTTAGTAGTAACTTTCAGTTAAAATGTACAAAGAAATTGTAAGACTTCCTGCAAGATACCTCAAAACGCTTTAAAATAAGTTTTTCAACTGATGATGCCAAAACCAACGAAAATTTGCTTTTCAATTTTTCATTATGGAAAGAAATCGAAATTATGGTCTGATGAGTTTGATGTATATTGATTTTAAGTCAACTGCTTTTAACGTATGAACAAAGTAAAATTTTACTCTCTATTGAAATTGAAGGACTGAAATGCACAATACTATAATTTCAATACACGCTATAGTATTTTAAATTTATTTATGTACCATCTCGTCGTCACAGAACAGAAGCTGTAATTCGATTTCTACTTGCTGTTTCTTGTCGTTTGTGTTTTTATTTACGAGATATTTACTGTTATTCATTGATTCTACCGTCATGGTAACTTAAAATGTCACGTAACCATGGCAACGCTAATACCAGTTTTCAGAATTATCCAAGGTTTGCTGTTCGTTGTTACTGTTGTCGTAATTTAATACGTAAATCTTCAATATAATTATGTTTGATAAAAGTAAATTTTATAGATCACGGGGGGGGGTCTGGGGTGAACCCCATATATCCCCAGTGCCCCAGTATGAGAAGGCAGACCGTTAATGTTTAACAGTTATACAGTAACTTTAGTTTTCTTGAAAATTAAGACATATTCAGGGGGGTATTCCATATCCCATACCAACCGGTCTATGTCCTTTATTCTACGCTGTTGACAAATCCCCCAAACTTACTTTAACCATTTTTGGAATACTCCCAGCCAATTTTAAGTTATAAATCTACAATTTTAAAAGCATATACGTTTTTCGATCGTCGAAGCGGGGGGGAGTCTGGAAGGCATGCAAAAGGAGATGGAATACCCTCCAATACCTGGTTTAGAAACACAAATCATTAATTGTTTTTATTCGATTATTTTAGTTTTAAGAAAATCATGGCTTTTCCATTTATCAGAAACTTGAAATAATCAATTTGCTTCTGATAAAAATAAATATTTAAAAATTATGAAGAAGTCTATAAAAATAATTTGAGCAAACCGGGGGTCTGGGGGTGTGGAGCACCCTCCAGTGCACCAATATCGGGAATTTTATGTCCTTAACAGATTCCCAGTTTTTACTATTTTTGGAAAACACAGCAAAACATTTTTTGTTCTGATTCCCGATATTGGTGCCCTGGAGGGTGTTCCACACCCCCCAGACCCCCCGGTCTGCCTAAATTATTTTTATCGAAAACAATCTTCAGTGCCAAGTATCGGATTACAGAATATTAAAAGTTTAAAAATTATGAAGAAGCTATATCCTCAGTGCTCCAATATCTAAAGACAGATCATTAAATACTTTTATTTTTTTTACAATGGTGGAATAACTAGAGGGTATTCCGTACCCCCCTGCTCCCGGTTTATCCTTCTCAAAATACCCCTAAAGCCGCAGTACCGGGCAACAAAGCATGAAATGTTTAAAAATTTTAAGAAGTTCTGTAATGTTGAAATCTTTCATTTAGCACCGTTTAGGTGCGTTCTTTTCTAATTTATTTACATTTCTACTTTTTATTATTTCTTACTTCTACAATCTAATTGGAATTAGTCAAAAAACATTGCTAAGTTCGTAATTTTGATTTTCACTTCTAAAATAATGATAGGTTTGCAAAATTATTTTAGATGTTATATTAAATTAAAATTTTTAGTTAAAACTCCTGGACCCCCCCGCTTATGACCACTCTTACAGGTCAAGAAAAAAGCTATTTCTTCTCTTTTGCATTAGTTGCAGGGTTCTCACCGTATTTTATTAAACAAAGTGCCTTTCCTCGCCTTCAGGTTTTCCCTGATTACAATAGATAATTTTCAGTGACTTCGAAACTTGGTAAAAAAACAAAAATAAGTGAATTGTTAAACAAAACAGTTTCATTTTTGGACAAAGTAGTAACTTTTTTGCATAAAACAAATGTGTTGTTGAATAAACCAGTTGAATTATTTAAACCAAACAGCTGAAATATTGAATTAAACAGCTAAATTATTTAACAAAACAGTTGCATTTTGGTAAAACAGTAGAATTATGAAAGAAACAGTTGAATTGTTGAACAGAAAAACAAATAAATTATTGATCCACATAATTGAATAATTGTACGAAATATTTGAATTATTGAATAAAACAGTTGATGTATTAAGGAAATTATCAAAAACATAATTAAATTGTTGAACAAAAAATCATATTAATTATTAAAATAAAAATAATTAAATTAATAAACCAAAATAATTAAATTATTGAGCAAATACTGAATCAACGATAATTAAATTGTCGAACCAAAAAATAATTGAATTATTCAACCAAAAACAATTAAAATTCTGAATAGAGCAGTTGAATATTAAACTGAACAGTTGAATCATTGACAAAACAGATGAATTTTACTTTTATTCGATGATAAGGTTGGTATTTCACTAGTAATTCAAATTTTTGGACAAAACAACAGAGGGAACACAATGTGTTATTTTATATTTCAAAAACTATGTATTTTGCAATAAAATATCTAGTTTTTACAAACTTTTGGTTAAAAATTAGATATTTTGACATATTCAATGCAAAAATATAAAACAGTTTATGTTACATATCTTTTTCCAAAATTAATATTTAAAAATTATGAAGGAGTCGATAAAAATAATTTGGTCAAACCGGGGGGTCTGGGGTGTGGAACACCCTCCAGTGCACCGAATCAGAACGTGAAAAACTATTGTGTTTTTGAAAAACACAATGTTCTAATTTCAGATATTGGTGCACTGGAGGGTGTTCCACACCCCCCCAGGCAAACCATTTGGTTTGCCCAAATTATTTATAACATAAATAATTTTATAATTATAAACTTATGCAGAAGCTATTCCCAGTATTCCAATATCTGCAGACAGAACATTAAATGCTTTTAATTTTCTTAACAATGGTGGGATAACTGAAGGTTATTCCAATCCCCCGTGCCCCCCGGTTTATACCTTCTGATATACCCATAATGCCGCAGTACCAAGAGGCAGAATATATAAAATGTTTCAAAATTAAAAAGCAGTTTTTTAATGCTAAAATCTTTTGTTTAGTACCAAAAAAATAATTTGCATAAACCCGGAATATCTGGGGTGTGGAACACTCTCCAGTGTACAAGTTTCATGATACAGAATATTAAATGTTTAAAAAATTATGAATAAGCTATACCCTCAGTGCACTAATCTCGGCAGATAACTTTCAATGCTTTTATAAATGTTTTAAAACAATTGAAATAAAGAGCAGTTGAATATTAAACTAAACAGTTGAATTATTGACAAACCAGCTGAATTTTACTATTATTCAATGTTAATGTTGGCTTTTAATGTCTCACTAGGAAATATTAGACTTTTGACAAATTTACTTCAAATTTTGGATAAAATAACATAGGGAACACAATAAGGCATTTCATATTTCAAAAACTATGTATTTTGTAATGAAATATCTAAGTTTTACAAACTTTTGGTTAAAAACTAAACATTTCGACATAAAATGCATATTTTTTTAATACAAAAATATAAAACAGCTAATATTGTTTCGTATCTTTTCTCACAATTAATATTAAAAACCTATGAAGGTTAAGTCGATAAAAATAATTTAGGCAAACCGGGGGTCTGGGGGTGTGGAACACCCTCCAGTGCACCGATATCGGGAATTAGAACATTAGTTTTTTTTATATTATCGAAACGTTTTACGATACACTTTTCATTTTCTACTATTTTTGGAAAACACAGCAAAACATGTTTTATGTTCTGATTTCAGATATTAGTGCACTGGAGGGTGTTCCACACCCCCCAAGCCCCCCGGTTTGCCCAAATTATTTATTCGGGAACATCTTCCTATAATACAAAATATAAAATGTTTAAAAATTATGCAGCAAAAGCTATACTCTCGGTGCTCCAATATCTGCAGACAGATCATTAAATGCTTTTTAATTTTTTAACAATGGTGAAATAACTGGAGGGTATTCCAATTGCCCAGACCCCCCGGTTTATATATTCTTAAATACCCTCAATGCTTGCAGTATGGTGGAGACAGAACATAAAAGATGTTTATAAATTTTGAAGAAGTTTTGTAATGCTGAAATCTTTCATTTCGTACCGAAATAGTAATTTGCATAAACCGGGGGGTCTGGGGGGTGTGGAACACCCTCCAGCGCACAAGTTTTATGATACAGAATATTAAATGTTTAAAAATTATGAATATGCTATACCCCCAGTGCACTAATCTCTGCAGACAGATCATTAAATGCTTTCAAATTTTCTTTAAAATGGTGGGATAACTGGTGAGTATTCCAATACCCCCAGACCCCCCGGTTTATATCTTTTGAAATACCCTCAATACCCCAGCACCGGAAGGCGAAACACACAATGTTAAAAATTAAGAAACAGTATTGTAATGCTGAAATATTTCTTTCGCTAACGAAAAATAATTTACATCAACCGGGGGGTCTGGGGGGTATAGAATACCCTCCAGTGTCTGATATGGGAAAACAAATTATTGTTAATTGTTTAAAAATTATGCAGAAACTTGATGATTCCGTTGAGGTTTTTCAGAAATTAAGTCATGTTCTGAAGAGTAATCCATATCCCCGCTGCTTACCAATCCCACAGTTTATTTGAACAATTTCTGAATCCCTCCTGTGGCTTTCCCCGGTGTTGCAAATATTATTTTTAAAAAAATTTAGTGAAACTGACAAAATTTTATTTTCTCCAAACGTCTCACTTTCTTGTGAATGCAATTATTTTACTTTACTATCGGTTATGTGCGGCTCTAAAGTACTTTATCGTGCTGGCGACGGTAATATTTTTATTACTTGTTTTCCAATCTTGGTGTCTTATTTTCCGATCTGTAAAAATCTCTATTGCATGCATGAAAAAATAAATGCATTTAGGGGTAAATTTTTTTTGCAATTTAAAAATATACTAAAATTTTCACCACTTCCTGCGAGTTTGCTGACTTACTAACGTAATGCGAAAATCGAAACTCTAAAATGAATCGGAAAATATGGCAAGCAATAAACTGACCTTTCCTTCGTGATACTGGAAGTATTGGATCGGGTGAAATTCGAGCAATCATTAGTCTCTTTTTAATTGTCCCTCAATCAAAACAAATACCTTTCATTCTATGTTGGGATTATCTCTAGAAGTGAAGAAGAAATGTCCAAATCAAAATACTGTTAGAATGAGCAGGAATATTTTCGTGTTCACGCCACACACTATCGGGCGTTGAGAAACTTGAAAAGTTGAAATGCCCAGTTTTTTAGGGTGTTGCATTACATTAACTAGTTTTCTTTATTATAAATTTGTCTCAAATTTCATTGACTTTAACTGTCACACCTTTTTGGCTAACGAGAGGTGTTAGCGACGACATAATCTTAAAACACAATAGAAAACGTCTCATTCCTTGCCAGATTAAGAAAGATTATAAATACATTTTAAACAACTAACAGTTGATGGGGTGCTTGTTTTTTTATGTTTGCTAGGTACTACTAACAATTTTAGTTTTAAACGTTAAGTCTGACACAGAAGCATCACGACGACAAAAAACACTCCAACCAAAATAATTCGAAATAACAAGGAGGTGGTGCGGATTTAAAGAGAAGATATATTCACGTAATTGCATACGGAGGGTCGCTAATGGTTCATCGTTAATGTTATCAAAGATTTTAAGTTGATGCCATCCCCTATTTACTATTAGTTAGCTATTATAACCCTAGATGATATTGTCAAAAGGTAATTTTAATTAGCTCGAATCTCTTTCGAAAAAGCAACTTTTAACTTTGCAAGAGGGTGGGTCGTCGTGACCCCGGCGACCGCATCACGGATGCCATAAACAAACCTAATTTGTATAACTTGAACAATCGTAACCGGTTGTCGTAATTTTCAGATGCAATCCCGAAGGCGAATTATCCTTTCCCGGTTTTGGAAGTACTTGCGGAGGAAGCTCTTCGGCAGGTATGGCCTACTTAAAATCTGCTCCGTATCCAGTTCCGGGTCTCGGCCTGCACGGACTTCCCGTCGATTCCCTACATTCTACGATGGGATATCCTGGTATGTTTGCACTTCCGCTTTTTGCGTTTCCATCATCTTGTAATCCAAATCGTAAATGTTGCAGGTAACCAAAGGAAGCAGAGACGAGAGAGGACGACGTTCACGCGAGCGCAGCTCGATATCTTAGAATCACTTTTTGCGAAAACAAGATATCCCGACATATTTATGCGAGAAGAAGTAGCCCTGAAAATTAATCTACCCGAATCGAGAGTCCAAGTAAGTGGTCGGTGTAAACTTATTCTTTGGGTGTAATTTGTGGAATTGATAATGGAAGCATGTTATCTCAAACGTGTGCCAACAATGAGACACAAACAGGAGGGACAATGGTTCGAACGCAATTCAACAAAATTAACAATGTAAGCCACTATAAATCACTAACGACCATTAGAAAGTGATCCATTCTCAAGTTGAATAAGTCGATTGTGGAGTCGACCGGTCGTTAACTTATTAGCCGTTCACAAGGATGCAAAAGCACGTAACGCCTTTGGCTATTGTTATTATTAACACTGGGGGCGTCCAAATTACCATGTTTATTTTATTCCGCCTTTTCTTTTTCACTTATGCGCGCTATACATATGCACCCTCTTTCAATTTCATAAAAATAAACACAGTCATTTATATCTGCAATTTGTTTCGACTCGATTCAATTTAACTAGAAAATATTATGTCGAGGGCTGCGTACCATTTTTCACACCAATTTTATTCCTTCTCCTTCGTACATTGGTTCTTCAAACTCCAAACGAACAAACTAATTATTGAAAAGATACAATTTTACAATTATACCCCAAAGATGTAACCTACAAATTTCAAACCGATTCAGTTCAAAAAAATTTCAAACAAATGTTAATGGTCATTTTAATTTGCAATCGAAAGCAGCAACGAAAATGTAAGAATTTTAAAAAAAGAGAACCAACGGCGACATCCGGCCAATTGATCCTTGAACAATTGAAAATGCTAGCAAGTCGAGTTATTCTTTACAAACAAGTGTAAGAATTTTAAATGATTGGAACTTTTCTCAAACTTTTGGCATAGCTAAGTAGATGATACCTTCTTCTTCTTCTTCTTTCGGTGCCTATCCGTATTCGGATGTTGGAGTCAACTTAACTGAAGCCAAGCTGACTTTACTAGAGAATATAATTAATGGGGTGGTTTCCCGTTGCCTTCCCCATGGTCCACAGATTGATATTAGACCTTTGATCACATTAAACTCTCCTGTTACTTTGATTGGACTGGTGGCCGGCCGCAACTATGTTTTATTTTGCTTTAAACGAATATTCCACACAATTATGTTGCTCACCGTCGGAGCAGAGAAGAAAGCACAAATACAATAATTAATTTCGCTTGGTATTGGCGTCCTTCTTTCCTACGTGATTTATTATACAAATAGGGGACCTACAGTTTAATCAATCACAAAAATGTAAACTTAACTTTGAGAAAATTCACTTGGCTAATTGTACTTTGTTGGTATGCCATGGCTAAAATATAATTTTTCTCCCTTAGTCAGAGATCAAGTCCACCTCTGAATTTAACAATTCTGTAGAATTTTCAAAATAAAAAATCTAGCAGAAAAGCGCCGCAGGGATTTTTTAAACGCGACAAAATTTACCTTAAAATTATTTTTAAAATTGAAATTCAAAATTTTTTTATTTTAAATTGCAAATGAGAAACAAAAATTATTATGTTCGTAGAAATGACACAATTGAAACTGTCATCGACCGGGGTCTGGGGGTATGGAATACCCCAGGCCGATCTAATTAAAGTGGTAGAATAAATTTTGCATAAAATTTAAACAAAATTATTTTGAAATTAAGAAACTTTTAAAAACAACGATAAATAAGGTAGAAATTGTTTTGAAGTTTTTAATTTGAATATTCCACGTGAATTATTTTATTAATATTTACAAAAATGGGGAGTTGGATACTTGTGGATCGGTGTGGGGAATTTTAATTTGTAATGGGCCGTTTTCAAATTTACAAAAGTTTCGTTTTGATAATTTTTTTAAAGTGATGCGAACGAAGACCACAAAATGATTATACACGTTAATAGAAATCTCACAATTAAAACTGTCATTCATCACCCCCAGGTACACTAAAATTGTAATAAATACATTTAAAACGTCATAAATTTTATGTAAAAAAATATTGTAAAAACCTCCTCTATTAATCACTAATTACTGAAATCTATAAGTTGAAAATTAGTTTACTACAGTTTGAGTGTGCCTGGGGTGTGTTCCACAGCCCCCGGTCGATGGAATTTTCAAATATGTCATTTCTATTAATAATAATTTTTGTTTTTCGTTTGTACCAATTTAAAGAAAATTCTCAAAACGAAGCTTTTGTAAATTTGAAAACGGCCCATTACAAATTAAATTACGGCCAAACAGATGTTTCCACATTTTCTTGCCCCGCAGGCGATTTTTTAATCGCGATTTACCCTAGAAATTATCTTTAAAATCGTAATTAAAAGCTAGGTACTTTTCTACCTTTATTTATCGTTGTTTTTAAAGTTCCTTGAATTTAGAATAACAAAAATTATTATTAATAGAAATTAATATTTAAAAATATCATCGACCGGGGGGTCTGGGGGGTGTGGAGCACCCCCCCAAGCAGACTCAAATTGTAGTAAACAAATTTCAGTAATCAGTGATTAATAGAGGAAGGTTTTGTAAAAAATTCTCGTACAGTATTTATGACGTTTTTAAATATATCTATTACAATTTGAGTGTACCTGGGGGGGTGCTCCACACACCCCAGATCCCCCGGTCGATGGCAGTTTCACTTGTGTCATTTCTATGAGTATAATAATTTTTGTTTCTCATTTGCATCACTTCAAAAAAAATTGAAAACGGCCCATTTCAAATTAAATTACGGTCATGCAGGTGTTTTCATATTTTTTAGCGCCGCAGGCGATTTTTTAAGCGCGATTTGTCTAGAAATTATTTTTAAAATCGAAATTATAAGCTAGGTACCTTTCTACCTTTATTTATCGTTGTTTTTCAAAGTTTCTTAAATTTAGAATAATTTTGTTTAAATTTTATGCAAAATTTCGATCCATACCCCCAGTTCCCCGGTCAATGACAGTTTCAATTGTGTAATTTCTTTTAAGAATAATTTTAGTTACTCATCTCAAAACGTTTCAAAACGAAACCTTTGAAAACGGTTCATTACTAATGAAATTACAGTCGTGCAGGTGTTTCCACATTTTCTGCTAGCCAATCCGTCTCTGTTACAAGTGAAAAGATAAATTAATAAAATTAAGATGAAGGTTTCATTTGCTAGTTTGGGGTAGAGACATGTACCCCACCGGAAAAAGAAGCATTAACTTTTGTATTATCGAAAAAAAATTATTTTACCAAGTAACATCAGAAAATTATGTTTATATTAACCCCTCCCAAAATAGGGAAAGGCTGTTGCCTTTCGGGGGTAATTGGAATATCCAACCAATCAGATGCTTTATTTACAAAAACGTCTTCCGCGAAATGAGACTCTAAACGCTGCGAAAACTGTAAAAAAACGTAAAATAGACCATGATATAACGACTTTATCATGATATAGATGATTATGAGGAATGAAATATAAAAAAAAGTCCGGAACTGCATATGTTTATCTTTAAACCCAAATTTCGGCGCAGAAAAGTTGCAGATTTTCGATTTGTACTTGGTTAAATTAATATTCGTGACTGAATTCTTTCTACAGTTAAACTATTGAAGATGAAAAATTTATTATTTCATCATGCAAATATTGCGCTTTTCTTTTGTTTTCTTTGGTTACTATTAGTAACTATTAGAAATTATTAATAAATTCAAATTAAGAAAATTAAAGACAAAGTTAGTGAAACCCAAATTGTGTATTAAAAATCTATATTCCAGATTTAAAATCTGTATGAATAAGCGTACTACGTACTACATAAACAAATGAAAAATAAATAAAAAACAAATGATAATGTTCTAGTAAAAATCACGAGAACTGAATTATGCTTCAATTTAATTTTTCTGTAATAACTCGAAAACGGTAAAAGATGTAAAAATTATTCGTCTTTTTACGCTGAACATATTATATCTCGAGCATATTTCTTGTATTTTTCATCGTTTTCAAGTTATTACAGAAAATCTGACTACAACTGAACAAAAAGCATAAAAATACCTTAAAAAATAAGTAGGTACTACCAACCGACTTTGATATAAATCGTAAAAAAAATATTGTGTGCTATTGGTAACTTTGTTAGAAAAATAATATGACAAGTCAAAGTCGATCCGTTGAGTCGTTTTTGAAATGAGCATGAAAAACCAAAGAAATGCGAATTATCGGAAAACTTGAAGGATTTTCAAAGATAGGTAAAAGAGTTGTAAAATAATACAAAAGTATCGTATTTGCCATACAAAAATCAATAGAGCTTTGTTACAGTATATAACACAGAGAAGCCTAAAAAGTTCCTTGAAAACCTGTATAAATTTCATTATTAGTTGTCACTTGTTTTACTAAATACAAAAATAGTATCCAGGAACTTTTAGTCGTCTTGTACATTTTTAAACTTTTTTTGGGGTCATATTGTTGAAAGTTCAATAGGGATATCATTCTCTACTAAAAATAAAATAATATAAATTATTTTAAGGAGCTTAAGTGTCGACTTTTTTATTTGTTAGGTTTGGTTTAAAAACAGGAGGGCGAAATGCAGACAACAACAAAAGCAGCATAACCAGCAACAGAGTGTCGAAAAAACGACCAGAATTCGAAATAAAACATCGACCGTCCTCACTAAATCCTCGCCCACCCCTATTTCAAACAATAACAACAATACCAATACGAGGTAAACCTGCCATACGTTTTTATTTTAATTTAAAGCGTCACCTTCGGACTAATAATTTTATTGCGTAAAACGACAAACCGGATAAATTATTTTCAAATTTTGTTTTAGCTCTTCGAGTTCTCCGAGCGTACACACAACGCCACATCTACGCGACAGTCCGAACTACGTCAAACCTGCGCTACTATCCACCACTGGCAACACCAGTTCACCTTCCGTAAGTCTCTCTACATCGGCGGTCCTCAAACGTTTTAACGTCTTCCTTTAAATTTAGATAGCCTCGACGTCTTATACCAATTCCACAAATTCCAGTATTTGGTCGCCAGCTTCCATCGATAGTCTTTCGTTAGATCAACATCGTACCTGGTGTTCGTCTCAAACGGTGGCATTAAGCACAAGTAGTTCGTCCACCAGTTGTTATAACAATTATCCCTATTACAGCAACATGGATTACCTTAGTCCTAGTCCTATGAGCCATTCCCAATTCGGGGTAAGTTTTTTTCTTTCGACTATCTTTAAATAATCAAAAATTCTAACCTTCGCTTTCCAGGAAACCCCTTTAGAAACAAATTGGAGTAAATCCAGGGACGAATCTTCTTGGTTTTATAATGCAAGTTGGGATCGTAAATGAAAACGTATGAATATTAAGCGTAAAGTGGGGTTACTTTGGGCCAAGATTCGACGTTTTTTCAAGTTATCCACGTCGTGTTATCCCTAAACGAACCGAGAAAGCTGAACATTCCGTGCATCGTCATTTTTTTTAAATAGAATCTACCATAAAATACTTTGTGCCTAAGTACTACAGCACAAGGTAGAACCATGGACGTAGCACAACATGAAATTAATGCAGCAGCTGCTAGATGTTCAGAATAGGGTTTGTTTGGCAACGTTGTTGGCGTTTTCGCAGGAAATTCAAAAAGGTAACCCCACTTTACGGAAATCAAGTGATGTCACTTGAATAGAAGATTATTAGGAATTATTGCAATTGATGTTTTTAATTTATTAGATCAAACTTTTCCAAACCTCGGGACAAGTTGACAAGCTTGTCCTTGGGTTCGGATAATTTTTAAATAATTTATACAAAACACCGGAAGAGGTCTAAACTTTTCATGTACATATTTTCGAATTTAAACTGTTTAACATCGACCAAAATGTAAATATTATTTTGGCACAAATGAAGGTTAAAAGATTCTCCAAGTCTTTTTTTTTAAGTTATCATTTTATTACACCCAAGACTAAGGGTCGATTGTATCGGCGTCGTTTAAAGGTTAAATTGACCAAGGTCGGCGTTGGTACAATTGTCAAGTTGTTTAGTCTACGTACAGCTCTTGCAATACAGCTTAGCCTTTGAAATGTCCAAATAAAATATAAACTGGACTTATTTAAAACCTAGAAAAGAATCGATCGCTAATATATTGTAAGAGCTGTACTTTTATCATTATGCAGTGCCGTGCATCATTTCATTAAAAAGAAGGGCACGAGGAGCCAGTAAATGTATATTAATTTTTTTTAATTAACGTCAAATCAATATGATGTATTTACACCTGAGTAGTGCCAAATTGCGGTTCTAAAAAATATACTTTGTATCAACGATACTCATCGTAATTTTATATTTTATGTATAAATAAACTTGAAACTTTGTACATATCTTAGAACGTAGATGCAGATCATTTTAATGGATAATTGTTGAGTGATCGTTAGAAATGTAAATGTAATTTTATTTTAAAAAAGCTGTAGCTGTTAAGGCCTAATAAATTATTAAAATTTTTGTCATTCAACCAAAAACGTTATATATAGGTAACATTTATAGTTTGTGTACCAACCACTGACCATCAAATCACTTTTTTTTTGTAAACCAGAAAAACATGTACCGCGTAGATTTTATATTTTCAACAGTAAAGGGTGCAATAAAATGCAATAATCAAATTTATTTGGTGTGTTATAATTACAGCGTGACCTTGAAAGCATGCGAGCACCGTAGTAACAGAAATTATACTTATCAAGCACCCTATACATGCAGCTCTCGAAGTTCTTAAAATAATACAAAATTGGTAGGCAACACCATCTCTTAGAACAAATTAAACAGTTTGTATATGCTACCATTATCCGAGAGATGGCACTGCATAGAATTACCTCTTGTGTTGTGGTTTGGATTCCACGTAAAACTGTAGGTTCGGTTCAGGTTTTTATAGATTTACTAAGGAATTTCAAAGATTACCAACAAATTCAAAATATTTCTGAGTTTCTAAAAATTTAAGAGCTTCTAAAGATTGATAAGAAATTTAAAGGAATTCTAAGAGTTTTCATAGATTCTCAAGTAATTTCAAAATTTTTTAAGGATTTTTACAGTTTTTCAAAAACTTGACAAGTTTTTCGAAGAAATCAAAATATTTTCAGAGTTTCCTAATATTTGCTAGAAATTAAAATAATTATTAAAGAAGTTTAATGTTTTTTAAAGATTTTCAGAAATTTTTGGAGCTGAATTAATAATTTTAAGGATTTTTAAAACTTTTTAAGGAATTTCAAACATTTGTAATGATTCTATGGATTTAAATGAATTTTAAAGTTCACCAAGGAACTCAAAATATTTCCAAAATGTTTTTAAAGATTTGCAAAAAATTTCAAAGATTATTAGATAATTTAAACGTTTTTTTTAAGATTTTTAGGATTAATTCATTAAGATTTACTAAAGATTATAACAAATTTAAGGATTTCTTAACATTGGTAGGGAATTAAAGCAATTATTAAGAGTTTTTATAAATTTTCAAGGAATTTCAACGAATTTCAAGAATTTCTATAGATTTTTAAAGAATTTTACAGTTTTCCCAAGAATTCAAAACGTTTCTGAAATTTACTAGAAATTTGAAAAGATTATTAAAGAATTTTAAGGTTTTCTAAATATTTCCAGGAATTTCTTAAAATTCACTAAAGGTTACGTAAAATTTTCAAAAATTTAATAGTTCTCCTAAGTTCGGTAAAAATTTAAGAATTTTTTATGGGTTTTCATCGATTTTTATGGAATTTCAAAAAATTTTAAGGATTATTAAAGATTTCTAAGGAGTTTTAAGCATTTTTAATAATTAATAAAGAATATCAAAGATTTCTACAGATTTTCAAATAATTTTAAAGTTCTCCAAAGATCTCAAACTATTTCAAAAAGTTTCTGCCAATTTGCAAGAAATTTTAAAGATTATTAGATAATTTTAACGTTTTTTAAAGATTTTTAGGAATTTGTTAAGATATACTAGAGATTAAAACAAAAAGGTATTTAAAGTTTGGTACAAAATTTAAGAATTTTCTAAAAGTTTTAAAGATTTCTAAAGCTTTTGAAAAATTTCAAACATTTTTAATAATTTGCAAAGAATTTCTAGAATTTTTAAAGATTTCTATTGATTTAAATAAATTTTAGAGTTCACTATGGAATTTAAAATATTTCCAAAGAGTTTTTGAAGATTTACAAAAAATTTAAAAGAATTTTAATGATTTCTACAGATTTTCAGGATTAGTTTCTTAATATGATTATTAAAAATATTAAAATTTTCATAAATTTAAAATTTTTTTAAGATTGGTTAATAATTTAAGGATTTCACAGATTTGCAAAGAATTTTAAAGATTTGCAAGACTTCTACTAATTTTCAAGGAATTTTAAAGATTACGAACAAATCTAAAATGTTTTCAAAGAGTTTCTCAAGATTGATAAGAAATTTAAAAGATTGCTAAGAGTTATTACAGATTTTCAGAAATTTTAAAGATTGGAGGTTTTGAAAAGGAAAGGATTACAAAAAATTACCAAATAATTAAGAGTTTCTTAAGATTGGTAAGAAATTTAAAAACATTTCCGAGAGTTTCCGTAGATTTTAAAAGAGTTTCAAGGAACTCGAAAGATTTTCATAGAATTCAACAGATATTCAAGAAATTTTAAAGTTTTTTTAAAGAATTCATAATATTTCTAAAGAGTTTTTAAAGACTTACAAGAAATTTTAAACATTATTCGATTATTTTGACTGATTATTATTTTGAGCGGCCGGAGCTGAGGCAATCTTTGATTCACCCTAAAAACATCGGCTACATTAAACTTTTTTAATAATATGTTAGTTCTTAGAACGTCACTATTCAATATTTTATACAAATTAAAGCATTCTCTTATACATATGTGTCGGTTGGGCTAAAAAAATTGTTAAAATACGTTAATTTTTGTATAATACGCCCTTAAAACTCAAAACTAAATAATCAAAACTCATGCAAACATTTGACAAAACTTCATGCCGATGTTCTCATTTTTCAATATTCTCTTTTGTCAAGGTTCTGTTATTTCAATGTTTTCGTTTTTTGTTCTGTTTTATCGTTGTTCTGTTTTTTCATTGCTCTGTTTTTTCCCTGTTCTGTTCTGTCATAGAACAAACTTCTGGTGATATTATTTTTTTTAAACAAATCGCATTAGTACTACTTAAAAAAAGTCGTGATTTATTATTTTTAAATAAATTAATGTATGATAGTAGTTCCTTATTTTTGTCAAAATATCTGTTATTAATCGGAAATATATTTTACTCTATAAGAGGCATCTTTTGTTTGGATTACTTTCGGTACTTCTTTCAGGTTTTTGTTTTCGTCGCAATGTTTTGGATAGCAATAAGGAAAATAAGTTTTGGTAACTCTAATTAGTTAAAAACTAATCGGAAATAAACATGCAAGCGCGGCAATTAGCGACTGAGTCAGCATTATAAATGTTAAAACGCAGGACTTCTTGCAAGCCTTATCTTAACCTCTTCGTGTAGCTAAATTGTACTTCAGAATGATAGAATTTTTGGTACAAACCGATACAAACAATGCATTGAGTTTGATTTCAATATTTTGTGGTTAGAGTGCTAGTGCGTGGACCTGCTCCTTAATTTTAGAAAAATACAAATTCGTTATGCTAAAAAATAATTATATAGAAGCTTTGGGACTCGCCTAGAAACCTGTGCTTTTAATGTACTGATCGAAACGTGACCTGTCAATTCTCTTTTCCAAAAAGTTTGGAAACCGAAGGCGAAACCAAAGTGCCTTAGGTGTAACAGTGTAATTTTAAAGTTATGCAGTAATATTACTAATGATGAGAATTCTTCATAGCATAGAATTGCTTTAATGTAATCGTGTAAGATATGCTTGACTTCAACAACTGGAAAAAAAATTAATGTTTTTTTTTAATTTTAGTCTGATTGACCCTACCATTATCATTGTTTCCAAAGACAAATAATGAGAAAATCCTACAGAAATTCTCATGGGCCGCTGAAATTGCATCATGAAGATCAATATAGTTTTTTTATTCTTAATATTGCAGTTGTACCAGTCGCTTTCCCAGATGGTATCCACTACTGAAGCATGCTAAAATATTTCAAGTTAAAAGGATTTTTAATTAATTCGAACATTTGTTGATTTACCGCTAAAGTGAGTTCATTTCCAAACCAATACCAGGTGAAAAGTTCTGCTGATAAACTCGCAAATAAGTAAAAAATGTTTTTACAAGTTGATAAGAAAAGCTGTCCTGAAATGTTATTGAATTAAAACCACTGCGCCAATCTAGGACATAATGGGAACGTAAAATTTAAATCTTAGTTAACAATATTACAAGCGCCAAGTCGACATTAAAAGGTAAATATCTTGGGAGGAGGCTAATTTTTCAAAAAACTAATTCTCTAATTTTTACATAAAATTTTAAGCGCAACCTTAAAATAATTAAAAAGAACTTACGGTAACAATTTCGAAACCAATCATTGCGGTATGGGCAATGCATATTAAAAAATATATTAGGTTAAGATATCTCATGACTCCATTCAAGTCGTTGACAAATCTAAAAATCGCATAATTAAATAAATTTGAATTAAATTTTAGTTTGACAATTACTTCTTAATGTTTTGTAATATATCACGCACTGACGCAACTTGAGATGGATTTGGTCATCAGTGAATTTCGTCGTATCGATTCCATCGGTTATTTCGTGTTTCAAAATTTCAAATTGACTTATTATAAAAATCATCATACCAACATACAGTGGCGGCAATATGAAATGCCCGGGTACCGGTGGCGAGCAATGTTCGATAATAATCGAGTGCTATCGACTCTAAATTTGTCAAAACGGCACTATTACTTTACCATACTAAAGCCCCAATAAAGTACTCCTTATCCAGTTTAAACTTTTAAATAATATTATATTTACCCAAAGAAATACACGGTTCAAAATTATTAACGAATTATGGTTAATTTAAGAATGCAAATATTTTATAAAAAGCATAAAAAAAATATTTTTATGTTAAAAATTTATTACGAAACAGAAATACAATAGTAATAAATCTTTGAATACCAAGTTGTACCACCTTTAGCTTCTATTACACATTGTAAAAAGCCGGGAAATCGACTTAACTAAGTTTTGTAGGTAATCATCCCCTAATTTATGTTTGCATACAAATTTCATCATTGCAATAAGTTTGGGAAAACTCTTTGGAGATGTTAACACCACTTGAGTTGCATAACAGCCCAAAACGCTCGATTGGATTTAAATCTGCACATTTTCGGGCCATGGGATAATATGAATTCCGCTTTGCATGAAATAATTCGATACCTAAGAAACAAAAACGGAGTTTTTAATTTGGAATTTTCAATAAATGTTTTTAGAATAACTGCAGGTTAAAATGTAAAAAATAAACTTTTGAAAAAATTAAGTATTACAAAAATAGGACTTACTTTTTTAGCAGTATGGCATGGAGCATTATCATGCTGAAGAAACCACTCTTCAGTTTCAGCATACAAATCCGTAAAAGATGATTCCAAATTGCTTTTTAATATATCAATGTATTTGAATGCATAAACGGTTCTATGTATAAAATTTATTTCTAATTATTATTTAATAATTTAAATCGGTTATTTGAAATATTTCGTCGGAATTATTCGATCTTGAACTATCGTTATCTTTCTCCATGCCATACTGCTAAGAAAGTAAGTCCTATTTTTGTAATCCTTAATTTATTTTTAAATTTTTTTACATTTTAACCTGTAGTTATTCTAAAAACATTTATTGAAAATTCCAAATTAAAAACTCCGTTTTTGTTTCTTAGGTATCGAATTATTTCTTGCAAAGCGGAATTCATGTTCTCCCATGGTCCAAAAAATGTGCAGATTTAAATCCAATCGAGCGTTTGTGGGCTGTTATGCAACGTCAAGTGGTGTTAACATCTCCAAAGAGTTTTCCCAAACTTATTGCAATGATGAAATTTGTATGAAACATAAATTAGGGATGATTACCTACAAAATTTAGTTAAGTCGATTTCGGCTTTTTACAATGTGTAATAGAAGCTAAAGTGGTATAACAAGTATTCAAAGATTTATTACTATTGTATTTTGTTTCGTAATAAATTTTAACATAAAATATTTTTTATGCTTTTTATAAAATATTTGCATTCTTAAATTAACCATAATTCGTTAATAATTTTGAACCGTGTATTTCTTTGGGTAAATATAATATTATTTAAAAGTTTAAACTGGATAAGGGAGTACTTTATTGGGGCTTTAGTATGGTAAAGTAATAGTGCCGTTTTTGACAAATTTAGAGTCGATAGCACTCGATTATTATCGAACATTGCTCCCCCGTACCATTTCATATGCCGCCACTGTAAGTCATATTGCAAGCCATCAGGTAGGTAGAAGCCACCAGTCCTTCAATTGCGTTAAAAACAAACGTCATTTTGTAATAGTTATGATAATTAAATGGGAAGTAGCACTCCAGAGGTAGCACGTATTCATTGATAGAAGAATCCTTTACTATCCAAGGAGCAATAATATATGCGACATCAGTAACCGTAACCACTGATATTAAAAAAAGGTTAAACTTATTGTTCGTTCTAACGTACTTGATGTAAATCTCTTTTACACTCGCATTATTACCTTCAAGGATATTTTTTTCTGTAACCATAAATTTATAGAACAAAGTTTTCATCACAGGCAAAGAAAAGCATGCTAATTTAATCAAGCCGTACGTAAATTGAGCGCTGACGGATATCATGTTTACAAATTTTTTCAGGCCACTTGTGTAACTGCTAGGCACTGCTATGCTTACACTCAAAGTTGTAAGAATATAAACCGTCAAAGTAAACCAGAAATACATTTTGTACATAAGTAACATTTTAGAATTCTTCATTTTCAGTGGCCAGTAGCCCACCAGTGTGAACAAGTAAACCGCGTACTTAAGTAGTATCTCCATGACTAATGCAATCCTGCAATGTTAAACAAATAGACCACGTCAGAAATAGGACTTCATGACTGTAATGTAATCCTTTTCATTATTACGTTTTTCTCGAATATTAAATAATTCAAGATGTAATGAAAACATATGATAAACTTTACAAGGGTCGAACAAAAAGTTATTTAAACTCTGAAAAGTATGCATTAAATGCCAGGTAAATTGGCAATATTTAAAAGCAGAAACTCTCAAGTTCAGATTTGCTAAATTTTTATGAAATTAATATCAGAAGAAAATTTTAACCACACATTTAAATACTGTTTAAATGCTCAAAATTATTTCACATTTAACTAAAATTTTTTAAATGCACCTGTATAAGTAAGTTTGTATTGCTTCCTTTTATGCTGTTTATACGTTAGAAATTACAAAGCATAAAGCTATATTTATATGATTATAGTTTAATGCAGCGATTGGTCGATAAATTTGATTAGTAGTTTTCTATGCATTTTTTCATTTATGGAGTATTGCTCTTTAATTAGTATTATGTTAGTCGGATCGGATGTATCGATTTATTTATATTATCGACAGCGAATGTTTAAATATTACCTACAATTTAATTATCAATTTTGCATGAGTAAAAGTTCGGAAAAAATCATAAACCTAAAAAGGCTTCCTCTTCATTTTTGGGAAGTTCCAAATATTCAGTCGATCGCATCTGCAACTCTGTTATTTATATGAAAATCTTCGTATACTCACTTCTTCTTTTATTTCAGATCCATATTTCAATAAAATCTTTCAAAAGCTTTACAATGTTTTTACTAGTTTTCGGTGTTTCCTATTTCCTATTGCAATCGGGAAAGAACCATACCTGGGAGGTGCACACCCCCAGGACCGGTGTCCTGGTCACTAAACTTTTGGTCTAATAATTTCTAATAATAGATTCTAATAATAAATTTGCAATTTGGTCTAAATTTAAAATTGCCCTTGTTTTTTAGTTTCTATGGACATTTCTATGAACTATGTTCTGCTTCTCCTATACTTTCTATGTTCATATTTCTGTCTGTAGAAGTTGAATTGTAAACTGAAATACTGTTGAAACATAAAGCTGAATAAATTGTTACAAAATCTAAAATAATAAAAAATTTTAAATATTTTTTCAAATTTAAGAAACAAATTTCTGGAAGTCCACAGAGGATATCCATTAATTACGTGAGGTGTTTTTCTTTAAATTTTTACAACCCCCCCACCCCTCTGATGAAACTTGATAAGATTTCGTGGGGACTTTTCCTCTTCCTCACGTAAAATTTACTCTGCAACGTTTACCACACCGGAGACCAGTAATTTTTACAGGGAATCTGTTGTAATAATGTAATTCTCATCGACCCCCCCCCACTCTAAAATTAGATTTGGTAAGATTTTCCGGACTCACCCCCACGCCCATTTTTAGCTCACATAATTAATGGACGTCCCCAAATTAAAAAACATGGTTCCACAAACCATGGGGTCTGGAAAGTGTGTACCATTCTCCAGACGCCCTCAAATTTTAATAAATATATACTTTCAAATTTTTGGCTTTCGGTTGGTATTAAATTATTAATAGAGAAACTTTTTATTTCAACATAAAATGTAAGACACTGAGTAGATCTCTGGAGGAGGAGAGGGATATTTATTATCCCTCTCCCTCTATATTTTTTTAGCGCCGCAGGCGATATCTTGATCGATTTACCTAGAAATTTCCTACCTTTAATTGTTGTTGTTTTTAAAAGTTCCTGAAAAAATGGAAATTGAAATGATTTGCCATCCTAAATTTAAGTAATTTCAATACCTCAAAATAAACTATATATTGATGTAGACCGGGGGGTCTGGGGGGTATACGAACCCCCCAGGTATACTAAAATTCTTAAAATCGGAGACCCGAATTCTCCTTCGGTACTACCCCAGGCATACTTAAATTGTAATAGATAAATTTACAAACTTATGTACTTAAAAACATACAAGTAAAATGCAAGGACGAGACCTACGGTTAAAGTGGGGCGAATATCTCTGTATAGGACATCTTTTTACGAAAACATTTAATATTTTATCTCCTGATGCTCTCACTTTAAAAATGGCCAAAATCAGAGTTAAGGCTTATTGCCCGTCCCTAATTTTTAAAAACCTTGACCACCATCTTTCATTCGAACAAGCGACTTTGAAGTGGGAATAATAATAATTCGAAAAATAATTTAAGACATTTTTCTACTGGTTAATCGAACAATTATCCGAAATGCTCCTATACGCACGTTGCCATAGCAACGAACAACCGAATATGCTAAACTCTTTATTCAGACTACTTTGGTCAAAAGTAAACTGCATATTTAATATTTTATCTCCTGATACTCGGGCACTGGGGGGCCCAGACCCTCCGGTGTGTACAGTTTATTTTAATCATAAGGTTTTTCACCGATCACTTGATATTCAAACCCATAATTTTACAAATTTTTTATTTTTCAATTTGAGTATCGCTATAACCCCTCCACCCTCAGACCAAACTGTAGCTAGCTTTTCGTAACTAGAAACATTTTCGCGACCGCGGGGTCTGGGGGGTATCGAATACCCCCCAGGCATACCCAAATTGTATTAGATAAATTTACAAACTTATGTATTAAACAACATAGTAAAATGCAAGGACATTTTTCTGCGAAAATATTTAATATGTTATCTCCTGATGCTCGGGCACTGGAGGGTGTTCCACACCCCCCAGACACCCCGGTCTGCGCAGATTAAAATTTGAACTTATCCACCTCTCTGTTGCTATAGCGACGTAACATTTTTAGTCACTATTGCAAATAATTTTGAAAAGCTTTGTGCACGATCTTTTAAACAAACTAATAAATGAGTCTCAGAAGAATCTTTTTTTTTCTCTTAACTAAGAACTAGATCCTGTAATATCCAATAAGTAACCTCAACGAAGTTCCTAAGCCACTGCTGTGGTACTGAAAGCATATTATTTGTTTTACATCTAAAGTAGCTTGCTAGGCGGGCTTCAGATGTGCCTGTTTCCCTATTTTATATTGTTATTGATGGCAATTCATTGACATGAGATCACCACCGTCTTTATGTGCTTTCCGAAGCACGGAGACGGCTACACAAAGTAAAGCTCTACTCGGATTCGAACCGGGGATACTTACGTTAGCAGTTGATCGCGCTAACAACCAGGTCAGTGACCGTCTCGAGTTTTAAGTACGAATAATTATTCGAGAAATAATTTAAGAAATTATTCTACTGGCTAATCGAACAATAGTTATTATACTAAGTCCTCCAAGAGGTACTGGACAATTATTAGCTCCATAACAACCGTTGAGCGTTGCCATAACAACGGCCAAATCTACTCCTGGTTAATAATAAACTGTATACCATCCAGCAGATCAAGGTCAGAAGGCAGAGACAAATGATGTAATTTTAATAGAATTTTCTTCGAAACGGTGACATAATATACCGAGGGGTATTTTATACTACTCTCTCCGACCCCCCAGGCACTATCATACAATTAAGTTGTTTTAAAAAGTTATTCTACTGAGCACTTGGTATTTAAAGTCATAGGTTTGCAATTTTTTCCTTTTTTAATTTGAGTATAGCTGGACCACCCCTCCCAAACATCCTGGCAACGCTGTAGTTAGCTATTTGTAACTAGAAAAGAGTTCTGAGACCGGGGGGTCTGGGGGTATGGAATACCCCAGGCATACTCAAATTATCAAACATAATATGCAAAGACGAAACCGATGGTTAAAGTAGGAGGGCGAATATCTCTCAGAACAAGACATCTTTCTACGAAATCATTTAAGATTTTATCTCCTGATGCTCGGGCACTGGAGGGTGTTCCACACCCCCCAGACCCCCCGGTCTACCCAAATTAAAATTTGAACTTATCCACCTCTCTGTTGCTATAGCAACGTGACATTTTTAGTCACTATTGCAAATAATTTTGAAAAGCTTTGTGCACGATCTTTCAATCAAACCAGCAAATGAGTCGTAAGAGCCTTCTGTTTCCTCTTAACTTAGAAGTACGTCCTGTAATATCCAATAAGTAACCTCGACGAAGTTCCATCATTGTATTTGCTGTACTAGATATAATAACGAAAGGGGTGCTATTTCGCTATAATTGCACACTCACCAAAAATAATTATGATTTGCTATCATAAATCCAACATTTCAAATTTAAATAATAAATCTCAAACTGACCCATACAATTTTTGGCGACCGGGGGTCTGGGGTGTGGAGCACCCCCAGGTATACTTAAAAGTTTTATATAAACTTCCTCTATTAATCACTAATTACTGAAACCTATAAGTTCGAAAATTTGTTTACTACAATTTGAGTGTGCCTGGGGGGTGCTCCACACCCCCAAACCCCCGGGTTTACATTAATACGTGGTTTAGTTTGACTAGGACTAGATGAAAACATTGGATGAAAAACGAAATTCTTAAACATGGAATTTATTAGATTTATCATCCTAAATTATGTAAGTAATTTCAATATTTTAAAATAAACTATCTAGTTTTGGTGACTGGCTGGTCTGGGGGGATTTAAAGATTCCATACTCTCCAGACCTCCCGAGCCATCTTATCTAGTGTGGGTTTTTGGAATTTGACTTGTTAAATCTACGATAGTGTATTATTTTATTATAAGTTTTTTAATAATTTTTCGAGTGGGTGTGCATTCTCACACCTAACGCACATAGCTCACCCCCTCCAGTGATATTAAATCTAACTTATGATGTTTTCTAATTATTTTTATAATTTTATAGGCTATTACTTCAAGGTTTCTATTTTCTACGGTTTCTTGAATCTGATCCCGCCGTCATCTTCACTCCACCAAAATTCTTAAAGATGGGAATTAAAATGATATGCTATCCTAAATTTAAGTAAGGAATTTCAATATCTTAAACTGACCCATACAATTTTTGGCGACCGGGGTCTGGGGGGTGTGGAGCACCCCCCAGGTATACTTAAAAAGTTTTATATAAACTTTCTCTATTAATCACAAATTACTGAAATCAATAAGTTCGAAAATTGTTTACTACAATTTGAGTATACCTGGGGGGTGCTCCACACCCCAGACCCCCCGGTCTACACGAATATGTAGTTTATTTTGAGATATTGAAATTATGGCAAATCATTTTAATTTGCATTTTTAAGAATTTTGTTTTTTTTCAATTTTTTTGCCTAGCCATCATTGAATTTTCAGTTCTTGACCAGGAGGTGTAAGGGGAAGTTGGAGATTGCATTCTGAAAGAATACTACAAAATTTTCATCTTGAACAGCTAAGTTATAGATTTACTTTAAAAAGATTCTGTTCCCAGCATGTCTGTGTCACCTTGTTTTCACCATACCAAAAACAATTGCGACGAGGAGTTTCTTTTCAATATTGCAGATATTATATCTTATGATTTATTTATCCTTGAGGATATTTCGTAATCTCAGACCCCCCGGCTTTAAAATCCCTAAAATGATCAAAAGATCCACTTGCAATAATTACAATTAAAAATGAATATGGCAGAAAAATTAGAAAAATAAGTATTCTTAATAGATAATTTTTTTGTATACCTGGGGGTATGGAATACTCCCCAGACCCCCCGGTCTCTAAATATTTTGCCGATTTGTATCTTGAGTAGTTGAGTGATTAGAAAAATTACGTTAAAAATATTCTGGTATCAAAAGTCAATATAATCATAAGTTCTCTGAAGTTTCATGATTTGTAAAGCTGAAAAAAGCCATTGCGTGAACCATCGAAACATGATTACATTCCATTATTACATGGTTACTGGCAAAGTAAAACGCACATCAATTATTTATTTCTTACACATCTGATATCTTTTCAATGTTCATATACAAAATGTCTTTAAAAATCAAAATAGCATTCGATTCGTGCAATTTCATTGGTATCTCAGTTTTATCGCTTGGAGAAAACGTGTAGTTTTTCAATAAAATAGCCAAAAACAATTTAATTTTTAACATCGCCAATCTGGTGCCTAAAAATGGATAAATTATGGGTTTATACCGGCACTAATTTTATAATACCCACCAATACAATATCGTGGTCCCTGACTGAATCCCATAAATGCTAAATTATGAAGTTTCTGCTTATTTTCTGGAGAAAATCGTTCAGGATCAAATCTTTTCGGATCAGGATAATAAGTGGGATCCTTGTGGATTTCCAACTGGTATCATAAGTTCGGTTCCTACTTCGATGATTCCGTCTTCGCCGGGTATTTTATATGGTTTTGTGCAAACGCGAACTATTCCTTGAACTATGGTGTACTTCCTCATGGTCTCTAGTTAAATGAGTTGTTATTAGTATAATCTGCCAAATTTGTATCTATTAGTACTTACCATAGAGACACATATCCATGTAGGTCATTTCCGTTAAAGCTTGATACGATAACTTGTCGTCGTATTTCTTCAGCACATCGTTTACTTCCTTTCTTAGTTTATTTTGAATATCTTCGTTGCACATTAATTCGTAAACGCTGAATGTTATAACGGTGGAAGTGGTTTCGTACCCTGCCGCAAAGAAAACCATGATCTGGGCAGCAATTTCTTCAACCGTCAAACTTTTTGAATTGCTTTTCTGTAGATTCCCTTCGTCGGTGTTATTTTCACTTATGTCCACGTTGTTCCTCATCTGGATCAGCAGATGCATCAAATCTTTTCTCACTATGCCGTTTGTCTCTCTGTATTCCACCGTTTGCTTCGTCATACTGACATAAAAGTCTTCAATTTCCTTGCTATTAAAGCGCACGTTGAGATATTCCAATATCTGAGGAAACAACACCGACAAAACCATTTTAAAATTTTGAATTGTGCTTCCTCCTAAAACTTTTTTGGCATGGTACTCAAATTCTTTGTTTAAATTTTGTAGCGTGTTGCATTCGACGCCGTAAATGCTCATTACGATAGCGTCCACCACGAACCTACTGCTGATGTCGTTGAAATTGATGACTCCGGTATTGCAAGCGGCTTTATCGAGAACAACTTTCAGATGATCGCCGACGTTTTCCAACACTTGGAATAGCATTTTCAGTTTGTTGGGTGTGTAAGCCGGGGAGAGCTTTTCTCGCATTTTTTTCCACTCGGCCCCCTTTAGGCCCAATAAATTAACACTAAGCGGATCGACCTTCTTGTGGATGTAAAACACGCGATCGGTGAAATGTTCAAAATCACTTATCAGGATATGCTTTATTAGATCCAAATCTTTTATAAACAGTATCGGCTTGGTAAACATGTAAAATCCTCGATATTTGACATTGTGAAATTTACAGTATAAATAAAATGCTTTGTTGATTTCGTATAATGGGAATTTTCTTAACATCAATTTAGCGAAATTACTTGATATTAAAACCATCGGTAGTTGTTTTATATTGCATCGAGACCAATATGTAAATTTCCAGTAAAAATAGTACAAACTTGCCGAAAACAGTAACACAGTAAGTGAAATCACCAACATCTTTTCAACTTGAACTTGGTTAAGAAATTATAATGTATTGTAACTACTAGGTAGTACTTCGTACTATATTCTTATCATATTCAAGGACCTACTGTTGATTATATACAATTAAATCGCAATTATGTAAATAGTAATAATCATTTTATTTAGAAAAAAAAATTTTAAAAATATTCCTTCGTTAATAGCTATTTATATAGCAAGTTACAAATTAAAGCTCTTTTATTCACAAAGCGAAGTGAGGTTATGCGTTCTATATTATGTAGATTTGTTTTTTTTAAATTATGAGGTATTACTATTTAAAGGCATATCGATTATATAGTACTTTATTTATTACAATTTATTATTGATTTGATAATATTTTTCCACTGTTACAATAATCTTTTCTACAATAATAGCAATCCTCGATTTTTGTGATGTTACTCAAGTAGTCGCATATGTCGACCCCCTTCCAAATAAACCCACACCCTCTTTGGCTGATTTTCTGGTCCAAACTTTGTTCTAGAAGGGTGAACTGAATGCAGACGTTCTCGATGTCGTTTTCCTCGGTCGCATTCATCGCTGGATCGCAATCTTGAAGAAAATACGAATCTAGTTTACCTTCGTGACAATCGCTGGTTGTAGAAGCAATGCAACCGTAACATCGCACCGCGTCGTCTGCAAATGAAAAATTTGGTTACAGAATTTTTAATTTTTTTTCTTACTCGAATTTACGCAGTAAAGGAAACACAATAGCAGGCCCCACTTGTACATTCTGAAGTACCTCACAATTGCAAGTAAACAATTTTATTTTTCCAGTGAGAAAAGTAACGTTTTTTATCTTCAGATAAGTAGTAATTTTATCGATACACTTCAATTTAAAAAAATTTTAATAATATATCCTATACTTGTAACAGCTTGTTTTCAAATTCAACGATGCCACCAAACTGATGTTGCACAATGATTTTCGCCCGACAGATTTTTCACAAATGAAATAAAATTTACCGGAACTAATTTGACTTATTTTGTTCCCTGCTCGTCCTTGGGTGTACATTTTAAAAGGATTAATTATTAAAATAATAAAATTTGTTGCCAAGGAGAAAGGTCAATCATATAAAAATTTGTGATTTACAAATAACTATCTAATAATTATTTTTCAAACCAGAAGGGTAGCTGTATAGAACTTTGGAAACTTGTTTTGCTTGTAACAGGGAAACGGTCGAAGACTTAATTTGCAGATAATTGTATTTTCTACAAAAAGGTACATTTTTTGCGTAAAACTGATCGATTACCAAAGGTGAGAACATGGCAACCGAGAGTTGACAAAAATTAATGACATTTTGAAATGGTAATTTTCTATAAATTCCGTTCTCGAATTATAGGTAAAAAACACCATTTTTTTCCGCCCAAAATCAGCTTAGTATTTTTTAAATTTATGAAAGTCGTCGTTCTTCTGTGTTTAAACATCCCGCAAACCACAGCTGTGTTTGTTTGTCTGCGATTTATTTTTTTGTTTTTATTATCACAATAATTACATTTTACTGTTGCCAAGTCGACAAAGTTCAACAAATAATAATTTCATTATTTTGGAATTTAATTTAGTTTCTGGGTAATTCAAAAATTTACATATTTGGATCAGGAACGCATACGTCTGCAAAGCGTTAGCGGACGTTAACCTTCCAACGTGTTCGAACTTCCAGGTCAAGACACCAGACTGTTATCAAAAGGAGAACATAAATGACAAGAGTTAATCTATTCGCAGGATTTCGCTATGACATACACGGTGAACGACCAAAATTTTCCCATGTATTTAGCCGCTACATGTCGCCCCTAAAGTATAAAAAGTGTTACTATATCGTCAAAACACAATAACGTGATTTCCAGCGAGATTCGAACCCAAATTAGTTTGATAATCAAAAATCGGCGGCAGGAGAACAGGAACTTCCTGAAGATCACCACGTATAAATAAGTACATAACCACAGAGTAAATTTTACGACTGGAATGTGTAAAATTCCAAAATCGAAAGACGTCTACGTTTTTTCAATCAGGAGATCATAAACTGCGAAAGTAATACTTCTCGCCAAATAACCGCGCATCGTGCACCTCCATCCACGTAACAAGAAATTTTCATTTAAATTGCCAGGATTACATGAATCCAGGAAGCAGTGTTAACAGCGCGAAAGTTGCACGACGATTAAAATGTTAGAAATTTTTGGTTATAACAACAGGAAAACATAAGCTGCAGCAGATGAAACAAATTAACCTTGGATTAAATTTTGTTTCATAGGAAACAAAAGTTGGATAATTTTTGGTTTCGTCACCAGGATCGCATAACGCGACAAGGATGGTCGATCGGAACGATTGTAAGCACAAGTGGCTACTTAAGCTTGAAAGTGTACTTCGGCATGCAAAAGAGGTTCTTATGGATACGTGAAGTAGGGAACTTTTCAACTCGGCCAAGTGCACTTGAGACTACGGACTGTGAAATATCTGCCTAAATTTGACTGTGAATGTAAGTATTTATATCGGGATCGCAGAAACGTGAAAAGGCGCCATCTCGAATGTTGACTGCTCAACTGCACCGCCAGTTGTAGTTATCCGTGTTCTTATTAGTTCTTTTACGTTACACCCACATTGTTTTGGGTTTCCAATGCAACATTTAACCTCAATAATTAGTTTTGTTTTAAAAAATAATGAATTTATACACAAATCGTGGAAGTTCGCTTTAGATTTGTATTTTTCAGTCATCCAAACAAATAATAAATTACGATTTCGAACCCACAAATTCCTATTATTAAAAATTTTAGGTTAATTTTCAGAGGATGAGGGTTGAAATTTATTAATAATATTACGACTCTACTATTCTGTTCTTTGAGAAATTTGTCGATACATTCGTGATTCGTATATATAAGCATAGGCGTCCATGAAATTATTGCAACAGGGGCCAAATTGAATTTACCACCAATAACACAAACAAAAGCAATTTACTACGTCTGGCGCCATCTGTCGATAGTCTTTAGCAAATGCATTCGTAAAACAAAATTAAGTAACCATAAAATTAATATCTTTAAAAACAAAACACTCCCGTAACCAGAAGTAGCACCAGGCTTTCCTTCCAGGTCTTTTATTGGTCCTAGAAAGTAAAAAATAGTCTTCATAACCTCCCTCCCTATGCCTAACGAGTACACAGCCAGCGTACAATCGAACAACCTAGTAAGTCGAATTACTAAAAATTGAGCTGTTACTTTAATGCATTGAAAAATAATTGCATAAATAGAAAAATTGGAAATAAATGATTTGCTTGGGGTCTCCCCCTCATGGGATACAATCAAAAAGAAGTACACAGGGTCGTAAGTACGATTTTTACAAAAGTTGATAGACAAAGAATGTTTTAATTTATCGCACATTTTCTATTACTAAAATTACTAAAAATGTCACGTTACCATAGCAACGATCAATAAATATCTGGTGTAGTGCACAGGATAGGGACGAATCCCTGGGGAAGGCGAGGGAAGAGACACTCTTTCGTTATTGTTTAAAAAAAATACATATTATGTAAAATTACAGAACACCTGGCTTGTAATTCCCACTTGAGATTCCTCCGCACTGGTGACTAAAAATGTTACGTTACCATAGCAACGGCCAAACGAACGCAAATGACAAGGTAAATGCCGAAATCTTCCAATTTACCACCGATAAAAATAATTTACCCAAACCGAATGAGTCGGGGGTGTATGGCATAGCCAATTGACTAAAAAATTTAATACGTCATACAAAATCACATTTCCCGAAGGACGTATACTTTTGCACCACTAGGTATAACAACTGCAAAATGTCGTTAACCGGTGAGGGGCTGGTATGTCATTAATTTAATTATAAATGTCAATTTTAAATTTGTTGCAGTAGCGTTTTCGAATTATTTATAAAATTTAAAATTATGGCCGACATTATCTGTTTATCGTCCGACGAAGAAGAGCGGCCAAAGAAAAAGAGGGTTAAGTTAACCCGGGTGGCAGATAAACGCAACTGTCCTAGTCTTGATGAAAGTATTGTATTATCCGACGACGATGAAGATTCGAGAAAAAGCGACGGAAAAGAAAAAAGCACCCAAGTGCCGGACGATTTAAAAGTGCAGGATGATGTGGAAGCCACAAATTCGGTTACCAAAGATCCTAGTGACAACGAAGAAAAGCCGGTGGATGAGGAAAATGGCAACGAAACACCCTTGCATGAAGAGCAGAACGGGATCGATTTGGAAGAGAACAAAGAGAACAGCGTACTTGAAGAACCTGTGGAAAGTGAAACCGACATTAATTTCCGCGAGTTTTGTGCCAAGTGTCGTGTTTACATCGAAAACTTAGACGAAAGACAGATGCTGACCGCACGGATGGATAAATTGGTGCAAGTTTACGATAAACTTAAGAAATATAATTCATTAGATGGCTTGGACACCTTTTTGTGTACCGAAATAAAACAAATGCAGCATGGCTCATCTCCGATAATTTCCTTTCACTCGGTCTTTAAGTGGGCTCTAGACAAGTATGAAAGTGTAAAGCAGAAAAGAATAAAAAATGCCAAAACCATCAAAACGTTAATTCATAAAATAAATGAGCTCTCGAAAAAAATTAGCAAGTTAAAAGAAGCCGAAGTCGATTTGGATGATGACGAAGGTTCGAGTTACTTACAATGCGAGGCATACGAGCGACGGCTGATTTCTTTTCATACCCAACTGTGCAAGTTGGAAGGGACCGATCCGAACGAGGGACGAATCACATATTTACCACTTCGGTTCAGTCACTCCACGAATCCTCTTATAAATAAAGCCATAAACTACAAATATAAGGATTCCAATTTTTTACCTGATTTCTACGAATTTAACAAATTGATAAGAAAGGTGGCCGTAAAAGGGGCAATCAAGATGAGTGACGAAAAGTTAAAGTTAGAGATTCGGTCTTGTTTTGAGCACTTGACCAAGGTGATAAAGAGAAACAGACAGAGGGAACTCTACGAGGTGCAAAGCCATTTCGTCGAAAATGTGCCAGATGAAACGTTGCAAGATAAAGAGTTTAATACAAAAATTTATGAGGGGCGCCAGAAAAGTATTAAACAAATGAATGAAGTAATAAATAAGTTCGTGGAGTTGCAGGAAACGGGTGCATCGCCTACTTCCGAATCAGACAATAGTGTTTCTGAAGAGGATTCGGAGTGAGTAATTTTTCTATTAAATAAGCTGTCATGAATATTACGTTTGTCCTGTTGATTTGTAGATATACCAATGCACAGTAAATCTTTTTATAAAATTGTTTTCAATTGTTTGATTTTTTAGTTTTCACTGCGGTGTTAAATAAGACAAAGCTCAATGATTTTTGCCATCTTCCAGTCGTTACCGTACCCCTAAACATACAACATTCCTTCATTTCAAGAAGAAATGAAAGTCGATCGTAGATTGAAAAAATCTACCTCCACCACAAAAAGCTCGACTTATATATTAATTGCGTTTACGTGACATGTTCTGGATCATGGACCCCATCCTTTTTAAACTTCCACCCACACTTTTGAATTGATCTATAAAAAATATTTTGTGGGTCATTCCACCGCGAACATTCCAAAAAATTCAAAATCTCAAATCTGGTGACAAGATTTTTTTGAATGGTGGCACCACTGTGATGCGACAAGCACAGAAGTGTGCTCGAACATAACCTCAAAGTGTGCTTTTTTCTATTAAGTGCATATTTCTAGAAAATACTTCACAAATGTTACCTTTTTGTAGATAAATTTTCAAATTACTTTTACCTTCAGCCATGATGATTAATTTAAAATGTTAATGTTGTAAAAAAATATGTGAAGATGGAGAAAAAAGCACCGGTAAGTATTTTCGTTTTTATATAATAATAAAACCTTCACCACCTGACTCGCGTTTTTCCAGTTTGATATTCAGTTCATCGATTTGAACGGGGTGGAGGAGTCGGAGCGCAAATGGATCTTGTCATCCTTGCACACCAGCAATCCTAACGTGCGATTGCCGTGGGTAAAGCAGCCACAAAATGTGTGCAGCTACGAACCCAAGGAGGTGATAACGAACGGAATTCGGATGCCTTTACCATCACATGGACCGCCAGGTTCTTTAACGCAAATGTGTCCGCCACCCGTCCTCTTCATGCACCGACCACCAACGGCCCCTTTTAAGATCAACAATAATATAAACAACATTACAGAAGTTCCACTCAAGAACGGCTACTGCAACAGTTACCAACATGTAAATGGCATCACCGAGGAAAATCACGCCAAAGAAGTTAACAATAACATCAACGGCGAACAAGTACAAGATTTACTTGTTGAAAAGAAAGAGGAAACTGTTGCACCCAGCATACCAACGACGAAATCTTGGGCCAGTGTGCTCAAGCCTAAGGAACAGGAAACAAAGATAGTCGTCACCACCGAAAATATACCCGCAAAAACGGTAGTGGTTCTTGAAAAATCACCGGTCCCGGAGATTATGCTGAAGGAGCCCTTCCAGTCAAACAGAGACGATCCAAACTTACATCGCATGGGCGAATTTTTGTCATCCCATACGATCGACAATCGCATCACGAGTTTACAGCCACGTGGTTTAATCAACCGCAGCAATTACTGCTACATCAACTCCATCTTACAGGCCGTCATGGCGTGCCCTCCCGTCTACAATCTATTCTCGGGTTTAGCGGAAACATTAATGTCGTCGACACAGATGAAGAAGGTCACCCCGATTATTGACGGAATGTGAGTAGTTGAGCGTGGTTTTGAGAAAGATAAAAGTAAGATGTATTGTTTTGCAGGATTCGATTGGTGAAGGAGTTTCAGCATCTTCCTTCAGGATTACGCGTTGGACGCAGATTGAACAAAACTCAAAAGACCAATCAACACCAAGTTGCCATAAATTGTGACACTCCGATCGAAGCGCATTGGATGAACACGATTTTTAATGGGGTCCGAAGTGACACCTTCATAGTTGAGGGTCGACAAGAGGACGCAGAAGAATTTTTTGGTTGCCTTTTGAACGGTTTAAATGATGAAATGTTGGAGGTAAGAAATGGTTACAGGTAGAAATGTCTACAGGTTTATATCCAAAACCTAAACTTAATTTCATCTATCCCCTTAAAAACCCTTTAGAATTGTTAGGCATGCAGACTTTCACATAAAGCAAGTAATTGTTATATATTTTTAAATCGGAGGATCTTAATAAAAAAACTTATTTTTTATCAGTGCCGTCATTGACAATTTCTCAATTGACAGAAAATCAAAAAATTAAATGTGAAATCAAAGTGGAATTATTAAATAATAATAAGAAAATTAAATAATTAAATTATTAAAAAATTTAAAACAACTTGAAATTTAATAGATGACTTAATGTAACCACGCATTTGTCTTCTTTTCACTGAAGTGCACTTTTTCAGACAAACATTTTCAGATTTTTAGTACTTTTTTTAGACGGCCGCGGCTTGGCGCTTAAGTGCGTCGACTACTAAGGCGCATGCCCTGGTTCGAATTCGGGCCGCGGTAAGAAATTTATTCTAATTGTCTTCCATGCCAGCACATTCAGCAAGCAAGGCATGTGTAACTGCCAGAATCTCTCGGGAAAACCAAGCCAATCCTTTACACAGCGATTTGGGAGAAACTGAGAGAGGCTTATGTCTAGGAGTGGATAAATGCAGGCTGAGGAAGAGAGAGAGAGTACTTTTTAGACCAGCAGTATAGCGTAAAATATACATCAACCGACTAGAAAGCGGGAGACCACGGTTGAAGTCCTGGTCGCGTCGGATATGCTGCTGTGTTCAAAGGTCCAATATCAATCTTTGGGCTGTGGGGAAGCCAATGGAAAACCACCCCATTAATTATGTTCCCTAGGAAGGTCAGTTTGGCTTCGGCTAAGTTGATTGCTTATGCACTGTCAAGTGCATGCCACTCAAAGAAGTACTTTTAAGATTAAAATTAAGTTTTAAATATATACTCCAAACTCTTATCGTTAAGAATGATGGAGGTTCAACACATTTGTTCATACCGTCCATTATATTGCACACCATGATTATATTGCAAGAGTGACTAGAAAAGTTATGTCGCCAAGGCTAAGCTGATATGGAAATCTTCACTCACTGTTGATAAAAATAAATTGCAAAGAGTATTCTGCATTCCGATGCTTGGCACTGGAGGGTGTTCCACCCCCCACCCCCGGTTTATGCAAATAATTTTGCCGATATTAAATGAAATATTTCAGCATTATAAAACAGTTCTGTCTCCCGGTACTGCGGCGTTAGAGGTATTTCGGAAAGTATAAACCGGGGGGGCGGGGGGTATGGAATATCCTCCATTATCCCACCATTGTATTGTTAAGAAAATTAAGAGCATTTAATGTTCCTGATAAAAATAATTTGGGCAAACCGGTGGGTGTGGACCACCCTTCAGTGCACCAATATTGGAAATCAGAACATGAAATGATTTACCGTGTTTTCAAAAAAACTGAGGAATCTGTCGAAAATGGCTCACAGACCTTCCAGTCTGTGCCAGTTTGCTTCTATAAGAAGTTAATTGAAAGACCTCAGCATATCTGCTTGGCTATGGTAACGGAACAAGTTTAGTCACTATTGGTATATAATAGAAAAATAGGAAGTATTGAGACGGCCACTAGCCTAGAGCAATCGACTACTGATGCTAAGGGACCCGATTCAAGCCTGGGAGGAGTATTATGATACACGTGCGCAAGTTTTATCATACACTTTTCATCTTTCCTGGGAATGGTGAGATAATGGGGAGTATTTGAAATCCCAAACTGATCCCCCACCGGTCACTATCTTTTATTTTATGTTCTTGACAGTCTCCTTTTTTTTACTATTTTTGGATAACACAGCAAAACATTTACTGTTATGATTCTCGCTATTGGTGCACTGGAGGGTGTTCCACACCCCGGTTTGCCCAAATTATTTTTATCAGTAGTAAATTGAATATTTTAACATATCTGTCTGGGGGGTTGTGGAACACCCTCAGTGCACCAATATCAGGAATTAGATCATGAAATGTTTTGCTGTGTTTTCAAAAATGATAAAAAGAACTGGGGGATCTGTCGAAAATGACCCCCAGACCCTCCGGTCTGTGCCAGTTTGTTTTTATCAGAAGTTAATTGAAGACCTCAGCACATCTGCTTGACCGTTGCTATGATAACGGAACAAGTTTAGTGCTATTGCTATATAATTGAATAATAGGAAGTATTGAGGCGGCCACCAGCCTAGTAGTTAGAGCAATCGACTACTGATACTAAGGCGCCCGGGAGGAGGCTACATAAGAGGTTTTTTTTCTGACTCTGACCTTCTTCGTGCTTCGGAGGGCACAAAACCCTGACAGAGTTCCCCTAATTTGATTTGTCAAACAGGGTAAAAATCACCCCCATCCGCTATGCAACGCCTGGCTTTGTTGGGACTTTGGGCCGGGTGGACTGGTACGATAGCTGCCAGCGGCATTGGTGGGGCTTCTTGGCTCAACCTTCTGGTGAACATCAACATGCTGCAGTTCAATACACGGCATTAGCTTTGTGTGACAACTGGTGGGATTACGGGATGAAAAGTTTTTGTCCGTAACGCCTAACATTGTTGGGGGTGTGGGCCGGATTGCAAGGACCGCTTAATGACTGTCGGTTATACCTATCACTGCCGGGTGCGGGGTCTGGGGTGAGCAAAAGAGGAAGCATAATGGACTCGATTAGGTGGCCTGAGTGCGTGCAAGTTTAACTTGTAACTCTTTTAATAATCCAATTCAATAGAAAATCTTTTGTTAATCAATCACTGTTTTTCCATTCCTGTCGGAATATAACCACTTCCACTCTGGAAGTCCTCACAATCTGTGTTACGAGGTGATTACTCCTCTGTTTTACTCTACCCAACAGCCGCGTATGGAATTCAAACCTGTGATTACTTACTTGTAGTCACTTAAGTCTTTCAACTTGCCACTCTGCCGGCATATTTTGGTTATTGTCTTACAGGTAATCACTTTAATCTAAAAGTTGCAAAAAGACTTATAGCCATTTTTTAAATAATAAGTGTCGTACCATCTGTCGGACAGACTTTTTCTAAATTCCCTTCTTAATTAAAAAATAAACATAAGAATTTGTTATGAAAAAACAAAATTGCTATTACAGAAATTTGATTATTACCTGGTGTGTAAGGAGTGTAATTACGACTGAAATTTCACTACCTGAAACTTATTTACAATTTTCTGGCTTTATTTTTGAAAACTTCTTATTGTTCTTTTTTTTTTTTCATAATAAAAAATATTTTTCTTTCAGTTGCTAAAACTAGTTGGAGTTCAAAATACGACAAGCCACACAATTTCGAACCAAGACGAAGACAAAGAGTGGCAAGTGATGGGGCCAAAAAATAAAGGAAGCATAACGAGGCGTACGGAACTTAACAGGACACCCATCATCGACATTTTCGGTGGTCTATTAAGATCCCGAGTCCACCGTGCTGGTGACCAAACCACCGACAATATTCAACCTTTCTTTACTTTGCAGTTGAACGTTGAGGTGAGTCAAAACATTTTTGTGTTCGTTTTCGCTACAATTTTACTTTATTTTGTAGAAATCCCAGAACATTCGCGATGCTTTAGAACACCTGGTTAATAAAAATCCACTCGAAGGAGTCACATCATTGAAAACCAACGAAGAAATTGAAGCATGGCAACAAGTAACGATAGATAAGCTGCCCCTAGTTTTAGTATTTCACGTAAAATGTTTCGACTACCAAGGGGACGGTTGTTCGAAGATAACCAAGGCACTGGAATTTCCAATTGACTTAAAAATTGAACCTAAAATTTTGTCTGCTGCTTACAATGCTAAAGAGAGGCAGTACAAATTGTTTGCCGTAGTTTATCATGAAGGTAAGGAGGCAACTAAGGGGCACTACGTGACCGATGCCTATCATGTGGGATATGTGAGTTGGCTGCATTATGACGACGCGTCGGTGAAGCCCATACCGGAAGAGTGTGTGCTCAAGCCGGGTGGAACGCGGGTTCCATACTTATTGTTCTATCGGCGCAACGATACGATTGCTAATAATAATAATGGTAATAAAAATAAGTGATTTGTTTGTTATTTGAAACGATTTCGCCGACTCTTAATTATTTTTTTGTTTAGTCGGTATGTATGTATAAGTATACCTAAGTTTTTTTGTTGTTAAATTTGTGAACGTGTGTCTTGTGTTAGTTTTTTCATTAGCAGATTATGATGAAATGTTCGAGTTGGTGAAATCGAGAAAATGTTTTATTAATTTAAGTGATAGTAGCGGATAATAAAAAATATTTTGCCCATTTTATTTGTATAAAAAGAATTTATTGTTACAAGTTTGCAAAATGAGAACTAATAAATTTTTTAATTAAGTTTTTAATTTATTTTAAAATGTTGCATCTAATTGTAAATATTTAGCAATTTGTAAAAAGTGATTTTTTTAAATAAAATTTTGAAATCGAATTATAGCAATCGGGGGATATTTCTACAGTTAGTTACCACAGGTAACTAATTCGGTAGCTTAAGTGTTGCTCAATTTTATTGCTTGTTTTTCTTAAATGGAGGTTACACGATCAATTCAGTTTGTCATTCCAGACTGATGAAAATTATTAAAGTACAGTAGAACCTCGATTATCCGGGCCGACCGGGACCGTGCTCGGCACGGATAATTGAAAAACACGGATAATAATAATAATTGACGTTTTTTGTTAAATTATTACAAAAAATATACTCAACACCTTTGTATGTAATCCAAGTGCAGCTCTGAAGTAAGCATAAATTCTATACATTTGATTTCACATAGTATACTACTAAAGTTGCGAATATCCACGGATAAGCCGCTGCACGCATAATAATCTGACGGTAATCGATGTATAATGCGCCCACGGATAATCGGGGTTCTACTGTATTTAATAATTCGTCAATTTGGTATATCCATCGGGCAACTCACTACACGATCAGTTTCTGCCACAATCATGCAATAAAATTTCACATGTGGCATCTTAAAACTTAAAATTTTGGGAGAAGATATAAAACAACATAAACTGTTTTATATTTTTACATTTAAAAAAATACTCATTTTATGTCGAAATATTTGGTTTTTAGACAAAAGTTTGTAAAAACTAGATATTTCAATATAAAATACATAGTTTTTGAAATATAAAATAGCTTATTCTGCTCCCTATGTTGTTTTGTCCAAAATTTGAAGTAAATTCGTTAAAAGTCTAATATTTTCTAGTGAAACGCACTAAAAGCCCACCCTTAACATTGAATAATAGTAAAATTCAGCTGTTTTGTCAATAATTCAGCTGTTCAGTTTAATATCCAACTGCTCTTCATTTCAATTGTTTTTGGTTGAATAATTCAATTCTTTTTGTTCGACAATTCAATCATCGTTGATTCAGTATTTGCTAATAATTTATATGATTTTTTGTTCAACAATTCAATTATCTTTTTGATAATTTCCTTAATACATCAACCGTTTTATTCAATAATTCAGATATTTCGTTCAATAATTCAATTGTGTGGATCAGTAATTCATTTGTTTTTTTGTTCAACAATTCAACTGTTTTTCACAATTCAATTGTTTTACCAAAAGTGCAACTGTTTTCTTAAATAATTTAGCTGTTTAATTCAATATTTTAGCTGTTTGGTTCAAATAATTCAACTGGTTTGTTCAACAACACAATAAATTGTTTTATGCAAAAATTATTATTTTGCCCAAAAATGAAACTGTTTTGTTCAACAATTTTTGGAATAACAATTGATCCATATTTGATTTTTGTTTGCCAAATTTCATAGTCAGGGAAAATTATCTATTGTAATCAAGGAAAACCTGAAAGTGAGGAAATATTTGTTTAATAAAATACGGTGAGAACCCTGCAACTAATGCAAAAACGAAGAAATAGCTCTTTTCTTCCATTTAATTATAATACCTGTAAAGGTGGTCATAAGCGGGCGGGGGGGGTCACGGAGCTTCAGTTAAAAAATTTAATTTAACATAACATCTAAAATAATTTTGAAAACCTATCATTTTTTTAGGAGTGGAAATCGAACCTAGAAATTTTTTTCGGCTGAATCCAAGGTAGAAATAATAAATTAGAAAAAGAACACACTTCAAACTCGCACTGAATTATAAAATATCGAGTATCATAAACTGCCTCCCTTTTTTTTAGTGCAATAAAACATTTCGACTTATTTCTTCGGATTGAGAATTATTTTTCTTTTATTAAATTTATATCCTATATCGTAAAAACAAGTTAAATTTAAGTAACACATTCCGATGGTCCAAATTACAAAACATAGTATCATAGATCCAAGTTAACCCCCCCCAACTATACTCAATTTGTAAATGAAAAATTTGAGAAGTTAAGAATGTGGTATCATAAAGCTCCTGAATAATTTTTTAAACATTTATTAATATTCCGATATTTGGGCACTAGAGGGTGTTCCCCAGACCCCCCGGTTTATGCAAATTACTGATTCGGTAATAAATGAAAGATTTCAGCATTACAAAACTACTTCATAATTTTTAAACGTGTAATATTCCGTATTACCGGAGGGTGTTCCCGATAAAAACAATTTGATCAAACCGGGGGGTTTGGGGGTGTGGAACACCCTCCAGTGCACCAATATCGGGAATCAGAACATGAAATGTTTTGCTGTGTTATCCAAAAATAGTAAAAAACTGGAGATCTGCCAAGAACATAAAATGAAATGTAGCGACTGTGGGGGGGGGGAAGTTTGGGATATCAAATATTTCCCGATTAGCTCACCATTCTCATGAAAATTAAAAGTGTAAGATAAAACTTGGGGATAATATAGAAAAACTAAAGATCCTAGAAAAACTCGGAGAGTATTTGATATCCCAAACTGCCCCTCACCCCGGTCACTATCTTTTATTTTATGTTCTTGACAAGTCTTCTTTTTTTACTATTTTTTGATAACACAGCAATCATTTCATGTTGTGATTCTCGCTATTGATGCACTGGACGATTTTCCACATCCCCAGACCCCCCCCTCCCGGTTTATGTAAATAATTATTTCGGTACGAAATGAAAGATTTCAGCATTAGAAAACTGATTCTTAATTTATTAACATCTTTTATGTTCTGTCTCCCCATACTGCAAGCATTGAGGTTATTTAAGAAGATATAAACCGGGGGTGGGGGGATATGGAATAACCTCCAGTTATCTCATCATTGTTTAAAAAATTAAAACCATTTAATGTTCTGTTTGTAGATATTGATTTGCAGATAGCACTGAGGATATAGATTTTCCATAATTTTTAAACATTTAATATTCTGTATTCTGATACTTGGGCACTAAAGGGTGTTCCCGATAAAAATGATTTGAGCAAACCGGGAGGTCTGGGAGGTGTGGAACACCGATATCAGGAATCAAAGCATAAAATGTTTTGTTGTGTTTTCCAAAAATACTAAAAAAAGTGGGGGATATGTCAAGAACATAAAATGAAAGGTAGTGACCGGGGAGAAGGGCAGTTTGGGATATCAAATACTCCCCAATTATATCATCATTCCTAAAAAAACTAAAAATGTTTCATAAAATTTGTGAATAATACAGAAAAACAAATGTTCTGATTCTCGATGTCGGTGCATACCCCCCAGACCCCCGGTTTATGGAAATTATTTTTTCAGTTCTAAATGAAAGATTTCGACATTACAAAAATTTTTTCTAATTTTTAAACATTTCATGCTTTGTCACCCGATACTGCAGCATTGGGGGTATTTCAAAAGGTATAAACCGGAGAGTCTGGGGGGTGTGGAACACCCATGCAACATATCAAGAATCAGAACAAAACATGTTTTGCTGTGTTTTCTAAAAATAGTAAATAAAACTGGTTGATCTGTCAAGAACTAAAAATGAAACATTCGGGGGTGGGGGATCAGTTTGGGATATCAAATACTCTCCGATTATCTCACCATTTCCAAGAAAATTGAAAGTGTATCATAAAATTTGTGGATAATACAGAAAAACTAATGTTCTGATTCCCGATGTCGGTGCACTGGAGGGTATTCCACACTCTTCAAACCCCTCTGTTTGCCTAAATTATTTTTATCAGTGGTAAATTAAAGATTTTAGTATTACTAAAATTTTTTTTAACTTTTAAACATTTCTTGTTTTGTCTCCAGATACTGCAGTATTGGGGGTACTTTAGAGAAAGTATAAACCGGGGGGTCTGGGGATAATGGAATACCCTCTAGTTATCTCATCATTGCTTAAAAAATTAAAAGCATTTAATGTTTTGTTTGCAGATATTGGTGCACTGCGGGTATAGATTCTTCATAATTTTTAAACATTTAATATTCTGTATCCCGATACTTAGGCACTGAAGGGTGTTCCACACCCCCTAGACCTCCCGGTTTATGCAATTAATTTATATGATATTAAATGAAAGATTTCAGTACCTATTACAAACGTGCTTTTTAATTTTTAAATATTTTATATGTTTTGTCCCCCAGTACTACGGGATTGGGAGTATTTAGGGAGTTATAAACTGGGGAGACCGGAGGGTATAGAATACCCTTTAGATATTCCACTATTGCTAAGAAAATTAAAAGCATTTAATATTCTGTAAAATACTGGAAAATAGGTTCTGCATAAGTTTTAAAAATTTAATACTTTAGGAAGGTGTTCCCGATAAAAAGAAATGGGCAAACCGGGTGGTCTGGGGGGTGTGGAACACCCTTCAGTGCACCAATATCTGAAATCATAACATAAAACATGTTTTGCTATGTTTTCCATAAACACAGTTTTCCACGTTCTGATTCCCGATATTGGTGCACTGGAGGGTGTTCCACACCCCCCAGACCCCGGTTTGCCAAATTATTTTTATCGACTTCTTCATAAGCTTTAAATATTAATTTTGGGAAAAAATATGAAACAACATAATTAAGATGTTTTATATTTTTGCATTTAAAAAAATACGCATTTTATGTCGAAATATTTAGTTTTTAACCAAAAGTTTGTAAAAACTAGATATTTCATTATAAAATACATAGTTTCCGATAAAAATTATTTGGCTAAACCGGGGTGGGGGACACCTCCAGTTATCTCATTACTGCTTAAAAAATTAAAAACATTTAATGTTCTGTCTGCAGATATTGGAGCACTGGGAGTATAGTTTCTTGATAATTTATAAATATTTAATATTCTGTATCTCGATACTTGGGCACTGGAGGATGTTCCACACCCCCCGGACCCCCGGTTTATGCAATTTATTCTTTCAGTACAAAGAGGAAATTACATACCCCCCAAAACTCCCCGGTTTATACAAATTATATCTTCGGTACTAAATGAAAGATTTCATCATTTCTATGCCTAAATTTCGAAGGGTTTAAACCCACGGGTTTGCATTATATTGTAAAAAATTAAAAGCATTTAATGTTCTACAGAAATACAGCACTGGGGGTATAGTTTTGCATAACTTTTAAACATTTAATATTTTATAGCCTAATACTTGCGCACTGAAGGGTGTTCCGACCCGTTTGCAAATTATTTTCGGATAAATCTAGCAACATTTAATGTTCAGTCTGCAGATATTCGAGCGCTGGGACTATAGCTTCTTCATAATTTTTAAAACTTAATATTTTGTATCTCGATATTTTGGCAGTAAAGGGTATTTTCGATAAAAATAATTTGGGCAAACCGTGGGGTCTGGGGGGTGTGGAACACCCTCCAGTGCACCAATATTAGAAATCAGAACAAAACATGTTTTGTTGTGTTTTCCAAAAATAGTAAATAAAACTGGTTGATCTGTCAATAACATAAAATAAAAGGTAACGATCGTGGGGGTTCAGTTTAGGGTATCAAATTCTCCCAGATTATTTCACCATTCCCAAGAAAATTTAAAATGTAGCATAAAAGTTGTGGATAATACAAAAGAAGTAATATTCTGATTCCCGATATCGGTGCATAACCCCCACACCCGCCGGTTTATTCAAATTATTTTTGCGGTAATAAACGAAAGATTTCAGCATTACAAAACTTTTTCATAATTTTAAAAATATTTTATCTTTTGTCTCGCAGTACTGAGGCACTGGGGGTATTTCAGAAGGTAAAAGAAAAATTTGGGAACTTAATATGATCTTCCGTATGAAGCAATCTGTGGAGGAACTTTTTAATACAACATAGAATGCAAGTTATTCACTGGCGGACGGGAGACACCCTCCCTTCTCTCTATTATACGCTTTCCATGAAAACTAATGAAATCTTTTTTGAAAATTTTCACTAGGTCTGATACATCTACCACACATTGAAATTCGTCAGTATGTGCAACTACCTTGATGTTGACGCCTAATTGCAAGTCTAAATCGATTAGTACAGAATAGTGGGTATTTTTATCTTTTCAAAGAGTAAAATTTTTATATACCGTGAGTGCCCTCTCCTGTCAGTGAAAAAATTAGAATTTATAACCGACCGTTCCTGTACATGAACAACAAGTGCCTGTTTTAAAGCAAATTGTACTTTAAAATGGCCACAGTTTATAATTTTAAAATATTTTAAATTTTATTGCTCGGCGGACGGGAGACATCCCCCTCTCTAATATACGCTTTTCATGAAAACTAATGAAATCTTTTTTGAACATTTTCACTAGGTCTGATACATCTACCACACATAGAAATTCGTCAGTTTGTGCAACTACTTTTGATGTTGACGCTTAATTCCAAGTCTAAATCGATTAGTAGCCCTACTGAATAGTGGGTATTTTTATCTTTTCAAAGAGTAAAATTTTTATATACTGTGAGTGCCCTCTCCTGTCAGTGAAAAAATTAGAATTTATAACCGACCGTTCCTGTACATGAACAACAAGTGGCTGTTTTAAATCAAATTGTACTTTAAAATGGCCACAGTTTATAATTTTAAAATATTGAAAATTTTATTGCTTTTTGTTTATCTTGTAAACCCCGTCCTGTATCTTTTAAACAAAACATTTTGTAAATGAACGGACGCCCAGATTTATGATAGAAAGTTAACGGTCTACAACTTTAGTTCAGCGCGCTTATAAAAGCAATTCATTTCACGTAAAAACAGAAATTGGGTGTCAATGTCGACAGTTTATCGTTGATTTCCAGGTTCTCAATCAGCAAAATTTTAAATTAGTCGACTCCTTTATTTTTGGTTTTATTCTCATTTTATTTTTCGTTAATTTCAGTTTTCTAGAAAATGGGTTAGATTTTTAGAAAATGTTTACCACACCGAATTTGTAGCTCATTAAAATTGCTATTGAGAATTCCCCACAAATTTTATTAAAAAACGTTTTGTTTTAGAGAGATAGGTTGGAAAAAGAAATTTATTTGTACAATTTAATCTAATGTTCGAAAACCGTTGATTCTAGGCAAGAAATAACAATAATCCCCCTTTAAAAGCGATCTGAAGAATTAATACTAAAAAATCAATAGTTTTCGTGCTACCCCCTGAGTGCTTTGATTAGCAAACCAAACTTTTATTAATTTGAAAAGCATTAAAAATTAGCTTTTTTAAGGGAATTTCATATTTTACGTTTACGTAAAAATCGAGAATAGTTTTTGTATAATAATTATTCTTTATCCCTTGCACCCGGAAAGATCGATCGTTTTAAATTGTAGAAACGTACAAAAAAAATATTCAAATACATCAAACACCTTCTTTCCGAGAAAATTTTAACATCGGCAAGGGGTGGTTTCGTATTACAAACCGCTCATAAATATTTTGATTTAATAAGGGTCCAGGGACCAGAAACATCCCACAAATATCGTACATCAGTGTAAACAAACACAAAATGTCGTGTTTATTTTTTTGTAAAGTTAAGGACCCTCTTCAATTTTTTTGACCAAAGTGCAAGCGAAGCTGAATCAAACGGAAACGTTAAGAAGCTGTAAGTTTTAATTTCCTCCCTTAAACTTCCAATTGTATTTAATTAAAGGTACAGCTTTTGTATTAGGTACTGAAAGTTTTAATTAAAAGAATTTTGTTTAATTGTGAAATGAAAACATTGAATTTTTTGCTATATATTGAAAGATGAACCCGATAGGGTTAACAATGGGAATAATGCACACATACTCGTAGTACAAAGAGGGATAAATCGTGTATGCCGCTTTTATGAAAAATATTCAGGAGAGCCGCATCAGAAGCGCAGGTGCTACCTGAACACTCCATCCGTGGAGTTGAAAGTTTAGCAGATGAAGAGGAATCGAGTCAGTGGACTACGCGACACCAAACAGATAGGACCGATTTTCAATCCTATCGGCGGAAACAGCACACGCATTTCCGCAAGAACGAACATGCCACCTGACGGGGAAGCCTCCACTTGAAAAGGTAATCCATTGCATGATCATTTTCACTTGGGTTACTTCATAAAGCATCCCATTATAAACCCTCACCGTGGCTTATCTAAAATTATTCATCAAAGACTTCCACTATGACGTCTAACAATATCACTTGGTATTTTTTCAACAATTACAATTTATTTTTGTGCCACCGAAAGGTTCCGCTACCCGTTTATCGTGCGCGTTTTCAAAATTAATTTCGACGAGCAACTCGGCGAATTCTTTAACACTTGAAACTTTCGAAAAACAACAAAAGTAATTAAAAATAAACATTTCTACAACCGACCGCTTTAAAAGCCTTCCATTTTAATTTAATTTGACTTGATTGGCATTCGAAATTTAAGGTTTTCTCGAATTGTTTAACATTTTTAATTTTTAAAATTATTTTGTTTAAAACAAAAATTTCTATGTTCAACAGGCAAAATTATTATTCTAATTTTTGTATTTATGGTTGAATGTTTTTTGAAAAATGAAAAATATATTTCAAAATTTGAAGGTTCATTCTTGTGTTTTTTTTTAAACCCCGAATCTAGTAAATTTTCTTGAAAAACAAGTCCAGGTCACAGATAAACCAAAAATATTTCCAAAATTACCGAAATTCGTTTTTATTGAATAAAATTATTGCTAAACTTGAAATTTCCTGATTGAAAATTTTCAAAACGGCTTTAAATTTGAAGTTATTTTAATTTTGTTCGTCAATAAAAATAAATTTTTGAATTTCATTTTTTGTTCCCTGCTCATTATTTTCAGTTTTGTAGGATTGTTGAATTGATTTTATTTTTAAATGTTGAACTGAAGTTGTCGCCTAATAAATTTTCTATCCGGAAGTTGGTTAAAAACGTTTGTTTAAAAAATTCAGGGTTTGCCAAAAAAAAACTACAAAAGGCAATAAATGGTTTTCTGAAAAACTCCTCAGGTAGTACTAATATTTGGAGACAGAACATTTAAATGTTTTTCTCGTGGCACGATTTTAATTTTCCAGACAATGCTGAGATAACTGGAGGGTGTTCCACACCCCCCGGACCCCCCGGTTTATATCTTCTAGAATACCCTCCCGAGCCTTTAATTTTATCAAATAAAAATAACTTTTGATACATTTTTGAAATTAATTCCTCGTTCACTGCTAATTAGCATTTTGTGCAGGGTTTGCAAGAAAAACTAAAAAGTAATCATTCAATTAAAATTTTTTTTCAAAATTTATCCAAAATCACCTCGTATGCTATACTATTAGTAATCTCATAGTACAACTGTAATTGCAATAACGAGGTGACATGTTAGACACAATTAAGATTGCCCTGCCTTCCTGAACAGTCGTGACTGAATTTTAGTTGTACAATCGTCGACATTTAATTCCTGACAAATTTTTTACCACCCGCACTTTTAGAAAAAATTATTTAGGGTTCATTAAAAATTTAATGTTGGTCATATAACGTTGGTCGCAAAAAATAAAATTTTATGGTTTTACAATAAAAGATTGAGTAGGCGAAAATTCACTTGAACGTATAATCTATCAATGCGGTTAAGTTTTAGACTTTTAAAATTATTCAAAACTGAAAATTAATGAATTGTTTTTTCAACCACCCCTCGTACGTTGTCAACCCAACCCTTTCATGTTTGCTTAAAATTCGCAATTACGCCCCGAAACAAATTTATCATAATCAACTCTTTTAAGCGGCGTATTTTATTAGTCAAATATAAAGAGTTTGTTTCAGTTTATCGCTGACCCAAAAAGAAGAACTTTTTTAAACTTTCGATCGGGGTTGATTCTGGCGCGTGTTATATTGCCATCATTTCGCGTGCGGCATCCTTTTCATCATTATCTGTAAATCATTGTCCCTTTACCTCCCGGACAAAAATGATGTAATAAAACGCTTCAGTATCGAAAAAACAGACATAACAATTTCGCAGTAGCGCACCTTTTTATTACAAATCAAAAACTTTCGCAACACAAAGAATGCCGATAATAAAAATGTGTCGTATTTAACCTTTCGCTTCTTATTTTTTCTTACAGCATGGAACGTCAATAGCCTACAACGATTTTATTATTATAAAATTTTCAAAATAAAAATGGCCGCGACCGAATCGACCGAAAATGACGGCGAGGGCGCCAACGAGAAGACCAAGTTAACTCCAGAGAGCACGGAAGACGACCAACAGGAGGGCGACAAAATGTTGGAAAAGAAAAAAGTTAAAAAAGCGACAAACGAAAACATGTCGCGTGTCGTCGTTGTCGCTCTAACCCCGGATAGACAGCGCGAGACGTGGAACTAAAAGGTGGAATTTCTCTTGGCCGTCATTGGATTCGCAGTCGATTTGGGAAACGTTTGGCGATTTCCGTATATATGCTACCAAAATGGCGGAGGTAAGAACTCCCGCACCTGTTACCCTACTTTTTTTCGTGCAGTTGATTTTAAATAACTTAATTTAAAAGTAAAACTTTGCGAGTTTCGATTTCTTCAGTTTACTTTTGAATCGCACTAATCAAATCTTATCTGCAAATTTGCCTGCTACTAAATTAAATGCAAAATTGTGAATGTTCGTTAGACGGCTATTCATACGAAGTTTCCTTCAAGTCGTATTAAATTATTATCTTTGCGAATATACGAAATAATTAACTTATATTAGACATATTGATAAGAGCGAAACATAAAATGTATACATACAAACGTGGAAGCAAACAAAACAATTTCTATGGAACAATTAAGCGGATCACAAGTATAAGTGGGGCAGTGGAGGTGGAAATCTTAGAGTTGCTTTTCTCATCCTGCCGACTACGTTAGTTTATCAAACAAGAGGATCTCGCACTAAAAAACGTAACATTTTTTCGAAAAGTTAATCGCAAGGTTCAAAATTTATCTACTAACTTTCATTTTGTTGTAATTTAAAAAAAAAACGTTTTTGGAAGACTTGCGATAAAATTAAAATAAATATTATGTACAAAAAAAATTCACATTTATTGTTCATAATTTAATCTTACTGTTTTTACCAGAATAGTAATTTACAGTGTCCCGGTATAGCGATAGTAACAATCATTATGCAGAAATTTTTAATTAATTACTGAAGAATATATTTTTCTTTATTATCCAGAAGTTTTATGATACGAGTTTAACTTTCTTAAGAATAATGAAATATCCGGAAGGTAGTACATACCCCCCAGAACCGCCTGGTTTATACTACCTTTTGAAAACCCCAGCGCCTCAGTACCTAGAGACAAATCATAAAATGTTTTTAAAAAATTACGAAGGAGTTTTGTAATGCTGCAATCTTTTATTTAGTCACTAAAAAATAATTTCTATAAACCGGGGGGTCTGGGGGGTGTGGAACACCCTCCAGTGCACCGACATTGAGTTTCAGAACATTAGTTTTTCTGTATTATCTACAAATTTTTTGATACATTTTTAATAGTCTTAGGAATGATGAGATAATTGGGGAGTATTTGATACCCCAAACTGATTCCCCCTTCCTCCATCACTCCCTTTCATTTTATGTCGTTGACGGATTACCCAAAATTTATTTACTATTTTAGAAAAACACAGCAAAACATTTTATGTTCTGATTCCCAATATTGGTGCACTGGAGGGTGTTCCACACCCCCCAGACCCCGGTTTGCCCAAATTATTTTTATCGGGAACACTCTCCCCGAATACGGAATATTAAATGTTTAAAATTACGAAAAGCTAGCTTCAATATCTACAGACATAGCATTAAATTCTTTTATTTTCTTAGCAATGGTGGGATAACTGCAGGGTATTCCATACACCCCCCCCCCCTCCGACCACCGGTTTATACATCCTAAAATACTTCCAATCCCGCAGTACCGGGGGACAAAACATATGAAATATTTAAAAATTAAAAAGCAGGTTTGTAATACTGAAAACATTCATTTAATACCGAAAAAATAATTTGTATAAACCGGGAGGTCAAACTCCCTGTTTGCCTAAAATTTTTATCGGGAACGGAATATTAAATGTTTAAAATTATGAAAAGCTAGCTCCAATATCTGCAGACATAGCATTAAATGCTTTTAATTTTTTAGAAATGGTGGGATAACTGGAGGGTATTAAATACTCCCCCGCCCCCGGTTTATGCCTTCTGAAATACCCTCGATGCCACAGTACGGGAGACAAAACTTATAAAATGTCTAAAAGTTAAGCGGCAAGTTTTGTAATACTGAAATCTTTCATTCGCTACCGCAAAAGTAATTTGCATAAACAGGGGTCTGGGGGTGTGGAACATTTTAGAAATGGTGAGATAATCGGTAGTATTTAATATCCTAAACCCCCTCCCGATTGCTACCTTTCATTTTATGTTCTTAACAGATCCCCCAGTTTTCTTACAATTTTTGGGAAACACAGCAAATCATTTTTTGTTCTGATTCTTGATATGGTGCACTGGAGGTGTTCCACCCCAGACCCCGGTTTGCCCAAAGTAATTTTATTATTATGAAGAAGTCGATAAAAATAATTTGGGCTAACCGGGGTCTGTGAACATCCAGTCACGATATCCGAATTTTATATCTTTAACAGATTCCCAGTTTTTACTATTTTGGAAAACACAGCAAAACATTTTTGTTCTGATTCCCAGTATTGGTGCACTGGAGGTGTTCCACACCCCAGACCCCCGGTTTGCCCAAAGTATTTTTATCGGGAACACCCTCCCGTTATACGGAATATTAAGTGTTTAAAAATTATAAAAAATTATACTCTCAGTGCTCTAATATCTGCAAACTTAACATTAAATGCTTTTAATTTTTTTAACAATGGTGGATTAACTGTAAGTATTCCCATATACCAGACCCCCCGATTTATACCTCTTGAAATACCCCCAATACCGCAATACCGGGACACAAAACATATAAAATGTTTAAAAATTGAGAAGCAGTTTTGTAATGCTGAAATCTTTCATTTAGTACCAAAAGTATAATTTGCATAAACCGGGGGGTCGGGGGGTAATCGGGAGTATTTGATATCCCAAACTGCCTCACCCCCGGTCTCTACTTTTCATTTTATGTACTTGACAGATTCCCCAGATTTTTTTACTATTTTCGGGAAACACAGCAAAAATATTTTGTCTTGATTCTTGATAATAGTGCAATAGAGGGTATATCTACCCCCCCCCCCTTCTCTAGTTTTCCTAATTATTTTTGTCGGGAAGACCCTTCAGTACCCAAGTCTTGGAATAAAAGATATTAAGTGTTTAAAAATTATGAAGAAGCTATACTCCCAGTGTTCCAATATTTGCAGGCAGAATATTAAGTGCTCTTAATTTTCTTCACAACGCTGGAATAAGATGGAATAAGTGAAAACATTTAATGCTTCTTTTATCCTGAAGCTTTATTATGCGATTTTACCTCCCCTTGTCTGTATTTTTTGAAATATAGCTCCAATGCCGTAGTACTGAAAGACAAAACATAAAAGGTTTAAAAATTATGAAAATATTTTTGTAATCTTTCATTTATTAGCGAAAAAATAATTTGCATAGACCGCGGATCAGGAGGTATCGAATACCCCCTCCCCGGTATTTTAATATCTGCTGACAGAACATTAAATGATTTTTATCCTGAAATAAAACTTCAGTGCTTTTAAATATTTTTGAAATATTCGCTAATTCATGCACAATTTACAAAGGGGATTTCTACTTATAAAATGCACATGATGATGTAATAATGGACGGTTGGGGAGGGGATAGTTTATGAACACTATTTTCTTTTCGACGTTAGCTCCTTTTTAAATCAAAATTTTCTGTTATTTATTGGATCTGCAGCAATAGTTCAAAAAAAAATCTCGCTACTTGGCAACGGCCAATCGAATATATCGAAATCGCCAATTTACTACGCCTGATAAAAATAATTTGGGGGTGTGGAACACCCTCCAGACCCCCCGGTTTATGCAAATAATGTTTTCGGTATTAAATGAATGTTTTCAGTATTACAAACCTGCTTTTTAATTTTTAAACATTTTATATGTTTTGTCACCCGCTACTGCGGGATTGGAAGTATTTTAAGAGGTATAAACCGGGGGTCGGGGGAGGTATGGAATACTCTCCAGTTATCCCACCATTGCTAATAAAATTAAAAGCATTTAATGCTATGTCTGCAGATATTGGAGCTAGCTTTTCATAATTTTTAAACATTTAATATTCCGTATTAAAAGAGAGTGTTCCCGATAAAAATAATTTGGTCAAACCGGGGGGTCTGGGGGGTGTGGAACACCCTCCAGTGCACCAATATCGGGAATTAGAACATAAATGTGTTTTTGTATTATCAGAAAGTTTTATGGTACGGCTTTAATTTTTTGGGAATGATGAGATATAACTGGGGGGTATTCCATCCCCCCCAGACCCCCGGTCTATATTTTCTAAGATACCACCAGTGCCATAACGTCGAGTAGCAAAACATAAAATATTTAAAAATTATGGAGAAATCTTATAATGTCGCTTTGATTTTCATGGAAAAGACGACATATCCCCAACATTTTATGTTGCTGACAAATCCCCCATTATCTTCAATAATTTAACCTAACCTCTAAACTATGGAAAATTTGCCGTTTTCAGTTGCTGCTAAAACTTAGAAAACCTACATTTTCGACGAATGACTTTAAAGTAGGTATAATAATTATTAAACAAAGCGTGTGGTTTAAACTTGTAGTACAGACGTGCCAGACTTTTCTCTGGGGAAGAAGAGTCTTGCGGTTTATAGAAGTTTATTTTACTCTCTCGGAAGATTTAAATATCAAAATAATGAAAATTCAATTTAATTGATCTATTTGAAAAACAGTTGATTTTGGAAAATTGATTTTCACGTACAAATTAAATAACAAAAGCCGTAACTTAACCAATTTTTGCAGTAAAATGTAGAAAAAATAACGAAATTACAGCAAATTAAATTATCTTTAAACTTTGTATACATTATTGTTTTGGAAAACTTTTGTTTTTTAAAGAAATTTCCAAATTACTTTGCATTTTTGCATGGGAGAAAAATCATATAATTTTTAAAAACATCATAACTTGGTCAATTTTCATTGTACAAAAATAACAAGAGAACGTAACTATAGGTAATTTTATCAGCTTTAATTTTTATGTTATTTACTTTTTTATATTTGTTACATATTTTAAGTTATTTTCAAAAAACTATTTTAGTTCAGCTTTCACACTCACTAGGGGGTAAGAAAAGAAAAGCTGGAGTTTTAAGCAGATAAAAGTTAGAAAATTTGTTTTAACAACATAATTCTCACACTCAGTATAACTTGCAATAACAAAATTTACAGTATCAAATTTGACAGTCCACGCAAATATTTTTCCCAAGAACTGAAAAAATTTTTAAATGAATGATTTAATTATTATTATTCTAATTTCAGGAGCCTTTTTAATTCCTTACACTATAATGTTAATATTTGGAGGACTTCCGTTATTTTATATGGAACTGGCGTTGGGTCAATTTCATAGAAGTGGATGTTTGACAATATGGAAGAGAATATGTCCAGCGCTGAAAGGTAAGTGTAACTTGATCAAAAACGTCACATCAATCAATTACCTTTCGCCAACGAAATTAAAATTTTTTCATAAATCAACATTCGCCCCAATATTTTCTTTCCTCTTCAGATTTTTTCTTTAAAAAGCGCACTCGATTTCCATAGCAGATATTAAAATAATGTAAATTTTTCCGATATAACTCCACGATTAACTTTCGATTCGGACCTGGTATTTTAAAGAAGTATAAAATTTTACGTCGGGTAGTAATATAATAGCAGCTCCCGAAAGAAAAGCTTTGATTAGTGTTGTTTTTTTCTTATGGAAAAATGTTCGGGGCGGATACCTGCGAGGTACGACTACAATGGATCACACTTTCAATTCGCGTCTCTCCAATTCTCCGTTTCTAAAACGTTTCATTGAAGCGCTGTTTGTTTTCGTGCTTTAATTTTTTAAATTGCTTGGTCAATGTTTGTACATCTTTTGGTATTTACTCAAATCGAACGAACAATTTAGCGTCTTTCCAAGACGAAAAAAAGAAAATTTCAGTCTAATTTTCCATTTTCCGCGCAAGAAAAACAAATCTCGAAGATTTAAAGTAAAGAAAGTCGACGGTTCAACTTTTAAGTGCGTGGACTCGGGATAAAAGTTAAAAAATCAGAGGATGTCTCATGCCAATAAGGGATTGATTGTTGAAGATGTGCGGGCAACAACAGAAACCTTTTAGTTAGAAATGGAATTGTAATTTGGAGCTCATGTTCAATTCATTACCAGTTTATCTCTGACAGTCAACATAAGAGAAATAGTTTAGCTTTTAGACGAATCAAGTGCAAATATTATAATTTTAAATCATCCGCTAAATTTTATCTACCCTCGAAGGCGAGCAGCGTCTGAATTGTTTAGCTTAAATTACAATTTTTCTTTTTTGTCCGCTGGCGTAAGATAAATTTTGAGAAGCGCACAATCGAGAAAGGTGGTTAAAAAAATTTAAACTCTTTTGTTTCGAAAACAAATTAACAAACTGCAAGGAATACAAAATGACTGACAGAATTTTACGTGTCATGTCTCCAAAACTGTCCTCATTACACAAAAGTAATTTACTAATGAACGAGCGGTTGTCACTTCTCAGAATTACAAATTTGCAAATTATTTTAAGTTTTCACTTTGACATATTCCCATTTAATTATCCTGACCTACGTAAATGATCCACATACGAGGTTTCTAAAATTATTTTTGGAAAGCCTTCGCGAAAACCGCAACATCGCACTCAAATATGACGAGATGTTCGAGGACTTGAATATCTTCAAACCCCCTCCCCTCATCAAGTCAATAATAATTGTTTTTTAAAAATTCCCATAGATTATTTAAAAAAAGGCCTTCACAATAAATCGTACCCCCCTTAAAAATATAATCCTGGCTACAGCACTGCCCGTAATAAAATTAAGAAAAAATTTTATGTTGCCATTTTGGAACGACCATTTTGAATGTTTAATTATTATTCTACCTGCTAGAATGCAGTGCCAGGCCCTATTGAGGTCTTATTCATACTGTCTGACTAATTTCAGCTTTTATTACCATTTTCAAGACATCGTCAAAAGGAAAAACTGGAGCGCTTGTGGTGTTTTAAAAATTCTTAAGAAATCAGGAAAAATCAAAATCGAAAACAAATAAAACTGAAATTACAGTTCAATGTCGGTTCAATATAAAACTCGTGATTATTGACATTGTAATCTAATTCCAATACTACATCGGTCATGTCGGGCTGGAGAAGAACCCTTGCAGTCTGTGAAATTATAAGCTGCGTGATTTCTCAAATTAATATTCCCACTTTGAATTCGTTTAAAAAAACCTGGTTGATATAATAGGTTCGACTTCTACTTGCTGTAAAGCTGGTGATGTAGGTTTTTAAAATTTCAAAAATATTTATTACTTATTAACTAACTAAACAACAAATTGCAACTGCATCACAACTGTGTATCCGGCGCCACCAGGAATAGAGCCGCGGTTACACGCTCTCTAGCTTGCCGGAGTACGCTTTAAACTACACTGCTGCTTTCGTGGTTTACGTGATAAACGGTTGAACAAACATGCCGAAATTTTCAATTCATTACTGATAAAATAATTCGGGCAAACCGGGGGGTCTGGGGGGCGTGGAACACCCTCCAGTGCACCAATATCGGGAATTAGAACATTAAAAGTTTTGCACTGTTATAGTATATAATAACTAAAACAATAAAACAATTAATGCTTTGATTCTCAATATTGGTGCACTGGAGGGTGTTCCACACCCCAGACCAGTTTGTACAAATTATTTTTATCGGAAATCAGAACATTAAATCTTTTTCTGTATTATCCAAACGTTTTATGATACAGTTTCAATTTTTTGGGAATGGTGAGATAACTGGGGAGTATTTGATATCTCAAAATACCCCCCCCCCCGGTCGCTATCTTTTATTTTATGTTCCTGACAGATTTCCAGCTTTTTTAGTACTTTTGGATAACATCAAAACATTTAATGTTATGATTCCCGTTATTGGTGCACTGGAGGGTGTTCCACACCCCCCAGACCCCCCGGTTTGCCAAATTATTATTATTAATAGTGAATTAATTATTTTTATCGAGAATCAGAATATGATATATTTTCCTGTATTATCTAGAAGCTTTATAATACATGTTTTTTCTTGGGAATAGTGAGATAATTGGGGAGCATTTGATATCTTACACTTCTCCCCCAGTCGCTATCTTTTATTTTATGTTCTCGACATATCCCCAAGTTTTTTTTACTATTTTTGGAATACTGCTCACTCACTAATTATGCTTTAGAATTATGCAAAATTTAATAGGAAATTTATATTTATAAGATTCACATAATGATGCTGGATGGAGGTTTGAGGGGGATGGGGTTATAAAGACTTTTCTTTTTGGCATCAGCCCTTTTTAAAATCAAAATTTTCTGTCATTTATTGATTCTGTAACAATACCGGTAACGGCCAAGAAAATATGTTGACATCCTCAATTTACTACTGATACAAATATTTTGGTGAAACCGTGGGGTCTGGGGTGTGGAACACCCTCCAGTGCACCAATATAAAGAATCAAAACATTAAATAAATGTTTTTCTGTATTGTCCAGAAGTTTTATAGTGCGATTTTAATTTTCATATACTATATATTTTCATAACCAATGATGAGGGAGCTGGAGGGTATTTATCCCCCCAGATCTCTCGATCTATAACTTCAAGAATACCCTCAGTGCTATAGTACCGAGAAACAAGATATCAAATGTTCGAAAATTATGAAGAAATTTTGTAAGGCTAAAATCATTTATTCGCTACCGAAAAAATAATTTGCATAGATCGGAGGGGGGGGTATAAAATACTCTCCAGTTATCTCATCATTCCTAAGAGAATTTAAGCTGAATCATAAAACTTCTGAATAATACAGAAAATTGCCGATATTGGTGCACTGGAGGTGTCCCCCAGACCTCCCGGTTTGCCAACATTATTTTGCCGAGAATCAGAACAATAAATATTTTTCTGTATTATCCAGAAGCTTTATGATACAGTTTTAATTTACTTGGGGAGTATTTTATTTAATTTAGAAGTATTTAATACCCCCCCTCCAGTGGCTATTCATTTCATGTTCTCGACAGATCCCCCTATTTGTTTTACTATTTTTGGAATATGTTTGGAAAATTTATAAGATTCACATTATGATGTATCGGCGGAGGGGAGAAAGGAAAGCATGGTTTATGAAGACTCTTTTCTTTTTGGGATCAGCCCTTTTTTAAAATCAGAATTTTCTGTCATTTATTGGTTTTCCAGCAATAGTAACTAAAACTATCACATTACTATAGGAACGTCCAAGCAAAATGTTAAAATATTCAATTTACTACTGATAAAAATAATTTGGGCAAACCGGGGGGTCTGGGGGGTGTGGAACACCCTCCAGTGCACCAATATCGGAAATCAGAACATTAAATGTTTTTCTGTATTATCCTCAAGTTTTATGATACACTTTTAATCTTTCCTGGGAATGGTGAGATAATGGGGAGTATTTCATATTTCAAACTGTCCCCCCACCGGTGACTATCTTTCATTTTATGTTCTTGGCAGCCTTGCAATTTTTTACTATTTTTGGATAACACAGAAAACATTTAATATTATGATTCTCGTTATTGGTGCACTGGAGGGTGTTCCACACCCCCCAGACCCCCGGTTTGCCCAAATTATTTTTATCGGGAACATCCTCCAGTGCCCAAGTATCCGGATACAGAATATTAATTGTTTTAAAATTATGCAGAAGCTATACTGTCAGTCAGTGTTCCATTATCTGCAGACAGAACATTAAATACTTTTAATTTTCTTAGTAATGGTGGAATAACTGGAAGATATTCCAGACTCTTCAATTTATACCTCCTGAAATACTCCCTATTCCACAGTACCGGGAGGCAAAACATATAAAATGTTTAAAAATTAAGAAGCAGATTTAACTGTCATTTATTGGTTTTCAGCAATATTAACTAAAAATATCACGTTACTATAGTAATGTCCAAACAAATATGTTGAAATGTTCAATTTACTACTGATAAAAATAATTTGGCCAAACCGGGGGGTCTGGGGGATGTGGAACACCCTCCAGTGCATCATTATTGGGAATCAGGACATTAAATGATTTTCTATGTTATTCTGAAATTTTATAACTTCTAGAATGCCCTCAAGCCTATAGTACCGAGAAATAAAATATAAATTGTTTAAAAATTATGAAGAACTTTTGTAATGCTGAAATCAGATATTCGCTACCGATAAAATAATTTGCACAAACCGTTGAACGGGGTGGGGGATAGATTACCCCAGTGTTCCAATATCTACAAAATGATCATTAAATGTTTTTAGAACATTTAATTAAATGTCTTTATTTACTCTGAAGTTTTATAATGCGATTTTAATATTTTTAACAATGCTGACCTAACTACCCCTCAGACCCATCTTATATCTTTTAGAATACCCCCGATACTACAGCACCGAGAGGTAAAACATTGAATGTTTAAAAATTGTGGAGCAGTTTTATAATGCGGCTTCAGTTTTATTGTGAAAGATGATATATCCCCAACATTTCAGTTTTACAATTTAGAGTTTTAATTCCCGCCGCCTAATCTCTATCTCTTATTTTATGTTTTTGACATATCCCCCATCTTATTTTAACTATTTTTAAAATACTCCCGCACTCACTAATAATTTTTTCGAGTCAATGCAAAATTTACAAGTGAATTTCCAATTAAAAGATTTAGATGGGGATGTGATGGTAGTGGGGGTATATGTGGTTTATAAAGACTATTTTCTTTTCAACATCAGCCTCTTCCCCAAATCAGGATTTTCTATTATTTATTGGCTCTCCCACAATAGTGACTAGAAACGTCACGACGTCACTGTAGCAAAGACCGAGCAAATATGTTGAAATCTTCAATTTACTACTGATAATAATAGTTTTGGCAAACCGGGGGGTCTGGGGGGTGTGGAACACCCTCCAGTGCACCAGTATCGGGAAACAGAACATTAAATATTTTTCTGTACTATTCAGAAGTTTTATGATGCGACTTTAATTCTCTTGGGAATGATGGTTTAACTGGGGAGTATTTCATACTCCCCCGGTCTACATGTTTTATTTTATGATCTTGACAAATCCCCCCAATTTTTACAATAAATTAAAGTTTAGATATTTTTGTTTTTCTATAATATCTGGAAGCCATTCCATACCTACCCAATGGTGACAGATTTTTTGATTGTATGGTAGATTCCTCCCTCCAACCCTGAAAATTAATTCAAATTCAAAGATAAACCAAAAGTAATTTTAAAAGTGAACATTGTTAGTACAGCTAAAATACGTTAATCTTATTATTTCGGAAAATCTCCTGTTCCTTTACTGGTTTACAGTGAACGTTTTCCAATGCCTTCTTTGCTATTTCAGGTGTCGGTTATGCCATCTGCCTACTGGACATTTACATGGGAATGTACTACAACACGATAATCGGTTGGGCAGTCTACTACCTAATCGCATCGTTTCAATCTGAGCTTCCATGGACGAGATGCGACAACGTCTGGAACACACGAGACTGCAGACCGGTCACGTCGCTAAATCCTCAAGCGAACTCGACCAGTCCCGCAAGGGAATTTTTCGAGTGAGTTCAATTAATCATGTCGAGATAAGCTGATTTTCCAGATTTAAATTTTTAGGCGCGAAGTGCTAGAACAATACAAATCCGATGGCTTGAACAGAATGGGGCCTATCAAACCGGCCTTAGCATTGTGCGTTTTTTCCGTTTTCGTTTTGGTTTATTTTTCGCTTTGGAAAGGCGTCAGGAGTGCAGGAAAGGTAATACGGAAGTTTATTTCGGCTGCAGCGATGTAGTACGTAATTAATTGGATGGCTTAACGAGTTAACAATTGATTTACTAAAATGACCATTCGAAGTGCTGCAGGATACGATGTATGTTATGTATTTATGTGCAATTGCGAATTAAATATTCAACATAAAATTCAAACAACGCATTCCGTGATTAACTCCGTCATTGATTAATTCACGATGTATGCTTCGGGTAATTATTTTTAATGGGATGGGTTTTCGTGATTATAATAAATTGAAGTGCACTGGGTCAAGGGTAATATTCATAATTTTCTAACTGTTCAATAATTTTACGGTTATTAATTTTTTTAATTTAAAAGAAAATGTTTTTTTGCCGATTTTGAGAAAATGCGTAAATTGACCCAAACGGGGTCTCCAGTCAGAGACAGTGTTTGGGCAGATTTTCTGGCTCCAATTTAAAATTAAAATATAATTTATTATATTGAACTCTATTGATGAGTCTTGAAAGCTGTACCTACTCTAATGTTTTCAGGCAGTTTGGGTCACCGCTTTAGCGCCCTACGTGGTGTTGATCATCTTACTCGCACGTGGGGTGACTTTGCCCGGTGCGGCCGAAGGGATACGATACTATTTGACGCCCGAATGGTACAAGTTGTATAATATGAGGGTGTGGATAGACGCCGCCTCGCAAATCTTTTTTTCCCTCGGACCTGGATTTGGAACGTTGCTGGCATTGTCCAGCTACAACAAATTTAACAACAATTGTTATAGAGACGCCATATTGACGAGCAGCATCAACTGTTTGACCAGCTTCTTGGCCGGTTTCGTAATATTTTCCGTACTCGGCTATATGGCTCATGTTCAGCACAAAAGTATAGAAATGGTAGGACTGGAAGGTATTTGAAATCTCACAAAAGTTAGACGATGGATGCTATAATAACAACATTTCAGGTCCGGGTTTAGTGTTCATCGTTTATCCGGAAGCAATAGCCACGATGACGGGTTCCGTATTTTGGTCCATCATATTTTTCTTGATGTTGATCACCCTTGGTTTGGACAGCACGTTTGGCGGATTGGAAGCCATGATAACGGCCCTCTGCGACGAATATCCGAAAGTTTTGGGTAAACATCGCGAGATTTTCGTTGCAGTTCTACTACTTGGTATTTACATATGTGCCTTACCAACAACAACTTACGTAAGTTTTACGCGGGGGAATCACCGCCTCACATTTTAATGGCAATTTTCAGGGTGGGGTCTATTTGGTTAATTTGCTAAACGTCTACGGCCCTGGATTAGCCATACTCTTCGTTGTGTTCGTGGAAGCTGCGGGCGTTTGCTGGATATACAAAACGGAAAATTTTGCAATGGATATCGAGAAAATGTTGGGTCACAAGCCCGGAATTTTTTGGACGACATGTTGGAAGTACATTAGTCCTGTCTTTTTACTCTTCATTTTTATATTTTCACTTCTCGGCCATGAAGACATGTTGGGAACGGAATACAAGTACCCCCAGTGGAGTTTGTACGTGGGTTATGCACTCACAGGTTCGTCGATATTTTGCATACCCATATATATCATCTACAAATTTTTGATCACACCTGGCAGTATCCCGCAGGTTCGTCACGTTAAATTTAGCTCCAAAATCAGCTTAAACCGCTTGTTTTGTTTTAGAGATGGAAAATGATGTGGACAGTGGAGCATTCGGCAGAAAACAGCGCACTGACTTACTGCAGCGGTACCGAAGTGTGACCACAAAATCTGTATACAGTTGAATGGTTAGTTTAGATAACTGGCAGTTAGATAAAATATCAGCCATATTTTATCTAATACATTTTGTACTGTTGATTAGATTTGTAGAAAATTTATACAAGAAAAAATAATTTATTCTGTGTTAGATTTAAACAACAAAAAAGATCCATTTTTGGATCAAAACTTTGTAAAGCAAGTGTAAATCAGCCATTTTGCACTCGCTTGATGTAACATAACACCGCACCGGGAAGTAGAATAGAACAACCTTGCTCATCCTTTCGTGGCACCTGCCGTTCTATTCTGGTCACCGCGTGACGATCACTTCGGAAAATATGGGTTTGCTTTAAATGTATAAACAATTCGTCGATTTAACACACAGCCAACGTTAAGTCGGCGACAATCGGGCCTAGTTCAAGTTCTGGAAAAGAGATGGCGCAGTTAAAGAGTTTCGAAGGCCTTGCAAATCTACTCTGTTATTTTCTAAAAGAAACTTTTTTGTACTCACAGGAAATTGTTTAAATAATTTGGGGCCTCACACAAAAATTGTTGCTCTTCAGCCATTGAGGAACAATTTCATTCACAACAATCGTGGGCGGATTTAATCAAAACAACTTAGGATCGTCCATATTGACAACATTAAATTAGTTATCTATTATGTATTTTTGTACGGAAGGGGGTTCGGAAGAAAATTTGTTTTTTCCGTTGTTCGACCCCGTACAAGTATTTCAATATAATCAGAGGCCTTTGTAAGTTAAACTTGGTATAAATTAAAGTTATTATAGTTTTCTATGCGTAACTTTCTAAATCTCCCTCCCCACCTAATCCCGTTTTCCAAAAAAAAACAATCTAGCTTAATACGTTTATTAGATAAAAGCATCAAACGATTTTCTTCTGTTAATAACGCTAAGGGATTTAGAATTTCTAAGTGGCAGTTCGATGGTCGTGGTTGCAATTTGTGCCACACTGGTGGAACGTTTAGATCTGTACGCTGTCTCCTTTTGTTTTGGCAAGATGAAATTTGGAGGCCGATCCAAGAAGTGTCCAGATAATCCGATTTCGCTGCGAGCCCACGGATCATCGCCGATCCTAAATTTGAAAAGATTAAAATATTATGGTACAGAATACGACAGTTGCGTTGCTCAAGTAGGTAACTCAGATATGCCACCATTGCTCGATGAGGTGGCGCTGCGAGAGCCTACCGAAACTACGCAAATAAGTGTATCAGACTTGCCACATTAAAAAGTTGGGAATGTGCCTCCTCCACATGCACTTCACCAAAAATAAGTACAATGGAACCATACTAATGGAGGTCATCGTGATGAACGACACCGAATTGATATGCTGCGAGTTTAACCATAACAATTTATTTGCCTGATGCCAATTCTAAAAGTGTCAAATTTAAAATGAGAAAAAGAGAAAGGAGGTGGTAATCACTGAGCATCGGTTTCGATTTTTTCAAATAATTAACCTACACTCTAATCGATTTTATAATTATCTGTGATTGTATAGTATCAGATACGTAAACTTGACTTACTATTGAAAATAATAGACAAGAGGTTTCCAAACTGTTAGACATTGTAGCCCATTTTTAGAAACCCTATTCATCCCCGTCGCAATAGACTTTATGTGTTTACTTTAGTCATATCTTATAAATTCAAGATCTTACAGTGATTCACCAAAATTCGACTCGCGGCCTTACAGTTTGGTAATCGCTGGAATAGACAGCCAAAAGCTTTTCTTTTACCAATTTTTACACTTTTGTACTAATTTACATAATACAAACTCTTATATAGCATGAAACTTTTTATTCGTCGTTCAGTTCCAATACTGCATCGATTATATCTGGCTGGAGGGTGTTCCATACCTCCCAGACCCCCCGGTATGTACAATCCACATTCCCCACTAGCCGAGAGAAGCTAATGCATGAAATTTTTCAAAGGTATGAAAAATTTTCTATCATGCATGATATCCACCATAGCAATGTCACATCAGCACATGTTGAAATCTTTAATTCATTCTTAACGAACTGATGCATAGCCCAGGAGGGGGAGGGGCATGTAACGCCGCTAGTGCTTCGATACCGGAAGGCAAAACGTTAAATGTTGGAAAACTATGGCAGAAGTTTTATGACATGGTTTTACTTTTCTTGTGTCTAGTGATCCTAGAGCTCTCTGATTACGAGGCCTTTATGACAAGGTTTTTTGGCTACGATTTAGGACAGGAAAATTTTCCATAGCTGCAGAGGAATTTTTAAAAATAAGAAAATCTTTTTTGTATGCATACACATAAACGCAAATGCGTTTACATTTTAGAGAGATTCAGAGGAAATTTTAAAGATTTTTCTAGGGAAATATAAATTTTAGACCTGACAACACTGTCTTGAACTGCCAAATTCCACACCCCCCAGACCCCAAGTTTTATGACGCAATTTTAATTTTCTTAAGAATGAAAAGATAACTGGAGGGTATTCCATTCCCCCAGTCTATATCTTCTAGAATACCCACAGTGTTTACAATGCCGCGGCACCGGGAGACAAAACATAAAATGTTTAAAAATTAAGAAGCATTTTTGTAAAAAATAATTTTATAAACTGGGGTGTCTGGGGGGTATGGAATACTCTCCAATGCACCGATATCGGATATCAGAAAAACAAACAACTTCAAGAAACACTTTTAATTTTCTTGGCAATGGTGAGATAATCGGGGAGTATGTGATATCCCAAAATACCCCCCCGGTCGCTATCTTTCATTTTATGTTCCTGACAGATTTCCAGTTTTTTTAGTAGTTTTGAATAACATCAAAACAGTTAATGTTATGATTCCCGCTATTGATGCACTGGAGGGTGTTCCACACCCCCCAGACCCCCCGGTTGACCAAAATTATTTTTATTGGGAATCAGAACATTAAATATTTTTCTATATTATCCGGAAGCTTGACGATACAATTTTAATTTTCTTAGGAATAGTGAGATAATTGGGGAATATTACATATCCCAAACTGCCCCTCCCTTCGATTGTTATGTTTCATTTTATGTTTTTGACAGATCCCCAGTCTCTTTTTACTATTTTTGGAATACTGCTCACTCACTAATTATGTTTTAGAAGCACGACACATTTACAAGACAATTCTTATATATAAGATTCACATGATCATGTCGGTGGGGATTTGCGGGGGGGGGCGTAAATTATTTTAACTATTCTCATTTTGGCATCAGTCTCTTTTTATAATCAGAATTTTATGTCATTTATTTGTTCTGCAGGAATAGTAACTAAAAATATCACGTTACTATAGCAACATCCGAGCAAACATGTTGAAAAGTTCAATTCGCTACTAATAAAAATAATTTGGGCAAACCGGGGGGTCTGGGGGGTGTGGAACACCCTCCAGTGCACCAATATCGGAAATCAGAAATGTTTTGCTGTTATGCAAAAATAAAATAAAAAAAAAATTGGGAATCTGTCAGGAACATAAAATGAAAAATAGCGACTAGGGGTAGGATAGTTTGAGATATCAAATTCTCCCTAATTTTCTGACCATTTCCAAGAAAATTTTAAAAAATTAAAACTGTGTTATAAAACTGGTTGATAATACAGAAAAATATTTTATGTTCTGATTTTCGATATTGGTTTACTGGAGGTAAACCCCCCAACCCCCAGACCCTCCAGTTTCTCTAAACTATTATTATCAATAGTAAATAGACGATTTCAACATAAGTTTCTAGTCACTATTGCGACAGAACCAATAAATAACAGAAAATCCTGATTTGTAGAAGAGGCTGATGTCGAAAAGAAAATAATCTTCATAAACCACCCTCCCCCCACACCCCCCGCAATACCTTTTCAACACATCACTATGTGAATTTTATAAATAAAAATTCCCTTGTAAATTTTGCATGAATCTAAAAAATAATTAGTTCTGATTCCCGATATTGGTGCACTGGAAGGTGTTCCACACCCCCCAGACCCCCCGGTTTGCCCAAATTATTTTTATCGGGAATACCCTCCAGTGCCCAAGTTTCGGAATACAGAATATTAAATGATTAAAAATTATGAAGAAGCTATACCCTCAGTGCTCCAATACTGCAAACAGAACATTAAATGCTTTTAATTTTTTTAACAATGGTGGGATAACTGAAGGGTATTCTATTCGACCAGACTCCCCGGTTTAAACCTTCTGATATACCCCCTATGGTGCAGTACCGGGAGACAAAACATGAATTGTTTAAAAATTATGAAAAAGTTTTGTAATGCTGAAATCTTTTGTCGGAGGGGTATGGAATTCCCCCCAGACAACCGATATCGGGAATCAGAACATGTGTTTTTCTGTATTATCTACAAGTTTTATGATACACTTTTTATTTTGTTGAGAATGGTGAGATAATCGGGGCTATGTAATATCCCAAACTGCCCCCCCCCCCGGTCACTACCTTTCATTTTTTGTCCTTGACAGACCAGTTTTTTCACTATTTTTAGAAAACACAGCAAAACGTTTTATATTCTAATCCCCGATATTGAGATATTAGTGCACTGGAGGGTGTCCACACCCTTCGGTATAATACAGAATATTAAATATTTAAAAATTATGAAAAACTACATTTTCAGTGCTCCAATAACTGCAGACATAACATTAAATGCTTTCAATATTCTTAACAATGGTTCAGAAGACCCCCGGTTTATACCTTCTGAAATACCCCAATGCCGCAGGACCGGAAGACAACATATAAAATGTTTAAAAATTATGAAGAAGTTTTGTGATGCTGAAATCTTTCATTCACAACTGGAAAAATAATTCGCATAGACCGGGGACTCTGGGGTGTGTGGAACACCCTCCAGTGTCCACGTATCGGAATACATAATATTAAATGTTGAAAAATTATGCAGAAGCTTTATAATGCCGCTTTAGTTTTTGTTCTCTACTGATCACTTGATATTGAACGTCATAAGTTCTCACATTTTCTCTTTAAAATTTGATAATCCATGCTACCCAATTACTTTATTTCCAATGTGTAATAGCTTGCAATGGAAATTCTGCAAAAATGGTAGGAAATACCAAAAAATTGAATTAAATTTTCTACCAAAAAAACCTTCGGCGATTAATTTATTTTCGACATCACGGTCAAGTTCAAGACCTGAATACTATGCATCTGCTATTTAAATGGAAACTAATTTTTGAAAAGAAAATACCTACAGTTTAGTTGCCCTGATTATCGAAAAATCGAAACCCAAAAATATTTGGAAAGTACACCTTTACCATAACATTTTTACCTCTATTCGATTTACGCACCATTTAACGACAAATTTGTTGCTTTCGATACAGTAGAACCACGCACGGGTAATGTAAAAATATGTCCATTGAAATAAAATTTCCTAAAAAATATCTGATTAAATTTCAGAATCAATAGATAAGTAACGAAAATTAAAATTACCCTGTACAAATAGACCTTCAGAGAGGTAAATGGACCAGAACAGCGGTGAACCTTGTAATGAACCAAGAGGAACGTAAAGAGGAGAAACGTCAACGTCGGAATGATGGAGATAATATTTCCTTCGCGTTGCGCTTCTTCCAATATCTTCGCAATGAAATCGTAATGCGAATTTACGAAAGTGTTCCAATCCATTAGATAAGTTCCAAAAAAAACACCAAAGAATTTTGAAAATTTTATATTTAATTGTCAAGTTTGACAAACAGCGCCTATATTGGGGATGAAGTGTCAGGAACTGCTTTACATCCAGGTGGACTTTATCAAATCGTCTAGGCTGTTATTTCCGCCTTTAAAGGATCTAAAAATAAATTTGGCTAATTTAATTGTTTGTAAAATAGAAAGTTTTTGATCTAGAACTGGATAGAACACTCAAGTAAGGGTTAACATTGTAAACATTTCGAGAAAAAAAGTATTTATTTGCTTAAGACCCCGATCATGTACAAAATAAAAACAAATAGTAATTGAAAAATGTTTGAAACTAGAAAAAAAATAATTCTTTTAGTTTACATTACATTAATTGTATACGTAACGGGGTTGCGGCGTCCCCCATCAAAAATTTTTTTTATTAAATGTAGTAATTTAAAATGCTCAAGTTTTTTTACGTTAAATAAACAAAGAGGCCCAAGACGATTTGTATTCAAAAATAACTGGGAGGAGCTTTTAATGACTTAGACCGCCCCCAAAATTAACGATGGTCACAGTTAATTTGAAACAGTGCTCCTTCAGATGCTCAAGTGTTTCCTTAAATTAAAAAAAAATTAATTTGGTTCAGCGGTGATTTTGAAATTATTCGGCCGTTGTTTTGTTATCATAAGGTAAGCATGAGAAACCTTTTTTTACTGCGACTTTTATTTTTTTTTTAATTTTTCAGGACAAATATGCCTCGACGGCGACGGCAGTTTGAACAAACCGAATCTGATGAAGAAATCGACGATCCGAAACATCCGCAAAGGAATGCGGCCAATGCACGAGAAAGAGCGAGGATGAGAGTTTTGAGCAAAGCGTTTTGCAGATTGAAGACCACGCTGCCCTGGGTTCCGGCGGATACGAAATTATCAAAATTGGACACCCTCCGATTGGCTACCAGCTATATTGCACACTTACGAGGAGTCCTCATGGATCAACCCGTAACAGTGGAACAAAATCACAAACATCCTTTAACGTTGGTAAGTAAAAAATTCGTGAGTGACAAAATGAGTGCTTCCTACGGCTACTTGGCTCAGTGCAAAACATCTCTGGATTCCTCAGTGAAAACCTGAAAAATTAAAAAGATAAAAGTTCGAATTAAAAACGTTCTCCTCTTACTCAGTGCTTTGGTGTGCTTCTGTAGAATATTTTAGAAAAATTGAAATTCAAACTAACTCATTAAAATACTGCGGTCTTCCTGCTTAAAAATACGGATTATGCTCGACTGCTGTGATTAGTGGTGTCCTGCAATAAAATCAAATATATTGCAATAAGTAAAATTAACAATCAAGTTTAAAAAATCGCCTGCGGCATTTAATTAAATTTTTTATTCGGTGCTGTGTTTTTGATGCAATATCTCCCCTTGTAACCCCCTCCATTTGTAAAATAATAATTGTATGCAGGGGCAACAATTTTAAATTATTTGATAAGCTTTCAGCTACAGCTTATTATCTTCTTCGATGTTTTTTAATTTAAATACAAATTAGAATTAAAATTACATATTAATTTTTAAATTTTAATGTAATATTGAAATTATGCTTATCTAACCCAAGGGTTTTGCTTTCGAGGTCAGAATACAATAATTTGTATTCTTATAAGTACAACAATAGTCGCCGAATATGTGCTGGAAGGATGGCAACCCCATTCCCTTAAGAACTTCTTTTAATTGTTTTTTTTTGTATAATAAAAAATCATAAAACCAAATATTTGATTAAAATTAAAAAAAAATTTTAACTACCGCGGTATAATCTGCTTAATAAGACTTTGGCAAAATAAAGTGCATTACGCTTCCTGCGGTTTGATTTCACATTAAACAGTATGTCCCCTAAGTTACAGCTTGTTCCAGCTATGATGTGTAAGATAAAATCTTCTCCAAGAAAATTGATAAACAAAAGTTTATTGAAATTTTTTTCTCGAGTAACTACATCTTCGAACTGCCAAAAATCGCCTGCGGCGTTTTAATATTCTAATAATATTACTTTTAAAAACAAATACCTTTGTTTTTCTGTTATATATTTATCTATCTGTAACTTATCTTTATCTGCAGCCTGAAACTGATTTGACAATATTTGAAAGTGAAAGATATTTTAAAAATCGCCTATGACGCGTTATGTTTCCAAGGTCACCTGTTAAAAAATTAATAACTTTTTTGTTTTTATTGCATTGACCTTAAATTTGGCAAGTACGAACTTATTTATTTCGAGATTTGTAGGTTCGTTAAATTAGTAATGTCGATGCATAGTTTTTTGAGATATAAACAATTGAGATCGATTAAAACTTGAGAATAGAAACAGGAACCGGGCGAAGCCGCGTACGTAAACTATTACCGAGTAATAAATTAAAATATAAATTTACGGCTATTGATTTACCGTTATAATAAAATGAAATAAATTTTTTAGACGTAAAAATCGCAATTACATCTTTAAATACTACGATTAAAAAATAAAAGTGATGAAATTATATTATTTACAAATTTTTCGAATACCAACGAGAAAACAATGGTTTAGATTTGATTATTTGCTTTAAAAATATTATTATACACAATTCAAAGTATAATTTTAGAATTTGCTTATGTTAAACGGTTGTGCCCAAGTGGCACTCTGCTTAAATAAACATCTTACTGTCATGTCAATGTAATAATTAAAACGCCGACGCCGAGGAATGGTCCCAGCTGTTCGTCGACGCTTTTTTCTATCTAATTTTTTTTTTAAATATTTTCATCTTGCTTGCAATTAGTAAAAATTAATTCCAATTAATTTGTAATTTCAGACGTGGCCCTTCAGCTTTCAGCGTGTAGATTCGTCAACAGATGTGAATTATGAAAGGGATTCGTCTTGGTCCGACCTTCCTCACCAGCATCTTCATCATCCCATCGTTAGGGAGAAGGATGTCTCATATTACTACTAATTTGTGGCCTCATTTTTAATACCTTCGTTTCGTCACCAAAATCCCACTTTATTTATCGACTGTTAACATAATTTATGTATTTTTGTTCCCCTAGTTTAATTTATGTAAAATAATAAAATAAATAATTTTTAATTCTAATTCGTCTTTTTGCTTCTTGCAAAAACAACATCTAGAATTTGTCGTCCAGGTGAGAATTTTATAACAATAAAATTACCATTCAACAACATACATCACAAAAAGGGAAAAGTTCTTCTCACTTGAGAAGTTTAAAATGTGGAATTATGAGATTGACGCCTCAGGCCGGTCCTGCATCATCTGCGGTGCGATTAAATATTGATATAACATATTAACACTTGGAACTGATTAGATTTTGTTTAAAATTGGTTTAAAGAAACTATTTTTTTTAATTTTTATAAATTTTGCAAGATAAAATTTTTGATCTTTAATATTTCAAAAAATAATGAGAATTTCAAAACCAAATTTTACATTTTTCTTTCTTCTGATTACAATTTGGTTGAAATTGGTTAATGGAAAATATTTCTTTTTAATTTTTGTAAATTTTGATAACATAAAATTTTTGTTCTTTATTACTGCAAAAACTACTAGGAAATTCAAAACCAAATTTTGTATTATTCTTTCTTATATTGGTATTTACTGCTGATTGGAATTTGGTTAAAATCGGTTGATGAAAACTATTATTTTTTTAAATTTTTGTCTATTTTTGTTAAGGTAAAATTTTTATTCATGAATATTTCAAAAACTAATGGGAAATTCAAAACCAAATTTTATATATTTCTTTTTTATATTGGTATTTACTACTGATTACAATTTGGTTAAAATTGGTTAATGGAAACTATTTTTCTTTAATTTTTGTCAAATTTGTTAAGATAATATTTTTCGGCGCCCCTATTTTTCTTCATGAATATTTCAAAAACTAACGTGAAATTCAAAACCAAATTTTGTATTTTCCTTTCTTATATTGGTATTTACTGCTTATTAGAATTTGGTTAAAATTAGTTAATAGAAACTATTTTTTTTTAATTTTTATCAATTTTGTTAAGGTAAAATTTTTGTTCATGAATATTTCAAAAACTAATGGGAAATTTAAAACCAAATTTTGTATTTTTCTTTCTAATATTGGTATTTACTGCTGATTAGAATTTGCTTAAAATTGGTTAATGGAAACTATTTTTCTTTAATTTTTGTAAATTTTGTTAAGGTAATATTTTTCTTCATGAATATTTCAAAAACTAATGGGAAATTCAAAACCAAATTTTGTATTTTCCTTTCTTATATTGGCATTTACTGCTTATTAGAATTTGGTTAATGGAAACTATTTTTTTAATTTTATCAATTTTGTTAAGGTAAAATTTTGTCATGAATATTTCAAAAGTAATGGAAATGCATAACCAAATTTTGTATTTTTTTCTTATATTGGTATTTACTGCTGATTAGAATTTGGTTGATATTGGTTAATGGAACTATTTTTTTTAATTTTGTAAATTTTGTTAAGGTAATATTTTTGTTCATGAATATTTCAAAACTAATGGGAAATTTAAAACCAAATTTTGTATTTTCATTCTAATATTGGTATTTACTGCTGATTAGAATTTGCTTAAAATTGGTTAATGTAAACTATTTTTTTTAAATTTTTGTCAATTTTGTTAAGCTAAAATTTTTGTCATGAATATTTCAAAAAGTAATGGGAAATTCAAAACCAAATTTTGTATTTTTCTTTCTGATATTGGTATTTACTGCTGATTAGAATTTGGTTAAAATTGGTTTATGGAAACTATTTCTTTAAAATTGTTGTAAATTTTGTAAGATAAAATTTTGTTCCTGAATATTTCAAAAACTAATGAGATTTTCACATCCAAATTTTGTATTTCTATTTCTAATATTGGTATTTACTGCTGATTAGATTTTGTTGAAATTGGTTTATGGAAACTATTTTTTTTAATTTTGTCAATTTTATTAAGGTAATATTTTTGTTCATGAATATTTCAAAACTAATGAAATTTAAAACCAAATTTTGTATTTTCATTCTAATATTGGTATTTATTTACTGCTGATTAGAATTTGCTTAAAATTGGTTAATGTAAACTATTTTTTTTAAATTTTTGTCAATTTTGTTAAGCTAAAATTTTTGTCATGAATATTTCAAAAAGTAATGGGAAATTCAAAACCACATTTTGTATTTTTTTTCTTATATTGGCATTTATTGCCGATTAGATTTTGGTTAAAATTGGTCAATGAAAACTTTTTTTTACATTTTTGTAAATTTTGTTAAGGTAAATTTTTTGTTCTTTAATAGCTCAAAAACTAATGGTATTTCGAAACCAAATTTTATATTTTTCTTTACTACTTGTATTTAATACTGATTACAATTTGGTTGAAATTGGTTAAAGGAAACTATTTTTTTTAAATTTTTGTCAATGTAATATTTTTGTTCATTAATATTACAAAAAGTAATGGGAAATTCAAAACCAAATTTTGTATTTCTATTTCTAATATTGGTGTTTACTACCGATTAGATTTTGGTTGAAATTGGTTTATGGAAACAATTTTTTTTTAAATTCTGAAAGATAAAATTTTTGTTCTTTAATATTTTAAAAACTAATAGAAATTTCAAAACCAAATTTTTTAATTTTTTTCTTATATTGATATTTCCTCCTGATTCGTTTTTGGTTGAAATTGGTTTATGGAAAATATTCTTTTTAAATTTTGTTAAGATACAATTTTTGTTCATTAATATCTCAAATACTAATGGGAATTTCAAAACCAAATTTGGGGATTTCGAAACCAAATTTTGTATTTTTCTTTCTTATATTGGTATTTACTACTGATTACAATTTGGTTAAAATTGCTTCATGGAAAATATTTTTTTTAAATTTTGAAGATAAAATTTTTGTTCTTTAATATTTCAAAAACTAATGGGAATTTCAAAACCAAATTTTGATATTTCTTCTAATATTGGTATTTAGATCTCGGTTGAAATTTTTATGGTTTGAAATTGTTATAAAAACATTGTTCTTTGAATTTTAATTTGTCTAAAAATTAGTATTACACTTAATATTTCAAGGAAGTAATGGATTAATTATCAAAACCTAAAGTTTGACTAATGATGCTTTTTCTTAAATCCTGTATTTCTCGATTAGATTTTAGAACCTGTATAAATCTCGGTCTTATAACCAATTGTTTTAAATTTTGTAAATTTTAGTTTATAGATAATTTTATTTTTAATATTTACATTTATTCATTATGGAAATTCAGTAAACTCTAAAAAGATTTCTGTATTTAAAATTTCTAATATTTATTTACATCCAGATTGCATTTGTAATAGAAAACCTTACTTTATGCGAAACATTATAATTTTTATTTTGTATTTGAAATTTTAAGTTACTTTACTAATATATGTTAGAAATTCATTCTTATTGCGGAATCTATGTAATACCAAATATAAAATGTGCATTTCTTATTTAATATTCATTTTTATAGATCAATACAGCATTGTCAGATAGATAAGACACTACTGGAAATATTTAGTATTAATATTATTCTATAAAGCTTATAACCAATTTTGTCTTGTACAATTTCTTATCTGAATGGAATTTCAATAAAACCAAATAATAATTGCATCTTCTTCTTGATATTTTATCGATACTAAAGCATTTCGGTTAAATAGCAGTTCAATTCAATTTTAAATGAAATTCTGTGACTAGGAGACTACCTAAATTTGATACAATTTCTATTCATTATCCTACAATTTCTAATTAAAATAGCTTTACATAAATTAAAGTTGGTATAATGATCTTCTTCCTCCTAACACTATCTGTTTCTTAAAAATTCTGTTATAACATTGACTTCCCCATGTCTATTTATGAAAAAGATTTTACTAAATGAAATTGTTGCGATGTTAGCCACCTAATTGTATTCTTGCAGTACTGTAGGTATCCCTAAACCTGTAATAACAACTGAAAATGGGATTTTATTTATCAATCCTTATAAGTTGGACTACCAGATTTTGCGGCTTCGAAACCTTCTTATTTTAAAAACTGTATAACCATTGGCTTCTCCATTTGAATTTATGAAAATTTTCTAAATAATTTCAGTTTTATTTTCCACCGAAAATTTAAAATTTTTTCAAACGCGGTAGTTAAAAAAAGTCAATTGCATTTTTTTTAAAATCCCCAAAGCCTTCGCAACAGATAAAATACCCAAAATGATGATTTCTTATATTAAAATATCATTAAATAGCCTTATATATTACAAAAACCAGACTTGTTTCAGTTTTATTGGGAAAGGGAAAACCATTACTAATTAAATCAACTAACACAAAATTATAACCCAATTGTGTTACTTATTTTTATAAGAAAGTTTTTTTAAGGTTAAAAATTTGGAAGATGTTAAAGAAACTTCTTACAAAATTTCCCTTAAAATTTGATTGCTCATCCGACAAATGTAATACCCCTGATATAAAATTCATTGGTCGTTGTAAAATTTTTAACTTTCATTTTTAAAAAGAAAAGGAATAAGCATCTTCTGTCAGATAGATAAGACACCTACCTGCGAAATATTATATAGTTTCTATTATTATTCCCCTTCTGGTTTAAAAAACTTAATTTTTTCCACGAAAACTACCTGTATGTCGATTGTTGCAGTTTCTTTCTGGCAAGGAAATCTGATGCCAATAATACCACCTGTCGCATAACCAAATAATAAAACCTTGCAATCTCTACTTACTTGGATAACGATCAGATTTTTATACGATGGACTAATAAAACATTGTCGAGAAGATAGCCAGCAAACAACTACTTGAAATAGTCGGTGTAGACATAAGACGAGTCTGACCACCGTCACCATAAACCTGCTTAGATCAACAATTTCACTTCTTTGCCTACAATTTTTAATTAAAATAGTTTTCTTTACAAAAAAGGTAAATGGTAATAATGATCTTGCTTCCCTCCTACACACCTATCTTTTCTCTAAACAAGTTTTGTTTTATAACATTGGACAGTTCCCCATGGGTCTGGTTTAGAAAAAACTGTAATTCTTACCTCGAAAGTGTTTTCTTTCAACCGCACAGCAAAACAGGAATAAAAAGATGAAAATTTTGGAATAAAATTCTCCTGGGGTAACAAAAGTACCCACTCTTCTAAAACCTGAAAAAAAATGAAGGAAGAACAATTAGGTAAAGCAGGAAATTAAAAATTTGGAGGTCAAGTTTAAGTGCATAGGATAGGTTTGACTTGGCAGTAGTAAATTTAGATTAAAAAATCCAAAGTAAACAAATATATTTTTATATATATAATATATGTATATGCACTTCAACATTCGAAACTAAAAGCATAATAACTTCAGTGATTTTCTTTTTAAAAACGACATAATTATAAAATAATTGAATGATTGCATCCTTTTATGTACAACTTGCAATAATTTCATCAATTATCAAAAATTAAATTGATATATAAAAATTAATTAATTAGTTTCAAGTTTAAACTTTTGATAAAAATCATCGAAAATCTAAAACAATTCACTTACTTAGAAATAAAATTACAGCGTGATAAAACCGCATGTTAAAATTTCTTACAGAAGAAAAAAGATTTGTACATTTATAATTACATGCATTCCTCGTCATCATTCATTAAAAGAAAAGTAATTATTGTAAAAATGTAAGGATTAAATTAGCACCTTGCAACTCAATCGTAAGCCAACCCATTTAAATTAAATCTTGACAACTAACGCAACCTCTGCAAGAAAAAAAGGCTCTAAAATTAAAGAAAATAACTTTGTCATATAAAAATGCGTTCGAATTACTTATTACAAAAAAAAATTTTCAAAATGCTGCAGTCTGTGACGATTCCGAAACATTTCGGTTTATTTTCAATTTGTACCATAAACCTAACTTTTAAAAACCCACACAAAATCACTTGAGTTTCAAACTGTAGTTTTTAAAATTGTTTTGGCATTCGTCACTCGTCCAGTGTTCCACCAAGAGCGATGTCTCGGATGCAAGCGCCGTTTCCACGCTGATCAACAACTGATGACGAAGTTGCTTCTTAATAACCTGCATGCTCTGTACAAGACACAAGTTTAACAGTAGAAAAACAATTCTTAGTGTAAACAAACCTGTAGTGATTGTCCCGCGATGACCTTGAGGACTGAAATCACCTCTTCCTGAAATTTATCAGGCCACAAAGTCCGCGTCACTAAACCTTGCCGTAATCCTTCAGCTGCCGTCAATTTGCGAGAAGCAAAAAATAATTCGCTCGCCTAAAACAAAACGCTTTTTGTTAAAAACAAAAAAGTTTTTATAAGTTTCCAACTTACCAAAGAATTGTGCATGATGTGGGGTAAGGTGAGCAAGTTACCCCCCTCGGCTGGACATCCTAAAACTGCATAAGGCGTGCTAAAAGTAGCAGTATCGCTTGCCAACACCATATCAAACAAAGGCAACATCGTTACGCCCAAACCTATGGTCGAACCGTGAACTCCGGCAACCAGAACTTTAGGAAATTTGGCCAAACACACCAAAAAATTTCTGTAGAAAATAAAAGCATTAAAATCAAACTCGCAATTGTTTAAATTTTGACAAAAGAAATTGATTTTCTTAAATAAAAATTGCAATAATTGCCAACTTGAAAACAATTCTCTTGGGATAAAACAAATGATACCATGGAAAATGCAATTTGATCTATGTAAATATATAACAGCTTATCTGAATATAAACATTTTTATGCCACTCCGGAATGTAGTATTATTCAGAACAATTATAAGAAGTTTTTCACAATTTTAGGACAAATGAGACCCTGCTGTCATCGTTTGCAAAAAAACTATAGAGTCCAGTGAATATGATAAAACCGCGACCCTATGCGGACACCTTGAACATCACTGTGGTCCTTTCACTTCGACATAATATTACATTCAACGTTCATCGTAACGTAGCTGACAGCTGATCGGTGTCGATAATATAGATAACTTAAATAAGCCCACCGCTGATTTAAATTATCACCACTTTTGGCGCTAGGTGGAAATTCACTCGGACTCTATAGCGGCTGTGTAATTTTTAAACATTTAATGTTCTGCCTCGTGGTATTGGAGAACTGCAGTCTATGCAGTTTATTTTTTTCAGTAGCAAATTGAAGAATTCTACATATTAAACTATTGAACGGAACAGTTGCATCTTTGAACAAAACGCCGTTGCATTTTTGCACCAAACAATTGCAGTCTTGAACCAAAACCAACTGAATTATTAAATCAAAATCAATTATATATTTGAATTGTTAAATAAAACAGTTGAATTATTTAACAAAACAATAAAATTGTTGAACCAAAAACAATTGAATATTAAAACAAAAACATGATTTCCACCAAACTTCTCAAAACAAATTCTCCGACGTCTCCAGGTTTTCTACGATTAACATTGATCATTTTTCTAACTTTTCGATATTTGGTCAATTTTAAAAATTAATTATAAAATCCTTTGGAAGGCACGTAAAGCCGGTGGGGTTCTCAAAAGGTGCTAGCAACATCTTTGAGGTATTAAATGCTGGAATACCCTCTTGAGGGAACAGGTAAATGATCTTGGTTATATCCTTGCATAAGAAACCTTAAATATATGTAAGATATTATTACTAACAAGTTTTTTCAATATTATTTTTATCATTAATTCTGATTTAAATTTGACCTGATCAATCATGGCTGAAATGATGTCCATCAATGATGGAAAATTACCTGGCAGTCGTTTTCCAAGAGGGACAACTGCCTTCTATTGTTCCTCTTTTGCTGCGTCCATGTGTATGATTCACATGAAAGTTCAAGTCAATAATATGTCGGATTAAAATCGAGGAATGTAAAAATCTAATGATACCTAGGAGTCTGGTCCAGTGTCAAATACCTATGACGTTATTGAAATTAAATAAAATTTGCTCACTTCACAGCATTGGCGTAGGTTTCGGCTACCGTCCTCCTTAGTTCGGGCAGCTGCAAATACAATTGGTTGTAGTCGATTCCTTGACAGAAAGAATTGCCATCTGAAGACACCAACACCACACGACATGACTCGTCATTTTGTAAAGCATCCAAAACTTCCTCCAACTCCTTCATAAGCTACAAAGAAAAAACATTAATTCAAAACGTCAACCCAACAAAATTGGAAACTTACCGAAGGCCCCAACGCCAAATGTCCGGACATGGATGTTGGTGCCAAAACCAACTGCACCAAGTTCTCATGCTTCCTAACACTCAAAGTCTCATAGTGTGCATATTGCGGATCATCAGTCGACAACCGATTAAAATTTTTAGCCATTTCCCGATTTAACGCCTGTTTATCTACCAAATTCGTTGGTTTTTCAAGATTAGCTTTCACTTTCTTCTTTTTCTTCTCGGGCGTGCTGTCTGGTGGTTTGTATGAGGAATCTCCATCGTCGTCGCTAGATTCACTCGAAAACGAACTGCTTGAATGACGCCTAATGATTCGCGAAGCGTCAGCCTGATCGGCGTAATTAAAACTCGGCGATGCAGGAGGACTGTGAACCGACCCGCTCATCGAGTCTTTCGATTTTTTACGTTGCATAATTGCTGCCGTAACGTCTTTCAAGGGCGACGGTTTTGGCGTGGATTCCTTCTTTCTTAACGAAATGGGCGAATCTTTCGTGCTACTCAACTGCAGCTCATTTTTGATTTCGTTCGTTTTATTCATCAGATCGCGTTGAGCCCTATCTAACGAAATCATTCCCTTCTTCTTTCTCTTATTCATTAGGTTTTGAACTTCGTCCGTATTTTTTACAGAATAAAGCAAATTAACTGCTCCTTCGTCCATTAAAAGTCTGTCTACCTCTGATAAGCGACCACCTTTCTTTTTGAGCGGCGACTTCTTTATCGCTTGCACCAGAGGTAGTTTATCTTTCGGCTTGGGAAGAACCTTCTCCTGATTTTTCTCTTGCATCACTTTGGTTTGAGGTGTAACTTTTTCGGCGACGGGTTTCACCTTGTCGTTACTCAACTTCAAGACCTTAATCTTTTTCTCGCTCTGCTTTGGAGTAACGGAGGCTTTTTCGCCGCTTTTGAACGTCTCGGCCAACTTGGGTGTTTTGAAAGGCGGCGACTTAACCGCAGGTGATGCTTCATCGGGATCCCAAATTTTCTTACGCTTAACGACACGCGAACTTTTACTGATGTAAGTATTAGGCGAAATCGCTCCTTTTGGTGAGGGTTCGGAAATTGGGACGGCTTGTTCCGACGTGGATAGCCTTTTTTTGGAAAGTACCACAGACATCGCCAACGGTTTTTTTTCCTTGACTTCTTTTGTTAGTGCAATTTCCTTTTTGTTTTCCTTTACCTCTTTTGTTTGAGCGGATTCCTTTTTGTTTTCCTTTACCTCTTTTGTTTGAGCAGACTCCTTTTTGTTTTCCTTCACCTCTTTTGTTTGAATGGATTCCTTTTTATCAGTCGATGGCTTTCTAACGCTTGCCGATTTCGTGGATTTTGGGAGACTAGAAGACAACTTTTGAGTTTCAGACGAAATTTTTGGTACAGAAGCCGTTGATTTCGTATCGATATTTTTGGGTTTGGGTTCCGCACTCTTTGTATCGGAGCTATTGGAATTTATTCTTTTGTTTTGTGATATTATAGATTGTATGTCTCCCGAAGGTTTGCGCTTTCGCGTGTAAGTCTTCATAACCGAACTTGACGAAAAACGGGGTACGATATTGAGGTCGTCGGAGGCAGGTTCGGTTTTCATTTCGGGTGCAGGTTTGGGGATTTTAGTGGCGCTCGCGACGTTTTTGTGAGAACTTGAGTTTCCCTTAGGCAATTCACGCAGTTGCTTCAGAGCCACTTCGCGTTCCCATTCTGCGGAATTCTTCTTTGCAAGAGTTGGGGACGCAGGTTTGCCGGCTTCTAAATTCCATTCGATATCGTCGTCACCTTCCAATAAGGCAATTAAATCCGAATTGGCAATTTTGCTCGAAGTGTCGACGTTTTTAACCGATTTTCGGAAACACCCAAATCCATTTTATTTGGCGTGTTTGGAAGAGTAGACGACGATGGCGATGAGGCAACAGCCGAACTTTTGATAACTTTTTCGTTCGATTCGTTGTCTAATTTTCTGGCGAGTCGTTGGGTGAGTTTTTTAGTGAAGAAAATGTCGCCGCCTTGAGGAAGTTCGGCGGACGACTGTCTCAGTCGCGAACGTTCCATGATTTCTTCCGTTATTTCTTGTTTCGAAACGATTTGACTGGTTAAATTACGGTAAGGAATTTTTACACCCAGGCGAGGTTTCAATAAAACGCGCCCGTTTTTCACAGGATCCTCCAGTGGATTATCGACGTTTCGCCCAAAACGTGGCAGGGTATGCTGGCGAGGACGCTATTTTCTTGTTCAATCGGTTTAACGTCCTCTACTTCTTCCGGATCATCTTCATTTAATTCCACCTCTTCCTCTTCTATCACAACGTTTTCGTCGATTATGATGTGATCTTCGTCCATATTCTCGATAACGTTGTCTTGGAGAGTAACTTCTATGGAATTTTCCTGTGTCAATGTAATAATGGGGACGTCCTCCACGGCAGTTACAACTTCTTCGACCTTTTGGTTGCCGTTAATAGAAGACATCCCTTCCACGTAAGTAGAATTTAAATTTGTTGGTTGCAGCACCGGTTCTTCCATTAAACAGTAATCTTGAATCAAAATTTCAGATTCGTTTTCCTCCAATGATATTTTACCGTTATCAACCGCATGCTTCTCACTTAAGGCACTATTTAGTGGAAATTCGCTCTTGAAATCTTCAACTGGTGTTTCCAAATTTTCTTCGACTACCACCACGGTTTCACTCTCCTCCGCAAGAACAGCTTCCGATACCGGAGGATTATTTGTGTTGCAAATTTCGGTAGGAAAATCCTTCACTTTGTCAAGCATCTCCTTTTCAACTGCACAAACTTCCGTCACAGAAAGAGGTTCGGTAGTGGGATGTACAACGGAAACGCTTTGAAAGGTTTCGACTACAGGAGAAGCTTCGATAGGAGTTTCAACTTCGTTTGAAATCTCCACTACTTTAGGAGCTTCAACTGTGGGGATTGCAAGTTCCACTAAAGCGACTTCATTGCAAGCCTCCAGCGAAGGCATATCAATTACATTTGAAACGGCCACATTCACACCCTTATCTTGGGTACCACTAACCAAACACTCGCCGCGAGTGGGTTCCTCCATTTTACAAACCTGAAACGAACCAAGAAATTGAAAAACATCAACGCGAAACTGAGGCACACAAAACCGCAACGAATTAACAATCTTACACCACGTAAATAAAAGTAACAAGAAAACTTACCCAGAAATTGCCCGGGCGATAAAATTCCAATTAACTGCGTCACAAAAGTTTCAACCCGCAACCCTCCTATTATCACCACACCTAAATACGTTAAAATTGCATAATTGTAATCTTTTACCAATCAAAATAATAATCGAGCGTCGTATAATTTTATAACACAATCACAATTTGCTTCGGCCATTTTGAGTCAAATTTTAGTTTACAAAGTTTGCGTCATCAAAACACATCGCTGTAGCCAGGGTAGCCACGCGCGCGGTAATAAAAACTCCATATCGAAATTCTCGAATAAAATGGAAAATATTTTATTTATTTACGTAAGGCATTAGGATAATTTAGGAAATCCGAATGAATTACCTTTTCAATATCCTGGTTGTGCGTATTGCGTTATTGGCGTAATATTGCCAAAAATTTACTTATTTCAATTTTCACACTTAAAGTTTTTAATTTTGTACGAACCTATAATTACAGTTAATAATATACATACAAAACGTAAACATTTTAAATACCAATAATTAAATTGGTCATTATTTATTTAGGCAACTGTACAATAATTCGAAATCTCAAATTCAAATGTGAAGTTACTTCCACTGTTTTTGTACAGATTTGTCGGGTTGGTAGCGGAGACACATCCGGTGAATAAAGTGTCACTTTTTTTGACTTTTGATGTCGGAATATTGCGAATCCGCGAGACAGAAATTTTCACGTTTGTATAATCAGCCATGTTGACCCGAACGAAATGATTTTAGTATTTCATGTCGACATTTTTTAATTTATTTACTACAAATTCGTAACGGACATTATGCCAAAGTGCGATGTAAAAACGAGATACATTCCCGCAACTTTTGCTTGGGCACTTCTGCTGGGCGCAACTACTCTCTTTTTCTATTTTCCGTAAGTTGTCTTATGTAATTTACCTTCGTTTTACTTCACCTGTGTATTTTTAGGGCTCAGTATTACATATTTCGTTATCCATGGGTGCCAATATTTCAAGGACTGATCGCGTTTTTGGTGCTAGCAAATTTTACCTTAGCGACTTTTATGGACCCAGGTGTTATACCCAAAGGTTGTTATCTTTTATTTTGTTTTTTCTCCTTCTGAACTCACTTTTACAGCTCCACCTGACGAAGATCGCGAAGACGATTTTAGAGCGCCGTTGTACAAAAATGTTGACATTAACGGGATCACCGTAAGGATGAAATGGTGTGTCACTTGTAAATTTTATCGCCCTCCTAGGTGTTCCCATTGTAGTGTTTGTAATCATTGTATAGAAGTGAGTATGCGTTTAGTTTCATTTTCATGTTTTTACGATCCTTTTTGTAGACTTTCGATCATCACTGTCCGTGGGTGAACAACTGTATAGGAAGGCGGAACTATAGATTCTTTTTTTTCTTTTTATTATCATTAAGTGTACATATGATTAGTATTTTTACATTAAGCCTAATATTTGTGTTACAAAATAAGAATAGATTATCGGAGGTTGAACCAATTATAGCGTAAGTTGCCACCTATCCTGCCTACTCTGCCCCCTTTAACTTGCTTTGTTTTAGTATGATCTTGATGAGCATCATAGGAATTCTTGCCATCCCAATATTTGGACTCACCGGCTTCCATATGGTTTTAGTGTCGAGGGGGCGCACCACCAACGAACAAGTGACCGGCAAGTTTAAAGGTGGTTACAATCCATTCTCCAGAGGCTGCTGGGATAATTGCTGTTACACACAATGCGGTCCCCAATTTCCTAGTCTAATTAAACCCGGCAAATATGTAGTGAAACGGAAGCACTGTTCTCACGGACCAATCGCAACGATCACGAACGATAACCAAGTTAAAACGTACATGGACAATAGCAATGGTGTCAGAAACATCAACTCTAATGCATATAATAAGGTAAACTACTTCATTTGTTGTTAGAGCGGGCAGTACCTTCAGAACAAGCCAACTCAACGTAAAGATACTTTTGAGTTTAAATTATACAGTTTTAGCAGACCTCAGGGATACCTAGATACTGTTTAGATTTATTTTTATTAAGTATCTTGGAAAAATATCTCTTAGTTCTATTTGTTGTAACATATTAAACAACTTTTTCCAATCATTTTGTAGCTTCCCAATTATTTCCTGTTATGACCCCCCCACCTTTCCTTTTATTCTTGTCTTGGAAAACATGAGTAAGAAGTTTTCGGTGTATTTTTCACTTGGACAGTTAATTTGTGTTATTGTAGCTTTCGCCTGGAAGAGACGGATCCGATTTGGACATGGAACCATCAGCATCACAATCTCAGGACTGCGAACCGACACCGCCATTGCAAAGACACGGATCGAAGAGTAACTTCTTTTTACCACCTGTGGAGGGCGAATCTCCCCGGCACCCGCGACATTACCCGAGGTGTAGTCCTCATCCCAGACCGAGAGGACTAGACCCGCTGCGTAGTGGTACGCCCGAAAGTCTAAACGCTCAGCGTCCATCGCCCACCATGCAGCAACGCATCAAAGCGTTGGGCGTGCCCACACCTTTGGCCATGTCCAGTCCGATTCGACGGTAAGCATAACTTTCAAGCATGTTTGCGTTGAACAAAGTTGAGATGTAATTCTGCATGTGCTCTCATTCGTCTTGTTTTTCTTCATTTTCACTCTTACAAAAAATAATTTACATTTGCGGGAACTACAAGTCAATTTTTAAACAAAACGAGGAAAAGAGCCTCTGGGTGCAGTAATTGGGTTAAAAAAAGTATCTGTCTACATTGTGTTTTTAAGGTTTCAAAGCTTTACACATAATTTTGGGATGGTAAACACGCGATTGGTGTCTAGAAATAGAAATTCAGCTGGCGTTAATCTCCAATCGGTTGTTTTAATTTTCTACAGATTAAGTTGCTTTAAATGCTCACACAATAATTATATCTTCAGTTGCATTTTAATTAAACCCGAAAATTAAATTTTCAACAAATTAAGAATAAAAAGAGTTATAAGCTATTAAATCGCTGAACGTGGTACGGTTATTTTAACCTATCATTATATTACAGTATCGGATCTGCTAATCTTACGGGAGTTTTGAAAACGATTAATTGGAATTGAACATCTGTTGAAATGTGAAGCCATAAATAATTGAAACTAAGAATAATTCTTAACAATTGCAATTAAAATGATTTGCTATCTTAAAGTTATCGATCCGAACCTTTAAAACAACATAAAATGCAAGATAGTGACCAGGGTGTACACTAAACCCCAGTATATATTAACATTTCTACGAAAAAAAGCAGCATCATAAAGTTTGTGCATAATATTTCAACATTTAATATTCTGTATTCCGATACTTGGGCACTGGGGGGTGCTCCCGATGAAAATAATTTGGACAAACCGGGGGGTCTGGGGGGTGTGGAACACCCTCCAGTACACAAATGTCTGGAATCAGAACATAAAATGTTTTGCTGTGTTTTCCAAAAATAGTAAAAAACTGGAGATCTGTCAAGAACATAAAATGAAAGGTAGCAACAGAGGGAGGGCAGAATGTTAAATGTTTAAAATTTATCAAAAATAAACGTTTTTTGAAGACCTGTGATAAAATTAAAATAAATATTACAAAAAATTCAAATTTATTGTTTATAGTTTAATATTTGTAATTATAAATGTTTATTAACTTGTGAAATTATGTTGAATAATATATTTTAAAAATTACAAGTTTAATGAAATTTGAAAATTTTCCAACTTACATTTTGGTCTAAGACTGATGAGTTCTTGAAAAGACTAAACCACTTATGCGCAACAGGATTTTAAACTAAAATGTAAGTTGGAAAATTTTCAAATTTAATTAAACTTATAATTTTTAAAATATTTTATTCAACATTTAATATTATTATTCAATTGTTTTTACCAGAATAGTGATTAACAGTGTCACATTATAGCTATAGCAACAATCAATATGCTGAAATTTGTAATTAATTACTGAAAAAATAGTCTTCATAGACAGGGGGGCCTGAGAAAAATGTTTTTCTTCAGTTTTATGATACGATTTTTAACTTTCTTAGAAAGGACGAGATATCCAGGGGTATTCCAGAACCCCCGAGTCTACCATATATACCTTCTGAAATACCCCTAGTGCCTCAGTACCGAGACGCAAAACATGAAATGTTTAAAAATTCTGAAGAAGTTTTGTAATGCTGAATTCTTTCATTTAGTATCGAAATGGAATGGGGGTATGGAACACCCTCCAGTCCACCGATATCGGGAATCAGAACATTAGTTTTTCTGTATTATCCACACTTTCAATTTTCTTGGGAATGGTGATAAAATCAGAAAATATTTGATATCTCAAACTGCCCCCCCCCCCGGTCGTTATCTTTCATATTATGTTCTTGACAGATCCCCCCCAGTTTTTTTTTCTATTTTTGAAAAACGCAGCAAAATATTTTGTTCTGCTTCTTGATATTGGTGCACTGGAGGGTGTTCCACACCCCCCAGACCCCCCGGTTTTCCCGAATTATTTTTGTTGGGAACACCTTCAAATGCCCAAGTATCGGGATACAAAATATTAAATGCTTACAAATTATGAAAAAGCTATACCCCAGTACTCCAATATCTGCAGATAGACCACATTAAATGCTTTTAATTTTCTTAGCAATGGTGGGATAATTGCAGGATATTCTATATCCCCAAGACCGCCCGAATTATACCCACAGAACCGCGAGACAAACACAAAATATATTTAAAAATTATGAAGAAGTTTTGTAATGCTGAAATCTTCCATTTGGTATCGAAAAAATAATTTACATAAACTGGGGGGTGTGGAACACCCTCCAGTGCCCAAGTATTGAGATAAAGAATATTAAATGTTTAAAAATGATGAAAAAACTATACCCTCAGTGTTCCAACATCTGTAGACAGAACATTAAATGCTTTTAATTTTTTTAGCAATGGGGATAACTGGAGGGTATTGCATACCCCTAGATTTCCGGTTTATACATTTTGAAATGCCTCCAATGACGCAGGACCGGGAGACATAAAATGTTTAAAAATTATGAAGAAGTTTTGTAATGCTGAAATCTTTCATTCACTATTGAAAAATAATTTAGTATGGAATACCTTCCAGTTCACCAATATCGAGAATATTAGTTTTTCATGTATTATCCACAAGTTTTATAATACACTTTTAATTTTCTTGGGAATGGTGAGCTGATCAGGGAGTATTTAATATGCCCCCCGGTTGCTACATTTTATTTTATGTTCTTGGCAGTTCCCCAGTTTTGTTTACTATTTTTGGAAACAGCAAAATGTTTTATGTTCTGATTCCCGATATTGGTGCACTAGAGGGTGTTGCAGACCCCTCCGGTTTGCCCATATTATTTTTATCAGGAACACTTTCCAGCGCCGTAGTATTAGGATACAGAATATTAAATGTTTATTAAATTAAAAGATTAACAGGTTAACTGAACAATTAAATGAATTTCTTTTGAAGATTTCAGCAGTGGGTTAATGACAACAATAATTAATTAATTAATAAGAGTATTAATTTCACAGCCTAGTAATTTTCAATTTTTTTTTAACTTTACATTTCAACAGATGTGCATTTGTTACAATAATTACCACATGTAAAAAGTGGCCATTATCAACCGTTAATAAGGTACTAAGTGATTATTCTGCAATATAATGACTTGATCTCGACACTGGTTGTTTCACAAGGGGCACAACACTTCACACATAGTCCCCAATGAACTCAAATAAGTTCATCTCTTTCTGTGCGCATATTGTTAATGGTGAAAATAAATATGGAATATTTATTGTCTCGACAAATTTTTTTGCGTTCAGTTTCCAGTTAAAGATAATCGAAAAACAAAATTTAGGTTTAGACACCAAACCGACCCAAAATTAGGTGAAAAGCTTTACCAAACTGCGAATTTGGCTGCCAACGCTTATCGAGCCGACCTGAATCTCTTGGTTTTGTTTTTAGGTGGCCCTGATAACAATGTAAGCTCGGCTTTGCGTTCTTTTGTTTTTACATGTTCTTGCTAGATTTTTTTTTAGTAGTTGCTTGCCTCTTCACAGATCTAACCCCAGCACTCCCACACAGCCTCGACGACCAGATTTTATTGGTGTAGCTGTGAATCATCAACCCACCGGATATTACGACTTCCAAACGAACCAAACGAGTCAAATGCAGCGTCAGATGGCGTCGCAGAATTACGGAAGTCCACAAAGACGGTTTATGTCCGAAGGCGAATTGGTACGACAGGAAGCTCAACTTTCGTATCCGCGTTCGAACAACACCGTGGATAATATCAGAGAGTTGGCGAATTCTCCTCAACGCGGTGTTTACATGTGGAAGGACACATCGCCCGGTTATCCACCACCTGCTCAAGCTCAAGAATTTTATCGTTCTAATCCTACTAGTCCTACGCAACAGGCGTCTTATAATGCGCCCCAACGATCATATCATCCAGCTGTGCGCGGCGGTGTCGCCGTTTATCCTCCCCAAAGTCCTCAAGTGCATCGCAAAAATCAGTTAGGCGCGGCAAATCCTCCCGTGCCCGACAATCGTAGACGTCCTATGTCGTTTGTTAGGGCGTTAGAGATGTCTGACTCTGTGGAATTGACGGGACCTAGTTTGCAGTGTACGGGACATTTACCTATTCGTCCTTCGACGCCGGATCGCGCTAGTGTGTACGACATGAACTACGAAATATCAGTATAGGGTCGGTGCTGGCACTCTCGGATTGCCGAATGAGTGCATTTTGTTTCTCTGCATCAGAGAATCGAGATCTACGGGAAACGATTGCTTCAGTATGTAGTACTAATTAACTTTTATTTATCGTTTTATTTTTGAGATATAAAATATTTTAATTATTTATTTTAATTGTTTGCCGTAAATCTCCGTAACTTAGACAAAAATTTAATGGGGGAGGGGTAGATAGGCAGTTGTTTATGGACCACAATTAACTTCTAATCAAGTGTGTACTGTGTATATTCTACATGTTATTTGTTGTATTAATGTTTAAATTTTTTGTAATTTAATCGTGTGAATGTTTTTAAAAAATGCAGTTTTTACAAAAAGTGCAGCTTTTCTGTTTTATAATCGTTAACTTGTTTTTTATATAAACTTATTATATGTGTGTGCGTGTGTGTGTGAGTACGACGATTTGAGTCTGTACCTACCTGACTATATTGTAACAATAAGCGCGATTCTTACATCGGCGCCAGCTCTGGTGTTAAAATTATTATTTTATCGATTAGCGCCTGCTACCATGTGCAATTAGTTGTGACGATACAGGCGATGTTTGAATACACTCTGACGTCACGCTAATGACGCATATCGTAATTTTATAAAGAAAAACTATATATTACATTTTGTGTTCACTAGTACCAGCACCGGCGCCGAAAGAAGAAATCTCGCTACAGGGATGTGACGGGTACAGAAACCACCCGGTATTTTGAATTTCTCGCCAAATCTTTTAATCTCTGATTTCAAAATGTCGGACTTGGGGCATTCAATCCCAGTTTATTTTATTCCAATAGAATTGCACCCGTTACATCGCGACGAATAGGAGTACTATTAAGAAATGTTTTTGTTTCTTTTTTATAAAAAGAGGTCTACCTATTTGAGTGTAAATTAAAATGATTCTAACGGTGTAAGATTAAAAAAATATATTAATGATTTAATAACATTTTTCCACTGTTGCAGTAATTTTTTCTACAAAAGCTTGAAAATTTGTGTTTTGTGTTCTTTCATTTACTTGCAAGCATGTAAATTATCCTTTCCTAGATTCTTTCTTTATAGGTAAGTAAGGTAATTGAAGAAAGTTGTGGAAGTATTTATAACTTCGTCCTACCTGGAAGGAGCTCCCTTGAAGTTTGTAAGTATGGATATCTTCTTAAAATATCTTCGATAAAATCTTAAAGCGAAGAAACTATAGTTGAGAAAACTCCTTACATTTTTATTAATAAAAATCACCTCTTCCTATTTACAATTTCGATACTTTCTGAAAAAGCCCCTAAAAATTTTTGAAAACTGCTCGTTTCTAATTTTGAACAACAGATGGCGACGCTTAAAAATGTTGCACAGTTCAGTCCATGATTCTTATATTCTGTGAGTCCATGGTTCAAACCATAGATAAGAAAGAGTCAAACATTAAAGCGGGCACATATTTTTGTAGTGTATGAGGTCTATTATTGAGTATTTTGTATTCCTACCCCCACGTTGCCAGATAAAACGCGGTTCTGCGCAGTTCTAGTACCGACGTGGTGGGAGACTTGTGAAGCACGTGCACAAAATGTTCCCATCCCTTATCGAAATTTTTATCTTTTAATTTTCGTCGGACATTTATTAATTTCTTAAAAGTGCATTTTCGTTATTCTTTTTTGCCAAAAAATTCGACTTCCCATCGTCAAAAATGGCTTTAGGTGCAAACATAACAGAAAGCGACGGGAATTCCGTGCCCGACGACACTAACAAATTTGCAACAATCGAAAATAATGAAATTGTTAAAAGCGGTAAGCCTTTTTTGTTACTGTCATTTTTTGTGCTCGGTATTTTTTCATTACGTAACGTCAACCTTTAAGGTTAGAAATTTTTGTGTTGTTCGTTTTTTTTCCCTTTTTTTGAATGAACCTGTGTTGCAATTGGTGTGTTTTCGTAACTGATAAATGCTTCTGACTTTTTAAAAATTTGTTAATCAAATAATCAAGCGAACTTGGACCTTAAGTCCGATCGCCATTTAAACGAAGCGGAACACATAAATACTAACCTATGTCACGTTTTCTTGTAGATAAATTGAAAGATGATCCGGAAAAAGTGGAGCCTGCCGACGTTGACGACGAAAATGATAGCAAAAAGGACGAAGTGGTCTACATTCAGGATTTGGGTTTTTCAGTTAAAATTGTCAGCCCTGGTTCCGAGTCCTTTGACATTCAGGTTTCCAGCATGGAATTGGTGCAAGAGATTCATCAACTCTTAATGGACCGCGAAGACACCTGCCACCGCACCTGTTTTTCGCTGCAGTTGGATGGTAATCCTTTGGACAATTTTGCCGAGTTAAAAAATATCGAGGGGTTGAAAGAGGGTTCGGTTATTAAAGTGGTGGAGGAGCCGTACACGATGAGAGAGGCTCGAATTCACGTGAGGCATGTTAGGGATTTGTTAAAATCTTTAGATCCCGCAGACGCTTACAACGGCATCGAGTGCAACTCCTTAAGTTTCTTAAATGCCGTAACTCAAGGTGATATTTTAGAAAAGAAGAAGTCGCGACCGGAGAGCGTCGATTGTACTCCACCAGATTTCATCATGCCCGATTGCAAAGAACGACCGTTGACCGCCATTCACCCACAACTGAAGGACCAAAAGGTTGCTCAGTGCATCAAAGTACGTTCTTGAGGGTTGGTTGACAATTTTTGATGTTGTGGTTTTGTAGGTTATAACCAGTTCGGCGTGGAATCCACCCCCTGGGCCCAGAAAACTTCACGGTGATCTCATGTACCTCTACGTTGTTACCTTGGAAGACAAGCATTATCACATATCTGCCTGCTCAAGAGGTTTTTACATAAACCAGTAAGTTTTTGAACACTTAGTCGTCTCGGTTATTAGACAATCAGCCTTCCCGGGTGCAATCCAACTGATTACCTTCATCCCTCCACAAACATGATTAAATTAATTTTCAGGACGTTCACATGCACGATTAACTGCTAATAAGAATTTTGTTGACATTGTTTTATCTTGTTTTAATGACACTATTAACTACAACAGCATAGTCCTAAACATCTTTCATCGAGCAGTGCCAATAATGCCTACAGATTAACATTACATTCGAAGTTTTACTGGAAGAAAAAAAGCTGATGGGTGAAGTTTTTTAACTAATGAAAAATTTTCTGTTATTAAAATAGATAAGCTGAAATCTTCAATTCACTTCTGATAAAAAGGAACTGTGTTGACTGGGGTGGAACACTCTCCAGTGCCCAAGTATAGGGATGGAGACTGTTAAATGTTTAAAAATTATTTCGGTTTCTTAAGAATGATAACATATCTAGGGGGTTTTCTCTACCTCTTGTCTTTTGGTAATTCTGGCCCCCCTAGTGTGGCAATGAATTAAACAAAATTTATAATCTGCGCACAAGTAATTTTAGTTTAAATTCAAATTTTGTGTGAAAAATTTTTTAGAAAAAAATTCTAAAAAGTAGAATTGTAGAATAGAAAAGTAACGGCAGCAGAGCATCATAAAAATAATACAAATATGCTGGGGAATTTTCAACAATATAAAATAAAAGACGGAAACGGGAGATTTGGAATATCCCCCATGAAATCATTATTCCCAAGAAAATCAAAGTGTTATCTAGCAACGGCCAAGTGGATATGCTGAAATCTTCAATTCACTTTTGATAAAAAATAAACTGCATAAACCGGGGGGTGTGGAACGCTTTCTAGTGCCTAAGTATTGGGATGCAGAATATTTATAAATTATGAAGAAGCCGATAAAAATAATTTAGGCAAACCGGGGGGTGTGGAACACCCTCCAGTGCACAGATATCAGGAATCAGAGCAATAGTTTTTCTATATTATCCTCAAGTTTTACAGCACACTTTTAATTTTCTTGGCAATGGTGAGATAATCGGGGAGTATTTGATATCCCAAACTGCCTCTCCCCCGGTTGCTACCTTTCATTTTATGTTCTTGACAGATCCTCAGTTTTTTTACTATTTTTGGAAAACAGCAAAACATTTTATGTTCTGATTCCCGATATTGGTGCACTGGAGGGCGTTCCACACCCCCCAGACTCTCCGGTTTGCCCAAATTATTTTTATCGGCTTCTTCATAATTTTTAAATATTTAATATTCTGTATCCCGATACTCGGACACTAGAGGGTGTTCCAGACCCCGGTTTATGCAAATTGTTTTTGATACTGAATTCAGCATTACGAAACTTCTTAATTTTTAAATGTTCCATGTTTTGTTTCCGGGTACTGCAACATTGAGGGTATAAAATACCCTTGAGCTCTTTCTCATCATTATTAAAAAAATTGTATCGTAAAGTACCTGGATAATGGAGAGACAGATTTAATGTTCTGTTTCTAGATATTAGGGCATTAGGGTTTTCCCTACCTTCCGGCCCCCCAGTCTATGCAGATTACTTGTTTTTCAATTTAAGCGCATAGCATCTAGAGCATTCTAACCCCAGAAATTCCCAATGTTAAAAATAAATTATGAATAATAATCAACGACTGACAAAACGGTCGCACCTTTGCGCTTCAGTGCGTCAACTATTTAGCCGCGCGCCTCGGTTCGAATCTGGGCTCGGGTAAGAAATTTATTCTGATTGTCTTCCACGCTAACATGTTTGGCAAGCGAGACGTGTGTAACCACCAGAACCTTTTAAGAAAACCAAACCAATCTTTTACAGAGAGGTTTGGGGGAAACTGGGAGAGGCTTATGTTCAGGAGTGGACGAATGCAGACTGAAGAAGAAGAAGAAAAAATCCACGAATGTGAATGTTTGTGTGGTGTAATATAATATGTAGATTCGAGTGGCGTTCATTCTTGACCTAACCGACGTATTAATTTTTAACAGCCCCCAGACCCCCTGGTTTAAACTGGTTATTTTTATCAGAAGTGAATTTAAAATTTCAGCATGTCCATTTGGTCGTTGCTATAGTAACATGACATTTTTAATTACTATTGCGATACAATCGTTGATAATAGGAAATTTTTCATAAATTTGAAAAACTTTTCACCAAATAGTGATTTCATATGATTTTGAGCACCTAGTGACGTTTAATAATCTAAGATGGCAAACCCGGTGAGACCTCAAATGCTATTCTGCAAATTTACGTAAATTTATAGGTTTAAAATTGAATTTTTTATTATGATTTAAAAATTATACATTAGTTTGTTTACATTATTTACATTTGAAGCGCTCTCAAAAAGGCTGTGCTCATAACTTGTATTCTTTTTACCTTGGTTACTGCATGCAGACCATGAAGGATGCACTTAGTATCGGATCTATGGGTGAGGGCTCTAAAACTTTAAAATGAAGCAAATTAAATTTACTTGAGTATGAAAATTCTAAAATATTAAACGATTTTGTATTAAATTAGTAACTTGATACAAGTTACCCCTCCCCTGTTTGTGATGGTGAAAGCCGCTAGTTGTACCATGTGCATTTTGTTGAAAACAAAATTTACTACAAGAAAGCATTTTTCATGCTACGAAAGCTAATTTTCTTATTGCTGCACGTATAGTTAACTATAATAAGCTACTCGAATTTCATGTAAAGATTATCGGAATATTTTTATGTCGGTGAGTATTTCTCGAACATACCCTTTATACTCAGTCAACCGATCATTTTTAGTCCTTCATGAGGTAAGAAACTCCTTACCTGCGTGACTTTCAATTTTATATTTTAAAAACAGAATTTATTTCCTGCTGGGAAGGCTGAAATTTTTTTGCACTACCCCCAAACGGGAACGAATGGAGATTATGAGTATTATTTGAATTTTCGTGTTTAGGTCAACAGATCAGGAATTTAACCCCAAATCAGCTACGCCTAGTCACTTGTGCCACTCTTTGATCGAATTGCTTAACCAAATATCGCCACTGTTTAAACGAAATTTTACCACATTGCAAAAGAAACGCAGTCAGCGCCATCCCTTGAGCGGGTTGTCACGCCATACCAGGTTTATTCGTGGACGGCACCCACCTTGGATCACACACTTGACGCAATTCGTGCCGAAGACAGTAAGTCACTACCGATTTCCTGGGGATATCTTTCTAATTTATTTTGCAGCTTTTTCATCAAAATTGGGGTACGAGGAGCACATACCTGGACAGACGCGAGATTGGAATGAGGAGTTACAAACAACTAGGGAATTGTCGCGCAAAAGCATGCCGGAACGTTTGCTGCGAGAAAGGGCGATTTTTAAGGTGCACAGTGATTTTGTGGCTGCTGCAACACGCGGTGCGGTAGCCGTCATCGACGGAAATGTGATGGCTATAAATCCAGGCGAAGAAGCCAAAATGCAAATGTTTATATGGAACAACATATTCTTTTCGCTAGGTTTCGACGTGCGCGATCATTACAAGGAACTAGGTGGAGATGCGGCTGCTTTTGTTGCTCCGGTTAGTTTTATAAATATTATTTATGCTCAAGGATGACGTTTGTTTTCAATTTTAGAGAAATGACTTGCAAGGAGTGAGGGTGTACAGTAATGTGGATTTAGCTGGACTTTATACTTTAGGAACTGTCGTGATCGATTATCGCGGGTACCGAGTGACTGCTCAATCCATCATTCCAGGTATTTTAGAACGCGAACAGGAGCAATCGGTTGTTTACGGATCAATCGACTTTGGAAAGACTGTTTTAACGCACGAGAAGTACCTCGAGTTGGTAAGGATAAGAAATTACTCCTACTTTTATATTTTTTAATATCTTAACCTGCAGTTGAGTAAAGCTGGACAACAATTAAAAATTCTACCTCACCACGTTTTGAACGAGAAAGACGAACCAATTGAGCTGTGTTCAAGTGTTGAATGCAAAGGCATAATCGGAAACGATGGACGCTATTACATTTTGGACCTGTTACGTACTTTTCCACCAGACGTCAACTTTCTCATTCGTAAATTACCCCTTCTCCCCTACAAGTTGGATTCAAGTTAACTTGTTTTTGTTGTAGTGGAAGAAGAGTTGAGCAAAGAAGTAAAATCACTTGGATTTCCCATTGAACACAAACACAAGCTTTGTTGTTTACGTCAAGAGTTGATTGATAGTTTCGTCGAAACACGGTACATGATGTTTGTAAAATACGCCGCCTACCACCTGCAACAGTTGAGTTTACGTAAAAATGCAGAAATTACCAATGAGAAGGAAGAAAACAAAAATGAAAATGAAGTTGATAAAGACGCTAAACCACTGGAAGCTGAAGAAGCCAAGAAAATTGTTGAGAGCATAACAGATAAAAATAAAAACGAATGTAAATACCTTTTTGAAATCAAAAATAATCTCAATTTTGTCAGTCCGGTAAAGCTTGGACTAAAAAGTTATCTTAAAAATAATTGAGATGCTGAACAAAGCAGTTAAATCACAGTAGTTTTGCTCCGTGTAAATACCGTTGAATTTGATTCCTTAAAGTGTGCACACTTGATGCTTAGGCCCAAAAACACTGTAACGCTTATCCGTTTGCTTCAATAGTTAAATTATTTTTTGTGCACTAATTCAATTCTTGTTGGACAATTCAACCATTTTCATTATTAACAATTCAATTCAGGAAAAACCTGGAAAAAATTTTGTTTTGAAAATTTCAGAGAGAACCCTGTACAATGCAATTGTTTTAGCTCTTTTGTCAATATTTCGGCTGTTTGGTTTAATAATTCAACTGTTTTGTTCAATATTTTAATTATTATTTTTAGTTCAATAATGTAATTGTTTTGGTTAAACAATTCAATTGTTTTGCTTCATAGTTCAACTGGTTTGCTGAACAATTCAACTGTTTTATGCCAAAAATAGTTATTTGTCCAAAACTGCATTTATTTTGTTTAATAATTTTACTGATTTCGAAAAATCAGGGAATTTGTTTGAGAAAAGAAGTCAATATCTTTTTAAAACCGAACTTTAAATTTTGTTTTTAGACGAAGAAAGCACAAAGGACATTGTTAAATCCGCCGCGAAAGCAGTTGGTTCGCTCAAAGAAACTGAATTTGACATTCGTTTCAACCCAGATGTGTATTCACAAGGCATTCGTCACTGCGATGACTTGGACTCTTCGATTATTAAGCAAAGACAACTAGTGAAAGATGCTGCTGATTTTCTCTTAACCGTTCAAATTCCTACATTTGTAAGTTATTTTAATCGTTTTCGAATATCTCACTTCCGATTTTGGATTTTTTTAGATACGTGACTGTTTGGATCATTCTTCTGCTCCAATGGACGGTTGCACGTTATCAGAGGCGCTGCACAATCGAGGTATCAACATTCGTTACTTGGGCAAAGTGTGTAATCTTTTGAGTCGCATTAAGCACCTTGAATACCTGCACAGTATCGCCGCGGGAGAGGTACTTATGCGCTCCGTCAAGCACATTTTCACCTTGTACCTGCAAGGAACGGAATTGATCAATTTGTCCTCTGCCATCGCCCACTTTCTAAACTGTTTTCTTTATTCTGGTACAATCAATAATCCACAAAGTGCAGAAGATGTAAGTTAACAAAATTTTCTATTATAGATTTTCTAGAGACAAAGTTTCTTTGTTGTAGAATAAAAATAATAGGAAACGAAATCGTCGTCGAGGCCGAACTAACCCATTAGTTTGCGTGGACAACAATGAATGGGCAACCTTAACCCCGAAATCCTTATGGACTCAAATTAAAACCGAATTGAAAGCTTACTTTGACTACGAATTACTTTCAAATGACATCGACTCGACGGTGAAGTCTACGCTCTCCAAAAAGTTTCTCTCTTGCGCTCGTTTTGCATCAAAACCGCTTACAAATTTTGTTACGTGATTATAATTTTGAATCAAAAAATAAACCGATTTTTGCGGAAGAAGACATAATCAACATATTCCCAGTGGTCAAGCACATCAATCCACGAGCTACAGATGCACTTCATTTTTACACCACCGGGCAGGGTAAAATTCAACAGGGATTCCTAAAAGACGGTTACGAATTGATAAGTGAAGCGTTGAACCTCCTGAATCACGTTTATGGCGCAATGCATCCGGAAATTGTTCAGTGTCTTCGTATGATTGCGCGCTTGAACTATATCATGGGGGAACACGCGGAAGCCATGGCTTATCAGCAGAAGGCAGTTTTGATGTCTGAACGAGTGAACGGTATTGATCACCCTTGCACCATAACAGAATACGCTAACTTGGCGTTGTACTGTTTCGCCAACAGTCAAGTCAGTACTGCTCTGAAGTTATTGTACAGAGCACGCTACTTAGCACTGATTGTATGTGGAGAAAATCATCCGGAAGTGGCCTTACTCGACGTAAGTCAATTTTTTCTAAAAAGAAAAAGTTTTAGTTTGAGTTTTTAGAGCAACATAAGTCTGATTTTGCACGCTGTTGGAGAGTATGAATTATCGCTACGCTTCTTGGAGAAGGCTTTGGCGCTGAACATAAAATATTACGGAGCCAAATCGTTGAAAGTGGCTCTCAATTACCACCTGGTTGCACGAACGCAAAGCTGTATGGGTAATTTTAGATCGGCACTGAACAGCGAAAAGGAAGCCTATTTGATTTACAAACAACAGGTAGCTATTAAATTTTTTTATCTATTGATGAAAGTCAGTTTTAAGCTTATTGCAATTTTCTCCACTTTGGTTTGTAATTACGACGGAAATTGTGCATTTCTAATTTCTTTGTTGGTGCCAGCTAGTTCTTCAATGGTGCCGCTTTTTTTGAATCAAGGTTTTGAATAAAATACAAAAATTTAACTGGGTTAAAGCAATAAAATTTCTACTCTACAGGTTGATTGCTTTAAAATAAAAAATTATGTTTACAGTTTGGCGAAACGCACGACAAAACGAGAGAGTCGTCGGAATGTTTACGTCACTTGACACAACAAGCGGTGGTTTTACAGAAAAAGATGAACGATTTTTGTTTGGGCAAATCACTTGGCGCGTCACTTCCACCCATACAAATTCAGCCTCCTTCGATGGGATCCGTGCTCGATATGCTCAACATGATAAATGGCATCCTTTACGTTCAAATAAGGTAAGAGATGTCGTTTTGGTAGTTTCTTTTTCTTTACAACTTTTGTTTTAGCCAAGAAGACATTGAAAATTTTAAAGCAGAACTTGAAAAACAGAATTTGAAAGACGAAATCGAATTGGACGACCCCAACCCTGCAATGCCTCCAATTGAAAGTCAATAAAAAGTAAAGTTAAGGAAAATTTAGGCGTTATTTTATAAAAAAAACAAAACAGAAATAGTAAAAATGTAGTGAGAATAAAATTGTTTTTAACTCCTAATTACTATATTAGCAACATGCCGTTGCGGTAAAATTGTTGTTTTAGTGTAAATTTAAGGTGGGTGGTCGGTCGAGTACAATGTGCATGATGTTGGTGTTCAAATTGTTTGTTACTTTTATTCCTTTTACATGTTGCCATATTTTAGTCAGCTACTAATCAATTGTTGAGAAAAGTTTTCTAGTGCAATGTAATTAATTAATCCACTTTATAGACTGAATTAGTAATTTAGGATAGTTGATGCTTTATTGTTTGTTACTTATTAATTGTTATGCATTTTGCTAATTATAGTTATTTCGGGAGTCTTACCAAAAAATGTTGTAATGTGTTGATTAATAGTAAATTGGTACCCAAATTGTTAGTCACATGGTGCTACGAATTTTTTTTTAATCGATTGCAACAAATAAAAATTAAATATTATAGTTTTTGGATCAATCAATCCTTTCAAAATCCTTAACTGCATGGAGCTGATTGAATACTAATTGGGGCTGTGGCTCAAAAAGGTTAAGAAACATCAAATTATTGATGGGCCAGCCGTTTTATAATTTATTGTAATGTTCCTCTAAAATTGTGTTTTCCAAGTGTAAAATTTTACGGGATGATTCTTGCGCTTACTTTAGAAAGGAATTTCAGGATCGCTACCCGAGGGGTAAGTTAAAACAGATTTTATATTTTAATTGGCTTGACAGATATTTTGCTGATTATTAGAGCTGCAGGTGAGATGAATTGTTCGGAGTAAAAGGATCAATGAAGGAAGTATGTGATGCTAAACCTTTTTTTTTTAATTGGTTCAAGAGGCGGACCATCAAGTGCTCGAAGCTCTACAAAAAGTTGAAGTATTTGTCGAGAGTTTTCCTCGTTTGTTTGTTTCGGCAAATTTATGTGTTCTTTGCTCATAAAAGAGTACGATTACGACCGTGGAGGTAAGATGTGGACGTCCTGTTGCCTTTTTCTAGAAATAATGAATTGGGCTTTTTCAACGGAATTCTGTGATTTGTTAAAATCCAATTCATTAATATTTCTAAAAGAAAGAAAGCGAGAATTTTACCTTTACCTGTATGTCTTGACCTTCTGTTTTGGCTAATTAAGTGACTGTTAATTTATCAAATATCTTTGTAAACTAGTTTAGATAGAATTTATTATTATTATAGATTGACCTACTAAAAATGTACATTTTCATTGAGAAATAAGTTTTCTTTACTATTTTTCGGACTACATCATTATCAAATATATTTTGTTGTAGGATCTGATCTAATTTCCCCCAACATCGACGTATCACTGATCAAGTTATCCAACTTCAATCTATAACCTGTACCTTCCAATATTGTTATCGTATTCACTTAATTTGTTTTACACAGAATTAGATCACATTCTTTTTCCATTATTTAGTCTTGTGATGGTATATGTTTCGCCTTAGACTATGAAAATAATTAACACGAGCACGGAAATAAAATATAGGTTGGTTCGCTTTTGCATATTATCTACATTAAATTATTTTTTACTTTCGAAGGGGAAATCTTAAAAAAACACCACCCCAATTTAGGATGGTAGTGTGGAACCCCTTCCCCGATGTTGTGTCGGTGAAATAGTATTACAAATCTATAACCAGGATTCGCTTTCAGGCAACGCCTTAACCAAGCATGTGCAACAGGTGCAAATTTAGTTTAGTTTTGAAAAAAATATTAAAATGCATGATTATCTAATTTATAGAACTAGAAATGGCAGTAAAATTTAAAACAAATGCTATGAACCTGTCAGTTTTAGTTGTAAGTGCACTGTTTTAGGTTTGTTACTATTAGAACCTCTTTGTCAGGTCGCAAAAATGGGTGACGTTAAACTGGGTCAAATTTAAACAAAATTAACTCTAACCTACAGCCCGATCCACCTTTTTCGTGCAGATTCCACCCATTTGGTATTAGTTCAAAAAAAATATTAAAACTAACTCTAACCTACAGCCCGATCTACCCTTTCGTGCAGATTTATTTGTTTTTAAGTTTCAATATTTTTTTAATTACCAACAAAAAAATGAATTTCTTAAAATTTGGTTTTGGCCCAGTTTACCATTTTGTTTACGCCAGTTCCAGACGCATTTTTCCAACTTTAAGCATACCAATGCGACATAATTTTAAATAAAACGGGCAAGGAATTTCTAAATATTTTTAATAAAAACGTAAGGGCTAATAAATGTTTAAAAAAACGAAAGGTTGAATACTTTTGACCCCATAAATTAAGAGTTTGAGAACAATAACTTTCGTACTGTTTCTAATACATTTCGATGAGAAAATTTCATTGTCGTGGAAAGAATACACGAAGATATTGTAAAATATATTTTATGAAGCTATGAAAGACTTGGCCAGATCCAAGTTAATTGTCCTGCTCTACAACCCCAAACGCTATATTATAAAATCTCAATTTTGTGCGAGTGTGTGCTTGCTAGAGCATCACGATCTTCAGGGACATCTGACGTCGTCGATTTTAACACAAAAAGTTTTCTCTGATTCTCGGACGTGATAGAGGCGTTTTAAAATTTGTAATCGCCCTGTAGGGGCGGAAAAAATAACCCTCCAACTGTGCGCGTCTTTGAATGGATTAACGAGATTCTAATTAATGTTAAACTTGCTGATTGGATTAACGAGATTGCCATCATACTAAACTAAAAATAAAACGATCAAAGAACGGACTTTACCTTTTGTTATGTACTATTGAAACAGACTAAAAATAGCTTTGGTACTACTTTGAAAGGATTTAAAGTACGAAAACGACCATTTTTACTGCTTCTAATATATTTTGATGAGAAAATTTTATTATTGCAGAACATGTATTCACATAGAAATAATTGTATTTTACGTTTTACGAAGCTTCGAATCCACTCTTGAAAAATTTGAACCACCTTACGACGTTTTTGCTCGACCCACGTACGTTTTCCCACCTGGCTCTGTATTATTTTGCAACTTTGCAATATTTTTACTATTTATCTTAACTTTTTTGTACAAACATCCGCAGCTCAAATGAAATCTTTGCTTCTTGTTTTCGCTGTTAAATTTTTTGTTTCGTCCACTCTGATAAAACGAAGACGCGCGGGAACGGATTAACAATCAATTAAAATAAGATTAGGAAGGGTAACCTATATCTATTGCGAAGATCGCCACGATGAACGCAAACAAAACCTTTCCACGTAAAAACTGAAAAATCTTAATTAAAATTATTAGATTGATTAAAAACTGCGATACAAATATTTTCCATCAATATAATTTATTGATAAAACAATTAACTTTTCGTTTCACAGTATAGCCCTTCTACTGAATTATTAATTAAAAGGTGCAAAACTTTTGGTTTCTATTTTCTCAACTGTTGATTGTTTGTGAAACCTAATAGTGCGCATTACATAAAAATACGAAAAGGAAAATTGTATGTGAGAGCATAAATTTCCCCGAGGGATGTTGTAGATTGAGACACAATCGAATATTATAAAAAATTTGAACTTTTTCAATATGAATGCAAATACATGAATAGTGAGTAGGAGAAAAATATTTGCAAAAGATTTATTTTTATGGTCGGCTCAAGTTGCACGATCGTCTCGAATTACATCAATTTTTTTAACAAATAATACAAAATATGTTTTCTTTTTTGCGTACTCTCTGCAGCATTTTTTATTATTAACATGGTCACGTTTTATTTCGCGTTTTCACTTAAAAGAAATCGAATTTCGAAAATTATCATCTTAAACGATTGGGGAATCAAAAATTTTCATTTGGGATTTTCTGCACTCAAATGTTGCTCGCCTACCCTTATTAAGTCGATCTTTATGTTCAATTTGCTGTACAATATGGGTGCGGAAGGAGGAAAATTTTAACATCGAACGGGTTTCCATGTAACTTTGTAATTAGCAACGGAAAACGTTACCTTGTATTTCAAAGTTTTTCATCTTTTCTTACGTTTTCCGACTAGAGTTTCAAATTAAAGTTTATCGTGTGCTTTTATTCATCCAAATGCAGAGACGGAGTGGTCCCAAAATCGATTACAACGCTCGAAAATACATCTGCGAGAACACGTGCGACACGTCCACGCACAAATTTTTTTTTTTTCAAAATCTTAAATCGTTGATAGGTAGCTTTTATTTTTTGTAAAATAGAGTAGATAATCAAAAAAGTTTATTAATCCAAAGTTGTGGCAAAAGTTCGCAAAGTGCCGCTCGAAAATACAAGTTTTCCTATAGAAATGAAAGCTAATTATGAAAGAGCATTAAATTAGAAGAATTATAGGGTGAGGATGAATCGAAAATTTTGAAGTTTAGGCATTAAAAAATCAAAAATTGTGATACGTTTCTATGATAGACTGAATTCGAACCTCAAGCCTCGCCCATTTTGAATTTTTTTTGAATTTTTACTCAAATTCATGTATTTTATCACTTTTTTGATGCAGCCGTCACCTATGTGCCCTGTTATTTGAATAAAACATTGTACCGTGTCGATTAAACAGTATTTTTACGAAAATACACTTTTAGGGTGAATCCGAGTCTTGATGTAGTTGCGTTTGTCAAAACGGCTTGTAGCGGCCTGAGCGGAACGAATGTTTTCAACATTGTTTTGTTTTATTTTGTTCATAACCTCAAAGCTATTGATTTTGTACAATAAAGAGTTAGAATCTTGTTTCTAGATAATTTCACGCTTTTTGAAAGTGCACTGCTAAGAAAATCTATAGTTGTAGAGCTAGAAATAAAAAAATGCTTTAAGAAGCTCCGCTTCCAAAAAATTGAATTTATATTTACAGGCATTTATAATGCAATCGTGGTGCATTATTGAATTATTAATGTTATGCGGTCTGAGGACCGCACTTAGATTTTTGGAAATTTTTAGCGGTAATCCATCACTGTGCTAAATTAATCGCTCTGCCAGTGAACTAAATTAATCAATCAATGCTGATTGTGTTGGTACACACAAACTGTGATAGATAAAATTGCGATCTTCAGTATTAAGGGATTAATAGTAAAACTTTTTGGCACAATAAATATAAAGCAGTGACTGAGGATCGGGAAGGGGGGGTTATGCATTCCCCCAGTATAATATGTCATCGTTCTCAAGACAACCAAAGCGTTAAAATAATAAAACTAACTCATAATCTGTAAACATTCAATGTTTTGGTTTTCAACAATGAGGCACTGGAGGGTGTTCCACACCCCCCAGACCCCCCGGTTTGTGCAGTTTATTTTTTAATAGAAATAAGTTAAAGATATCAGCATAACCAATAAGAAAAAGTATTTAGAAAGACTAATTAATCCTAACTTTAACAAGTCACACTCAAATACTAATATCCCAATTACCCCAAATTATAAACTAAAGTTTTAGAGACCGGGGGGTCTGGGGGGTGTGGAGCACCCCCCAGGTACACTAAAACTATGATAGATAAATTTACAAACTTATGATCTTCAGTATTCAGGATTAATAGTGAAACTTTTTGGCACAAGAAATGTAAAGCAGTGGCTGTGGATCTGGCGGGGGGGGATTATGAATTCCCCCAGTACAATATGTCATCGTTCTCAAAAAACCAAAGCGCTATAGTAAACCCTACTCGTAATCTGTAAGCATTGAATGTTTTCCGTTCAACAGTGAGGCACTGGAGGGTGTTCCAGACCCCCCGGTTTGTGCAGTTTATTTTTTAATAGAAATAAGTTAAAGATATCAGCATAACCAATAAGAAAAGTGTTTAGAAAAACTAATTATTCCAAACTTTAACAAGTTACAATCAAGTAACTAATATCCCAATTAACCCAAATTATAAAGCACAGTGTTAAAGACCGGGGAGTCTGGGGGGTTCATCAAATTGAACTAAACCGCCAGGTAGCGCGGCTTTACTAGAGTGATGCAAAATAATAAAACATAAGTCTACATTTTTATTTAACTTAAAATAAAAGTAAACATAACCTAGTTAGAGTTGACAAATAGTGAACACTGCAGACACAACTTGAAACTTTCTTTTATTTTAAATTAAATAAAAATGTATTGCTATGTTCTTTAATTTTTCAACACTCGAGTAATGCCGCGTCACTTGGTGGTTTAGTTTAATTTGATACGGATCAGCGAACGCCATTTTTGGCATTTTAACAAAGCAGTTATAAATTCTTACCTTCTAAGTTTATGCTGCCTGGTTTACATTCACACTTTTCCTAGTACGACATATCTAGAGGGATATATTTTATGAGTAAAGCGGTTGTCAAAACGGCTTGAAGCGGCAGGAGCGAAGCGGAGGCTGTGGAAAGTCTGTTTTGTGAAACGTAACTACGGCAAATTTCGATTTCACTCTAAGAATAATCTTTTTCGTAAAAATACTTTTTAAATTATCGCGGTTCAATGATTTATTCAAATAATAGTACACGTACCAACTCTAACAGTACTTATTTACATCTTATTTACATTAGTGGTACTTTCGTGCCCGTTTTCACCAACCGATTCCTAACGTTAGGAATTCCCTAACTTTGACATAAGAAACTGTTAATTTTAACGCCTTTTTTGACATAAATTTGACATAAAAGTTTCTTCTGTCAAAGTTAGGGAATTCTAACGTTAGGAATTGGTTGGTGAAAACAGGCATAAGTGTTTTTGGTTTTCGGTGTTTTTGTTTTTAGAGTTTCTGTTTTCGGTGTTTTGAGATGGAATTGCCTCGTATACCAAAGTATATTACGGCTATTTTAAACGTTACAAATTTTTTTTTATTCCTTCACTGTTCGCCCCATTACCCGCTTTTCTCTTTTCTATATCTGCCACCCACACTATAAATTGTATAATTTAAAGGCAGGAACAATATTGTCTATAGTTCACCTTAATTTTGCAAAAGTTTTAGTATAATTTAACTTCAAAACTAACATTAATATTTTATAATAATTAAAGCCCAAGAAAACAGGGGCGTAACCAAATATTTGCACTATGGGGGTTTAATGATTTAAAAACAAGACTAATAATATAACCATTGCATACGGCATTCTAACCTCTTTATTTTTGAATTGACATTGCCTTCCAGAAAAAATGGCCTGAATAACAATATTGCTTCGCCTGGGTTTGAACCCAGGCTTAGCCGTTCAATTCTAATCGTCTTCCTCTACCCTGTGTATAAAGTCTAAAACGTGCCTTTCTCTAGTTCTTGATGCTTATAAAGGATAGTTTTTGTGGCTTTTGGCCTCTTGGGGTATTCCAAACACCACAGATCCCCCTCTTATTTTTTATTTTATGTTGTTGACCGATAGCAACGGTTAACCGGATAATGCGCCGACTTTATTTGATAAAAATTTAAATTAATTAATATTCGGAAAATTCTTTGGAAAATCACACATCAAATTTTAATTAATTATTTCGGACTTAAAGTGTCCTAGAAACTATGTTGTTTATCTACTTACAAACATTTTTAAAACTAAAAACGTTGCGGACGAATAATTTTCCATGTTAAATGTGTGAAAATTCCCCAGTAAATTTTCGTACATCTAAACATTTTATACATTTTCGAATATTCGTGTTTTCGTGTTTACCCCTGGGGTATTCTAAACAGAAGAAGTTAAGGGGATAGAAAGACTGGAAAAAGGGCCAGCGTGCTCGATGTGCTATGGGGTCACCAATTTTATTTGTAACTGCAAATTCAAGCACGAAAATAATTTTTATTCTTCCATATTTGTTTCTAATTGTAGAACCGCCACACTGACTCCTCCCTAACAATTTGAAAACATAAAAATTTGATCGGTATCATGCAAATAAAAATTTCTCGCAGTGGCAAATTTAAACTGAAGGGCAGCATTTATTCTTTTTTTATTACCGCAAGGGGTTGTTAATTTTCTTACGATAAATCGGAAAACTGTTTAACGACGTTAGCCTTGAGAAGGACGATTGCAAATGCGCTTAATTTAAAATTTGTAATTAATAGAAGTGACCTGATATGGATTTTATTCGACTATTTTAATATTACTTAACCCAGTTTTTCATTTTAATTTCGATTTAATTTTGTGAAAAGTTTTTGAGCGCGCATGCACCCCCGACCACGCGCTTTTTAGCCTTAAAGGGAGATACAACTCGAATAAATAACAAATTTTCAAACAGTTTCCAATCTGCAACCGCACGAAAACCACCACTTCGGAAAATCTTGAGGGGGTAAGTTTTCACAATTTTTCACTCAATTAATTTTCACTTAGCGTTGGTCATTTCGTTACGCTTCCGATTTTTGTGCGACTTTTTTAATAATTATCAACTTTGTTACACTTTTCCTTGTGAAAAATTTTCATTATTCAGCGATTAGTAAGCGAAAAACGTGCGCCTTTCTTAACTTTTTTATTGTAATTTAGACGTAAATTTTAATTGCCAGTCTGCATTATGAATCGTACTTGAATATTAAGCAATTTTTTTGAAAATTAAACGGAATAAATATTTTTTTCTAAACGCCTCGTCGGATTTACTGCTAATTCTGCTGGATTTGAAACTAAAAAAATTGTTGACCACTCATAAGAATTAGAACGCTAATTTTGCAATAACAAAAACGAATTTCTACAGTTTTGCATAATAAAAATATTTAATTAAACAATAAAAGTTCAGTATTGTTTTAACTTTCGGCAATTTGTTTATACTATTTTGATATTCCGATTTTTCGCTCACGAAAGAAATTTGAAACCGACGACGCGACGGCTGCTTTACAAGTTTTTCCAAGGGAAAACCTTAACCACCAGTTGCTTCTAAAAACTTGTGAATGGGCAGTTTTCAGGTGAAAATCTTACCCATGCATCTTTTGTTTAAAGATTTCAGTTAGCCATTGTAAATTTTTAATGTGATATGGGTTTTCTTCTGGAAAATTGTGAATTTTTTTGGAAGATTTCGTCATTTTTCTCTTAAAAACCGAAGATTTTACCTTGGCTACAGAAAGTTGCCAAGAAAGAAGTTGTTTTTAATTTTTTTTATTAATCCGACGGTTTGCCCATAAAAATTAGAAAAAATGCTAAAATTTTTTAATTGTTAAATGAATTTAACAATTGGAAAGTGCCAGAAATAATAACAACAAAGTAACGAAACGACTTTTCATGCTTTTTTGTCGGACGGAACAAAAACTGAAGAGATCTTTTTGATACAACAAAAAATTTGCTACAATAATTGTTAAATAAAACAGGGGTACAGTAGATAGTTAGTATTTGTTGCTATGTAAATAAAAGAAATTGTATTTATTGCAATGTGATAAGTTTTTGGGGGCTGTGGTTCTCAAATACCGCATGAAGCAATTTGTACGAATCTTGTTGGTGACGAAATTCGTGACAAAAATGCGTTTATTGTTTTTCTGTATGTCCACCAATGATGTGCGTCTTTTTCAAAATTTTTATTATCTTGGAAATGATGGCTAAAATTTAACATCTTTGCAATTCGATATAGCTTTGGCGGCCGGTATAAACTTAACTATCAATTGGATCGTGTTTTGTTCACAACGATTATTATAGAGAATTTCATCCTCTTCCGAAAGATATGTATAAATTTTTCTGTATTTTGCTTAGTTTTCGAGATATTCACAAAAGAGCATAAAATGTCCGGTCATTAGTTACTACTATTACAGTGGCGTAGGCGCCACAAGCGCCAGGGGCGATTTTAACTACTTTTGGCAAACAAATATAATAAATATATGAATTGTAAAAATAGAATTTTTTCTTCTAATTTTTTCCTCTACTAACCAATCAGAGCACTCATGGAAAAATTGACAAAATTTTTTTGTTTTTCTACTTATTTTTACTAACGCCATCTACTGATCAGAAAAAGTAATAAAACAAACAAATATTAAATAAAAATATCGAAAATCTCACCCCAATAATTGTCAATAAATGGTCAATAATATCTGTCATTAATTTAAAGTTGGTAGCGGCAATTTTTTTATTAATTAATTATTTAGCATTAATAAAATAATTATTTACAAAAAGTCAATATACATAGTAATATAATCCCTAGAAACGATCTAAGTTTCATAATCCTGTATAATTAATCCTGCGACGTCGGGGGAGTCTACAACTAGGATTTACAATAAAATTACGCCGCCTTCATGAACCGGGTAAAATTAGGGGAGTCTACAAAACCCCGTAAAAATTAATATCATTCACAAACATTTTATACGCTTGGGCCATTAGTCGTTGGATGAAATGCTAAATAAATTGATATCAGGGACTATTCTGAAAACCACCTTTTGATCCAAAGCAGATGTATACCTATAATTTATTTTTGGAAACATTAAGTCGAACGTAGCGAAGTACACAATCGTCACAAGTCAATTTAGTTTGTTTCAAGGGGCGTGGCTTAATTTAAAGGCTTTTGCTTGCCAACTAGCAACTTTTAATGATTTTCATGTATCTTGCAATTATTAATATATTTATTTTTCGAAAAATAAAAATTGTTTAAAATCAAAAGTTTTGAAAACGGAAAGTTCTGATTTAAGTAGTCCAAACTGGCCAACGAAAAAGACAATTTTATTTTAGCCCCGCCTTTAAAACAAAACTTCATGTATTGAATTTCTTTGATAATTGCTGATTTGACAGTTATGTTCAACTGTTTTTACCAATGACAGGTGAAGGAGATTTTCACTAAACCTACAAGAGCTAAAAATTCGTATTTAATTTTTTGTTAACGATGAAAATATCTACCAAGTACGAGGATTTCCAATATAATTATCAAAAATTAAATTTTTATAATATCGTTAATAATAGACTTCTTTCTGATTAAGCCTAAAAAATTTTATTAGTCTTTCAAATTTTTATTTAAAATTTTAATTACAATTTAATGATCTTGTTAAGGAGTTTCATTCATTACAGAACTTCTTTTTCTGTTTATTTATTTTAAAACATCCCAAGTGAAATTATTGTAAAGACTTCAGCCATTAACTTTCCAACAAATGACAATCGTTCTCTATTTACGTGCGAAAAATTACACTTTTCAAGCTAGCTGCACAATTTACTATTTAATTTTTTTCACCGACTATTCCATAATATGCGATACCTCTGATGCCTGTCTATGTCAGATACCGGGGGAAGGGAAAAGTTTCCAAAACTAACGCTTACAAGGAAGAAGTTCGATAGTTTCCCATAATATTATGATTACATAATTAATAAACGCAAAACAGGCAACAATAAAACTAATAATTAATACAAAGTGTAAAAGCAGCGTCGATTATGCAATAAATAAATTTGTGTTGCTTAGTAATATAAACTAACTTCGTAGCATTTATTTCAATAAATATTTTAAAAATATAAAATTGACATACTGAACAGTTTAACGTGGAACCAAACTACGGCATAAAAATAAAATTTATTTTAGTAACGCAGTGCGTTACATTTTTTCGCACATTATCTCGCTGAACGATTTGTTTATTCTAAATTAGAATATTTGTACATGGTTAGTGCTAAAACATGTAGCAATAATTAGAATAAACAATAAAATAGAATTTATTAATCTTGAAATGTTAAGAAAATACTTGGCAATTGACGAAGCATTTCAAATTACCATACATATGTTTACCTCCACCCATCCGTAATACTGCAGGATCTTTAGTACTTTAAAAAGGATTAAAACGTGGATATACCTAGGGCTTTTATGTTGGTATTCATTAAATATTTATTAATAACGGCAATAAAGATAATTTTAATCGACCAAGTTATTAATGATTTTTCAATAGAGCCAAGGAAATTTGTAACTTTCATTTTAGAATTTATTTTATAATATATTAATAATCATTAAAAAAATATTTAGAGTAATGCTTTTTTCTAAATACATGAATTAATAGACATCCTTTATAAACCTACACGAACGGGTCAAAATAGGATTATGTCATTTGCTAAATTTGAACGTAGGCGTTAGATTAATATAATGTATGCCCTTTTAACCCTTATTAAAGATATTTCATAATTAAAATAAAGTAAATTTCATTTTTTCTCACCTGACGTCACTGGTTAGTAACAGTAGAAATGTTCTATAATAACTTGAAAATTATGAAAAATATCAATAATGTGAAAAGCAACAAATTTTCTTCCTTTTACGATGAATACTTTTGGTCTCTTCAACATTTTTGATATCTTTTACCGTTCTAAAGTTATTGGAGAAAAACAAGATTTGCAATGGTCGGATGGGAAGCAGGTAAAATGTTAAAAAAACAATTTTCATTCAATTGTCAAACTTAAAATTTCATTTTCTTAACGCGAAAAAATATCCCCTAGCCAAAGTTTCAGCTATGTGCTTTCCCTAATTCTTATTATTCCCCCACGTTACCATAGCAACGGCCAGATAAATATTCTGAAAACTTGAATTCATTTTTATAACAATAAACTGCATAGACCGGGAAGTCCGAGAGGATTTCTCATCTCCGGGCCACTCCTCTTTCAAAAGTTGCAGTTGGAGAGTTCTCTAATTAATTATTATTCCCCTACGTTACCATAGCAACGGCGAGATAGATTCAATCGAATTCAATTTTTATAACAATAAACTGCATAGACCGGGAAGTCTGAGGTTATGCCCATGAGCAGTGAACCACTATCGGGAGCCAGAAGATTAAATATTAAAATATTATGCAGAAGCTTTATGACAGGTCCGTAGCCAGGATTTCATTTCGAGGAGGCACTTGTAAAAATATTCCAACTTGAAAATACCTAGCCTAATTTATTTTCAAAATTCAAATTTTTTAACATTTTGGGGAGGCTACGGGCCTGCTTACACATAATCTATAAACATTGAATGTTTTGCCTATCAACAGTAAGGCACTGGAGGTGTTCCACACCCCCCAGACCCCTGGTTTGTACAATTGATTTTTTATCAGAAATGAATTGAAGATATCAGCATAAGTGATCAAGAAAAATTTCAAGAAAAACTAATTAATTCTAACTTTAACAATTATTAACACTCAAGTAACTAATATTCCAATTAGCCCAAATTATAAACCAAAGTTTTAGAGACCGGGGGTGTGGAGGTGCTCCACACCCCAGGTACACTCAAACTGTGATAGATAAATTTGAAAACTTATAGCCATCAGTATTAAGCGATTAATAATGAAAGTTTTTAGCACACGAAATATAAAGCAGCAACCAAGAATCTTGAAAGGGGGGGATTATGAATTCCCCCCAGGATAATATGTCATAGTTTTCAAGAAACTCAAAGAGCTTTAATAAATCTTATTGATAATTTGCAAATATTGAATGTTTTTCCTTTCAACAGGGAGGCACTGGAGGGTGTTCCACACTCCCCAGACCCCCCGGTTTGTTTAATTTATATTTTATATAAAATAATTTGAAGATATCAGCATAACCGATTTAGAAAAAGGCTCTAGGAAAAACTAATTGATCCTAACTATAACAAGTCAGACTCAAGTAACTAATATCCCAATTAACCCAAATTACAAACCATTCTTTTAGAAACCGGGGGGTCTGGGAGCTGTGGAGCACCCCCCAGGTACACTCAAACTGTGATAGATAAATTTGCAAACCCATGCTCTTCAGTATTAAGCGATTAATAATGAAAGTTTCTAGCACAAGAAATATAAAGCAGAGTCCAAGAATATAGGAGGGGGGGGAAGATTATTAATTCCCCCCAGTATAATATTATTTCGACGTTATCAAGAAAACCAAAACGCTATAATAAACCCTACTCATAATCTGCAAGCATTAAATGTTTTGCCTTTCAACAGTGAGGCACTGGAGGGTTTTCCACACCCCCCAAACCTCCCGGTTTGTGCAGTTTATTTTTTTAAATAAATTGAAGATGTCAGCATAACCGAATTGTAAAAAATCTTTAGAAAAACTAATTAATTATAACTTCAACAAGTCACGCTCAAGTAACTAATATTCCAATTAGCTCAAATTATAACCCATACTTTGATGACCGGGGGGTCTGGGGGGTGTGGAGCACCCCCCAAGTACACTGAAATTGTGACAGATAAATTTGCAAACTTATGGTGTTCAGTATTAAGCGATTAAGAGTGAAAGTTTTTAGCACAAAAAATATAAAGCAGAAACCGAGAATCTGGGAGGAGGGGGGAGGATTATGAATTCCCCCCCATGATAATATGCCTTACTCGCAGGCCCGTAGCCAGGATTTTATTTCGAGGAGTGGAGGGGAGCAATTGTAAAAATTTTCGTCTTGAAAATACCTACACCTATTTATTTTAAAAATTCAAATTTTTTACTTTAAAATGTTTTATTTTTAATATTTCGAGAGGGGAGGGGCACGTGACCCGTTGCTGCGGGCCTGCTTTATAATAATAGATAATAGTATATTGGGAGTTTCCCGTTAAAATATAAGGAAGTACCTCCACATATCATGTCATCATTGTCATGCCGCAATTGACATAAAATTTGTCTAGGAAGACAATGGCAAACCACCGAGGAAAGTAAAGATGAAAAGGCGTCTTTGTAAAGTTTATATTTTTACATCCCCCCCCCTCTCCCAAATAATAAAAAAAACTAACAGTCTAGTTAAAATATAATTTTATTCGGGTTTTTAAATTATAATAAATTCTTTAACCCTCCACCCAGGTGTAAATTGCTTTATTGAACCTTCTCAAAATGAAATGGTGTGGAACTGAAGAAAACAATGGAGAAGCCAAATAAAATATTCCAATTGCCTATAAAAGTTTGGCCTCGGTGCTATTTTGATGACATTTGGATGGAAAAAGGACATTTTCCTCATTGTACTTTTTCCCACGCACTAGTCATAAGCTGCTTTTTTCCTCATAATCCGCAGATTATCATTGAGCGTTTAAAATTCAGCAATGCAGCTGGCGGAGATTAAATTTGAACGTGAGAATCCAGAAGTACATTGCACTGCCGTCTATCGACCCAAAGTCCGTTTTGCCGTATATTATCAGAGTAAATCAAAAATTCATCCAGTGAAAATGTAAATATTTACTCGTAGGTCAATTGCAAGATCAAAGCCTTTTCTAGAGATCTGTATGTTTTTATTTCCTACACCACTAACCCTCAACCACCAGTTGCTGATGACATCGATAACTTGTAAGAATTAACTGCCTCGGGAACTTCCCAACTGGAACAGTGGCCAAAACATTTTATTTCAAATATAAACCGTTTACGATTTGTTTTTTCAAAGTGAAACTTCTATGCAAACTCACGTTATTGGTTTTCAAATTTTGAACGAAAAAATGCAGTTTGCTCTCATTGAGAAACGAACCCACTTTATTGTTTCTCAATCCGCGATGTTGGAAACTGAACCTTGTTTTCGTTTTTGTCCCCGCTCTTTCTAGATCGATAACTCTAACGAGCTCGTCGCACAACTCAAAAATTTTATTTGATTTTACCGATAAAAAACCGATCACTTTGAGTTTGCGTTTGAGCAAAGTTTGTACTTTACTGCTCCTCTGTGTAACTATTAAAACTTTCGGTTACTGCCCCAAGGAAATTTGTCTGTTATTGTGGTTTACGCTAAGCACGTTCAGGAAATTTGTTAACAGGATTTGTCGATTAATTCGTATCGAAGCGAAATTAGTGGCGAGAAAGAGATTTGAAAGTAATTTTGACGACATTAATACGTCAAAAACACGTAGGCGTTTCGTGTGCCCTCCGCGCGACATTCAAATGCAAAATCCCTATATGTCGACGGTTTTGTTGATTTTGTTTCTTAGGAGAAAATCAACCGTAAATCCAACTTTGTTAAGATTTGTCACAGCCACCAAAGCAACTTTATATTTGACTTTATAATATTAAAGGTTTTAATTAAACTTCTAACAGAGAATGATTTATTTGCTCTCTTCTTTGTTTCACAAATCTTTCAAATATTTACTTAATTTTATAGTTCATTTAATGCATTGAAAATAATGGCGCGTGCTTATAAAACAATTTTTTCTGACAGTTGACATTTTATAAAAATTGTTAAGGGCTAATGGATTTGCCATGTTTTTATCATTTTAATTCCGCGCGCGTCGTTATTATTTTAATTATTTACAAACATTGTCATCGAATTTAATTAAACTTTTATTTAAATTGAGAACGACTTTTCCACAATTAAGCGTTTTATTAGTCAATTTTGCTCTATTGTGGTTTCTTCGAGCATTTGTTGGAATAAAATGCACAAAGTACAAATTTTTTTAAGGTGTTTCGTCGTTTGTTTTTTTATTTATGGGGAACCTGCGGTAAGTAATTCGATTGTTCTGCGGCTTTCTTTTGTTTTGAGTTTTTTTGGTTTTAATTGACAAACCGATCGGGCATTTGTTACCTACTGCAATAATTAAGGGCGGGAAAGGATGGGATATTGGGGTTGGACAATTCTCAACGGGAAATAGGTTTTCAATAAATCTGAAATTGAGGAAATGCTTACCTATCTGCCAGGAAAGAAGGAAGATGATATTGGGAATATTAAGTGAAATTCAAAGTTTTGTTTCTTTTTCTTTCGGAAGACTTGAAATAATGCAGGGTGGTTATATACATATGAACGTGAGGTGGATATATTCACATAGTATATTTAAAATAGCTTTATTTTTGTAATAGTTGGAAAAAACTAAGGATGCAATCAAACGAATATTTACTCTTTCAGGATTTAAAGAAAAGATCTTTTAACCTAAATACCATAATTTTGCAAATCAAAACAGAAAAAAAGGCAAATTTTTGTATTTTGTTCATTGCCCTACGAGTGAGAATGGTTACGCTTTCTAAATTGTTAATTACTTTATGATTTACTTTTATTAATTATACTTAATATTATTAATTATACGTGCGTTACAGACAAATTCATTACATTATTATTATTTTAGCGCATCTGTTGACCGTTGCCTTGGGCGATTTTTTAGAATTTCCGTATTCAAAAACGCGATAAATTGCATAATTGTCACTTTTGGGGTCAAAATATGCTAGATTTCTATTGATATTTTACGCGAATCAACAAAAATAGAATTCATTTTCGTTTGCGTAACAAGTGGCGGTTCAATTTCTAATTAACGTAAGTTGGCTTCCCACAAAAACATCACGATGCATTTTAATTAGATATTGGTTGTAGGTATGCATTACTAACAGTTTTTTTTTAATTTTCAGAATGGTTCGACACAGCGTGACTTTCATTTTCCTTTTTGTTTCCTTTTTTCTCATGTTCGAAAACGTTCGCGCAAAAGGAGACGAAAGGTCGCGCCCCACTAGGGGTTTCGAACAAATGAGACTGGCGGTGTCGCGCAACTTTGGCAAGCGGGCGATTAGGTGAGAAAAGGCGAAATAAGTGGATGCGGTGGTTTAACCTGCTTTTTTTAGACTTAAATCGCCACCGGACATCGACGATTGGGTGGTACGACAAGAAAGAAACTTCGAGGAGAGGAACGTGCAAGGCGCTTACGGATTTGGAAAACGTAGCGTGAACGCAATGCAAACAATTAACGAGTAAGTTAACACTGTTATTGGTGCTCCTATGACCATTGTTTACATTTTCAGCTTCATGATCGACTTGTACAACTTGGAGGCGAAAATAAAAAGGCTCAGATTGGCTCAGCAGGAGAATAATGATTTACCTTTAATGCAGGATTCGTAAAATGTCGATGTATCTTTTTTGTTGACTTGTAAATTTAAAAAAAACGTTTCACATTTTCGAATTTCATCTTCTAAGTGTTAATATTTGAATGCTGTACTCAAAACTTTGTTAAACATTAACTTCAAAAATAATAAAGTTATTATCGATCGTTGTTTTCGTTCTTTGTGTGCTCAATGCAAATCTGATGTTTATTTCAGTATTGAGATATAAGGGGCAATCGGACTTCCCGTTGGTTCGAGAACAAAGATGAAGTCAGAGTAAGGAGCGGGCGTAAAGTGATCCGTTTTCGCACTAGATCTGGGGTTTGATTACTGCTCTCCCGAAACACTTTACGACTTAGGTATATAAATAACTTTTATTATTTATAATTAAACTTTATTATTTTTACAATATAGACAATATAGTTTACACCAAGTAAACTCAAAAAATTTAAGAAAAATAACTTCAGCATCAAGTGATTAATAAGAAGTTTTATAATCACCAGCAATGTTGCAAGAAAAATATAATCAAAAAGTATTTAAAAAATAGTTTAAATAAGCTGGGGCTGCCAATAACATCGGAATTCAGGATTACGATATGAATTACCTCTAAATATATCTCGTCACTCCCATGAACGCTAAAATGGTAATTTGTAGCTTTTGCATATTTTTAATTGTACATACTGAAGCACTAGGTTTATTCAACTTGTATAGACTGGGGAGTTTGGAGAGTATGAATTACTTCCTCCTGTAGAGGTTGTCAGGCCCAAAAATACTAAAATATTATTATTAATCTTTTGCATAATTTTTAAATTTTTAATATTTTTCTCACCTATACCAGGGCACTGGAGGGTGTTCCACACCCCCCAGACCCCCGGTTTATACAGTTAATCTTTATCAGGCTTCAATTGAAGATTACAGCATATTGGACGGTAATATAGCGTAACATAGAAATTAGCTTCCATTGCGGTAGAATAAGTAAATAATAGAAAATAAATAGAAAAAGCTCGCAGCTAAAACCTGTACAGACCGGGGTCTGGGAGTATTGATTACGTCTTCCCATATAGGTTGTCAAGGCCAAAAATACTTAAATATTATTATTTAGCTTTTGTACAATTTTTAAATATTTAATATTCTGCTTACCTATATCAGGGCACTGGAGGGTGTTCCACACCCCCCAGACCCCCGGTTTATACAGTTAATCTTTATCAGTCTATGAAAGATTGCAGCATATTGGACGGTTATAATGTCGTAACATAAAAATTAAGTACTAATGCGGTAGAATAAACGAATAATATAAAAAAAAATAGAAAAGCTGGCAGCTGAAACCTGTACAGAACCGGGGGTCTAGGGAGTATAGATTACGTCTTCCCATATAGGTTGTCAGGGCCAAAAACATTAAAATAGTATTATTAAGCTTCTGTATAAATTTTAAATATTTAATTTTCTGCATACCTATACCAGGGCACTGGAGGGTGTTCCACACCCCCCAGACCCCCGGTTTATACAGTTAATTTTTATTGGGCTTCAATTAAAGATTGCAGCGTATTAGACGGTGATTATGTCGTAACATAGAAATTAACTACCATTGCAGTAGAATAAACGAATAATAGAAAATAAATAGAAAAGCTCGCAGCTAAAACCTGTAGGACCGGGGTCTAAGGAGTATAGACTACGTCTTCCCATATAGATTGTCAAAGCCAAAAATACTAAAATATTATTATTTAGCTTCTGTCCCAGTCAACATTTTTATAAGTTTTAAATGTATAAGTAAAACTTATATAATTACTGTAACTTTTACATGATAAAAATAATGTGTAAGTAGAAATTTATAAATATATATGTTTTGGTATAAAATTAAATTTATATACAAACCTATGTAATTATTATATATTTTATTATATATAAAATATTATACACACAAAAATGTATTAATTATATATAATTTTTTGTACACAATAAATTTGTGCTTGAAATTATGCAATAATTATAAATATTTTAGATAAGAACAAAATTTGCAATCCTTAATTCAAAAGTTTCACAAATTTTGATACCACATAAATTTTATATTTTAAATTATATAATAATTATAAATATTTCAATATATAATGTCATGTTATCAACTTAAAACTAAGATAAATAACCTTAATAAAGTAAATTGCATCGTCCGATTAAAAACCGCAGCTTCGATAGATGAAGTGTAACCTCGGATGGAACTTTTGTTGGAACGGGTTGTTAATTTTGGCATGTAGCATTTATAGAAGGTTCATGGCATACCATTGGAGCCATTTTGAACACAAAATTTCATTTCATAAGCTGGCCAGAGCAGTTAGCATTCTAAAATTAAATTTCATTCCTACGGGTAGCACAGATAAAAGTTGGAATTGTTTTGCATATCCAATAGCAGCGTCCGCATTTCTTGGCACTATTGTAAGTGAATCCAAAATCCAAAAGTTTCAAATAAAGCTAAAATGAGCAAAGCAAATTTCATCCTTCGGAAAATCTAAAAGAGAGATTTAGATAACATAAAAAATTGTAATTACATCATAAGGCATACCAAAAGTTGAGGATTAATTTGTAGAACGATTTGCTATACAAGTGAGGATGGTAGATGCAAAATTGAGTCTTCTACATTGAAAAATGTGAAACTGTTACCTGCAGAAATGTCAAAAATGTTAATTTTAGTAATAATTTTGTTAATAGGATAAGGATTTAAGTGAGATTAGTATTGTAAGATGAGGAATTAAAAACTAAGTGTTACGCAAGTGGTTATGATAGGAAAGTGTGTGAAATAAACATGGAGTGCAAAAGAAAGAATTCGTACTTTGACAGATGATTGTGGAACGACCAGTGAACTTGGAATTTTTCTAACAATTTTGTGTGGAACTGCTTAGTAGTCTTTAATTTTCGTGAAAGTTTCAAAAGAATCCGTTTGATAAGAATTTACAGCCAATTGGAATCGAGCTTTTGTTGGAAAAACCCTGTTATAAAGTAGAAATCCTCAATTTAATAGGCTTCGCGATGCGAAAAATACGATCAGTCGACAATTTTCACTTGCCCAGGTAGGACGTGAAAATTTCGTTCCTAAAAAAATTTCAAAATGAACAATAAATTATAAAATAATTTTGTCGACATACAACATGCAACTACTAGTGACGCTATAGATTTTTATGTAACAAAAGTGATTTAAAGACAGTGCAACGGAGAAAAAGTTATTAAAGAAAAATTTCGTATTTACCTGTGAGAATGTGGATGACGATGTCCAAGAAGATTACATGTTTGGAACCACTGCGTATTGAAAAGGAAGCAATGACCTGCTAATCAGCTGATCGTCCACCGGTTTGTTTATTTCGTTAATAATTTAAAAAAACGTATAACATGAACGATTTACAACGCTTTAGTTTAATTAGTTTTAAGTAATTTTAATTTAAATGGCCACTTGTTTTCTTAGTATAATTCCTAATACGAACACATCACTACAAAAGATTAATAAAGAAAGAAGCTACTTTGGTGACATCTTTAGTCATTTTGTAAAAAATTTTATTTAAATTAATACAGATTTCATTATAAAGGCCAAGTTTTGCGGGTGTTTATTTAAAAATTCAAAAACAGTTTATTCACAGTAGCAGAAGTGAAGTTTTCTTTTCAAGATTGCAGATAAAGAAGCAGCAAAAGTAGGTGCATCACAGGTGGCATTTCATCTACCGTTGGCAATTTTACGTGCAATTCAGGTTCGTTTATTTAACAATTATCGAATATTATTTCTGTCGAGGCAGATATTACAAATTTGGCGCCCAACTTAAGGCTCGATCTTGCCAAGTAAATACTGGCAAACCAATCGAGAACTCACGACTGATAGAAATTTAAAAATTAAAGTAAACTTGTCAGGTAAATTAAAATTTTAAAATGAACTCAAAGAGTAAAGAGAACGTTGAGATAGGGTTTGAGAACATGATAAAAAAGCTCATGAACTTTATGGAAGACAGGTTGGATGAACTGGAAAATAGATGGGAGGAATTCAGTGAATATGGGACAGACGGAAAGTAGATTAATGGGAAAAATAAAGGATGTGGGAAAAGATTTATGTGGCAAATAGAAAATCTAAATACAAATGTTAAAAGTACAAACAGTAAAATGGGTGAGTTAGTTAAATCATGTGACAAAGTTGAGGAAGGTAAGGGAGAAAAGTGGAGTTAAATAGTAAAGTCGAAGAGGTGGAGATTAAAAAGGCAGAGATTCAAGTTAAAGAAATTCAAGAGATGTAAATTTAGAAATTCAAGTTGAGGAAGGTCAGGATAGTAATGGTAAATTAGGGGTAACGAGATGAATTCAGGTAGAATGGAAAGAAGTAAGAGGAGGTTGCATTATAATAGATAGGAAAGTAGTTGAGTAGAAAAAGTGTTCAATTGTGTTAACGGAAGAAAAATAAAGGTACAAATTAAAGGCAACGAGAGGGTAGAAATAAAAGTAATGAATCAGAATGTAAAATTTGAGTTAGTTGAGGAAGTAGAGAAGTCGTTAAAGGTAATCGAACAAGGTTACGAGAAGGGAAGAATTAATGTAGTAGTAAAGGGTTATTATAACAGAAATTTTAAGAAAATTGCTAGAGCAAAAGAAACGTGGAGGAAAATTTAAAGGAAGTGGGTATAAAGATTACGATGATTATAGACACATTGCTTGGTATGAGAAATTAGTTAAAATTTGTACAGGGGTAGGAAAAGCATACCGACTAAGTAGCTCCAGTAAGAGGAAGAAACGAGAAGAATTTAAATGGAGTCAATACGGAAAGCAATTAAACGTTAGCAATCGGAAGTAAGAAAGAATAGTAGCAGTAATTAGTAGAAATAAGTTAGGTTAATTTAGTTTAGATTTAGTAGAATAGGATGATGATAAGAGGGGATTGAGTCGATTAAAATTAAATGGGGAATTGTTGAAGTATATTGGAGGGCCAAAGGAGCCGAGATGAAAGTATTATTGAAGTAAATTGAGGGCCAAGAGAGCCGATATGAAGAAGTTTAGGTAGGAGACGGAGGTCAATGTAGGACCGTAAATAAGTATTGGGGGGTATTGAATATTAGAATCGACAAGAGATCGGATAGATTGTTAGAGAAGAGGAATAGGTTAATTGAGGTAATTAGGATAGTTTAGTTAGATATTTAGAGTAGAATAAATGTAAATTTGATGAAACTGGATAAAAAATGGGAGAGTACTTAGACAGTAGATCCAGTTAAGAACTTAGTAAGATTTGGAAGGAGTTTATAAACGAAGGTTTAAAAATTTCATGGAACGAGTAGAAGGTTTGATGTTGGAAAGAGTTGGGAAGCGAAAGGTTGTGAGAGATGAGTAAATAGTAGTAGTCGGAAGTAATAAAGAAAAATTTATAGATTTGAAGGGAAAATTTAAAGTAGAATAATTTAGAAAATTCGTTATGCATGGGGAAAGGTAATCAAAGTTAGGAAAGATTAGTAACTGTCGAATGAGTGATGGAAATTACGATTAGAAGTTGTGCTGAGTTAAGAGAACGGAAGTAAGATGAAGTTGTAGGAAGGGCAAAAGTGCCGAAGTAATAGAATAAAGGGCTAAGTGAGAGCCGAAGTGAAGAAAGAATAGTATAAGGGCTAAACGAGCCGGAAGTAAGATGAAGTTGTAGTAAGGGCCAAGTGAGCCGGAAGAAGATGAAGTTGTATATGAAAAGAGAAGTTGTAGTAAGGGCCAAGTGAGCCGGAAGTAAGATGAAGTTGTTATTATGTAGAAGAAGAAGTAGGAAAGGCAATAGGCCAGAATTTAGTAGATGTAAGGAAGTTGAAGTAACGGAGGTAGTTTGAAACTCAGGATAGCATTATTTGAATAAATAAAGAAGCTTACGAGACAGTGAAGCAACTAAGATTTAAAGTTAGGTGACCATGTAATAATATGATTAGTGTAGAAACGGGATGGGGTCATTTAGAAATTCAAGGGAAATTCAGGGAACGAATGAGATATACGTCAAAATTTATGAAATAAAGAAAAAGGAAAAAGAACTCGTGAATGTTTATAAGTACAAAGAAGGAGGTTAGGTAGAAAGATTAAGAGGAGACGGAGATGTGAAATAGTGGAATAAATGATGAACAAATATGAGGAGCTGAAATAAAAGTATACGAAGTTAGTTGAGAGAATTATGATGATGAAGTATTAAAAGGGGGTAAATAGAAGAAGAAGATGATGAATATGATGATGAATTAGGGGAATATAGAAGTAGGACAAAAGGTCCAAAGGAGTATTAAAGTCAGAGGTAAGATGCCTGATGAATTATGAAAGGGGGGTAAATAGAAGAAGAAGATGATGATGTTGATTAAAATGAGTATACGAAGTATTGAGGTGAAAGATATGAATTTAAAGTGAATAAAGCTATAGGAAAAGAGGTGGAGGTAAACATGATGAGTTTCATATGGAAAATAAACATACACGAGGACTTAATGTAGAGTAAATAATGGTTCAACGTAAGGCAGGAGTAACGAAATAAAATGTGTAAATAAAAAGGGCGAAAGGGAGAAGCAGTAATAGTAATAAAAAGAGGTAAATGATTAAGACGTGAAGGTAGTTTGAAGTAAATAATAATGTAGGAGGTAACGGGAGAAATTTAGTTTGAGTAAAGGAGGAAGAATTAGGATGATAAAAAGGAGAAGAATTATGTGAGTAGAAGGAAGATGGTATTATAAATGATTAAGATGTAAAGGTAGTTTTGAAGTAGACGATAATGTGGAAGATAGATAGGGGGAATCAGATTAAAGCAGGAAGAATTGTGATGATGGAAAAGGAAGGTTTATGATGATAAAAGGGAGATAAGATAAAGACGATGAAGGAAAGAAAAAGAGGTAAATAAGTTACGGAAGTAGGTTTAGCGTAGTTTTAGAATAGAATAGATTAGAATAGATTAATGTTAGTATTTTGGGCATCGTAATGCGAGGAGATGAGTAAAGTTTAGTTAATTAAAGATTAGGTTAGAAGTAGTTAAAGTTTATTTGAATAGTAGGTTAGAGTGTTAATACAAAAGTCATTGAACTATTTGTAAACAAAAATTTTGAAATTCCATGTAAGACAAGTGTTACCGAAATTTAAAAATTTTTATTTAGGGGTAATTATGTCATGTTATCAACTTAAAAACTAAGATAAATAACCTTAATAAAGTAAATTGCATCGTCCGATTAAAAAACCGCAGCTTCGATAGATGAAGTGTAACCTCGGATGGAACTTTTGTTGGAACGGGTTGTTAATTTTGGCATGTAGCATTTATAGAAGGTTCATGGCATACCATTGGAGCCATTTTGAACACAAAATTTCATTTCATAAGCTGGCCAGAGCAGTTAGCATTCTAAAATTAAAATTTTATTCCTACGGGTAGCACAGATAAAAGTTGGAATTGTTTTGCATATCCAATAGCAGCGTCCGCATTTCTTGGCACTATTGTAAGTGAATCCAAAATCCAAAAGTTTCAAATAAAGCTAAAATGAGCAAAGCAAATTTCATCCTTCGGAAAATCTAAAAAGAGATTTAGATAACATAAAAATTGTAATTACATCATAAGGCATACCAAAAGTTGAGGATTAATTTGTAGAACGATTTGCTATACAAGTGAGGATGGTAGATGCAAAATTGAGTCTTCTACATTGAAAAATGTGAAACTGTTACCTGCAGAAATGTCAAAATGTTAATTTTAGTAATAATTTTGTTAATAGGATAAGGATTTAAGTGAGATTAGTATTGTAAGATGAGGAATTAAAAACTAAGTGTTACGCAAGTGGTTATGATAGGAAAGTGTGTGAAATAAACATGGAGTGCAAAAGAAAGAATTCGTACTTTGACAGATGATTGTGGAACGACCAGTGAACTTGGAATTTTTCTAACAATTTTGTGTGGAACTGCTTAGTAGTCTTTAATTTTCGTGAAAGTTTCAAAAGAATCCGTTTGATAAGAATTTACAGCCAATTGGAATCGAGCTTTTGTTGGAAAAACCCTGTTATAAAGTAGAAATCCTCAATTTAATAGGCTTCGCGATGCGAAAATACGATCAGTCGACAATTTTCACTTGCCCAGGTAGGACGTGAAAATTTCGTTCCTAAAAATTTCAAAATGAACAATAAATTATAAAATAATTTTGTCGACATACAACATGCAACTACTAGTGACGCTATAGATTTTTATGTAACAAAAGTGATTTAAAGACAGTGCAACGGAGAAAAAGTTATTAAAGAAAAATTTCGTATTTACCTGTGAGAATGTGGATGACGATGTCCAAGAAGATTACATGTTTGGAACCACTGCGTATTGAAAAGGAAGCAATGACCTGCTAATCAGCTGATCGTCCACCGGTTTGTTTATTTCGTTAATAATTTAAAAACGTATAACATGAACGATTTACAACGCTTTAGTTTAATTAGTTTTAAGTAATTTTTAATTTAAATGGCCACTTGTTTTCTTAGTATAATTCCTAATACGAACACATCACTACACAAAGATTAATAAAGAAAGAAGCTACTTTGGTGACATCTTTAGTCATTTTGTAAAATTATATTTAAATTAATACAGATTTCATTATAAAAGGCCAAGTTTTTGCGGGTGTTTATTTAAAATTCAAAACAGTTTATTCACAGTAGCAGAAGCGAAGTTTTCTTTTCAAGATTGCAGATAAAGAAGCAGCAAAAGTAGGTACATCACAGGTGGCATTTCATCTACCGTTGGCAATTTTACGTGCAATACAGGTTGGTTTATTTAGCAATTAACAATTATTATTTCTGTCGAGGCGGATATTACAATAAATATTATTACATCCCACAATTCAAAACGTTTACATATTTTGGGTACTTCATTAATTTTATATTTTAAAATATATAATAATTGTAAATATTTTAATATAATAAATATTTAAATTCTACATTACACAACTTTTACATATTTTCGATCCTCAATAATTTTAAATTTTAAATTATATAATATTTATAAATATTTCAATATTTATATATTATTATACTCAGAATTCAAAAAGTTTACATATTTTGGGTACTTCATTAATTTTATATTTTAAAATATATAATAAATATAAATATTTCAATATAATAAATGTTTATATTCTACATTACGAAACTTTTACATATTTTCGGTACTTAATAATTTTAAATTATATCCCAATCCCCCCAATTTTATAATCCAATAAATTATAGCGGATTATTTTAAAATAATACCAATTACAAAAAATTTACTATATATAGTAATTTAAATTTCATGTACATGAACAATCAACACCAACATACATACAGAACACGGAATACGGAACAAAACTCGCAACTACAAATTAATAAACTTTAAGAACCAAAATATGTATATAATAGTGAAATTTACAGAAGATATACCAATATCTACCGTAGAAGTTGTTTCAAAGTTTTGTTTGAAAGACGGAATGTGTCCCTGGGATAAATAAAAGGAAATTATAAAAGGAAATTATGTAAAAATCTAATTAAAAAGCTAAAAGAACCAAATCCCGATTTTGAACTGTATCCTGCAATGCAACTGGGTAATTATCAAACAGAAAACTGCTAAGCAGCCGAAAAGGCATGTAGAAAAGCGGAATACACATCAAATTTGTCTTCAAGTGAAGAAGACAAGCCGCCTAAAGAACGTCGAGTAGAAGAACAACACCACCAAGCTTAGAACATACCGAAAATAATTCTAGTTTTTGTGAATTATCTGGAAGTGTTGCAAATTCCTCAGTAAATGGTGTCACTATGCTAAGCACTGAAAGTTATGGCAAGAGACCTATGCTAAGAAGTTAGCATTAAAAGAAATTAAAGCAAATGTAGTTATGGAAACTAATGACCGAATAAAACAAGTGCAGAATGAACCAATAAAATTAAAAAACGAAAATACAAGTTTAGATTTGGGAGTTGATGAATGCTTTCCGATAAAATCTTTGCAGGAGTTAGCCGATTTTGAAGAAAATTTACAAATTGTTGATTTAAAAAAATGTGGAAAGACGTTTACGCCAGATAGGAGGAACTTCTGGAGATCAATGCGTGAGATTGATTTGGAAGAAAGTCATGACCAACGACCTGCAATACTTATGCAACTGGACTGGCCGAAATGGCAAAAAAGCTATTCAACATTCGCCGAAAACCGAATAAATCCATCAAAGACACGAAATTTGAATACATGATATTTATAAAATTTTCTGTTTATGTAATTTATTAGTTTTTAAAATTTTTTTTATTTAAAGCATCAATTTTAAAAGGAAATGAAAATTATATTTATAAAAAATGTGTATATTTTATGTGCCGTAAATTGTTAATAAAATAAAATGAGACTTATACTTCTAAAAAGCATAGATATTTTATTTAAACTATAAAATCGTAATTAAATAAAAATTATACTTATAAAAAATTTGTATACTTTATTTGATAATAAAATGGGACTAATACTTCTAAAAAACATATAATGTTTTAAACCATAAAATAGTATAAAATGGAAATTATATTTATAAAAAATTTGTGTACTTTTTTATGCCGTCCCATTATAATAAAATGGGACTAATGCTTCTAAAAGTATATATTATTTAAACCGTAGAATGGTAATAAAATAGAAATTTTTATTATAATAATATTCTTGAAAAATTATAGAATTTTTATATAATTAGTATATAATAAAAGTTTTATTATATTTATTAATGTAAGGAAAATTACCTAAAAAGTATCTAAATAATTTAAACTGTAATTACTATTAAAATGGTAACTTCTTATTATTAAGAAATGGCAATAAAAAGTTACAATTTGTTGTAAAATAAATGTTTCAAAATTATAACATTTTTATAGAATTTTTATATATGCCTAATTTCATTTCTATAATTTTATAAACAAAATTACCTAAAAATTATATAAATAATTTTAAATTTAAAATGTGCATTAAAATGGTAACTTCTTTCTACAGAAACTTGGTAATAAAAAATTCCAATTAATTATATTAATAGTGTGTCAAATGTATAACATTTTTATAAAATTTTTAGACAAGGAAAGTTTCCATGTTTATAAGATTTGATATACAATTATTATAATTAAAATACGAAAAATGTTGACTGGGTGTATAATTTTAAATATTTAATTTTCTGCATGCCGATACCAGGGCACTGGAGGGTGTTCCACACCCCCCAGACCCCCCGGTTTAAACAGTTAATCTTTATCAGGCCTCTATGAAAGATTGCAGCATATTGGACGGTTATAATGTCGTAACATAAAAATTAAGTACTAATGCGGTAGAATAAACGAATAATTAAAAATAAATAGAAAAAGGTTGCAGCTGAACCTGTACAGACCGGGGCTCTGGGAGTATATACTACTTCCACCCGCATGGGTTGTTAATCCCAAAAATACTTAAATATTATTATTTAGCTTTTGTATAATTTTTAAATATTTAATATTCTGCTTACTTATACCAGGGCACTGGAGGGTGTTCCACACCCCCCAAACCCCCGGTTTATACAGTTAATTTTTATCGGGCTTCAATTAAAGATTGCAGTGTATTAGACGGTGATTATGTCGTAACATAGAAATTAACTACCATTGCGGTAGAATAAACGAATAATAGAAAATAAATAGAAAAAGCTCGCAGCTAAAACCTGTACGGACCGGGGGGTCTGGGGAGTGTAGACTACGTCTTCCCATATAGGTTGTCAAAGCCAAAAATACTAAAATATTATTATTTAGCTTCTGCATAATTTTTAAATATTTAATATTTTGCTTACCGATACCAGGGCACTGGAGGGTGTTCCACACCCCCCAGACCCCCCGGTTTATACAGTTAATCTTTATCAGGCTTCAATTGAAGATTACAGCATATTGGACGGTAATATAGCGTAACATAGATATTAGCTTCCGTAGCAGTAGAATAAGTAAATAATAAAAATAAATGAAAAATCTGCAGCTAAAACCTGTACAGACCGGGGGTCTGGGGAGTATATACTACTTCCTCCCGCATAGGTTGTCAGGCCCAAAAATACTTAAATATTATTATTAAGCTTTTGTACAATTTTAATAATTAATATTCTGCTCCGATACCAGGCACTGGAGGGTGTTCCACACTCCTCAGACCCCGGTTTATACAGTTATCTTTATCAGGGTTCAACTGAAGATTGAAGCATTTGGACGTTGATATGTCGTATAGCAATTAGTTACTATTTCAGTAGAATAAATAAATAATAGAAAATAATTAAAAACTTCTTTAGACCGGGGGTCTGGGGATAATAGATTACTTCCTCCCATATAGGTTTTCGGGCCCAAAAATACTAAAATATTATTATTTAGCTTCTGTACAATTTTTAAATATTTAATATTTTGCTTTTCGATACCAAGACACTGGAGGGTAGTCCATACCACCCAGGCTCTCGGTCTGTGCAACTTTTCTTTAATTTTTAAAATGTTTATTTACTGCATGGGAGGGTTTTTCTATTGATGACTCGATGCCGTTTCCGGGCATAATTTCTGACCATTCAGAACTCAGGAGAAAATACCAGGTAGATAGAGCTCAGTTATCACGAGAGCTTCATGATTCAAAAACTTTGTTTATAAACCAAATGTCACCTTTACCCTGTACAATAAAATCGATTGTCATTTTTGACGTAAATGTCATCTGCCAGAATTGTAAATTTGATAACCAAAACATCAAAATGTTTCAAAATTAAGCGTTAATTTTATTAAATAATAAAAAATGAGTGTAAAAGTGGATGTAGAACTCAAGAACTTCTTCGTATTTAATTCCTTATACGATGTCAAAGAAGGAGAGGTTAGTACGCCCTAAATTTGTAAACCCCCATTTTAACGTCACGCTTTTAGGAGCACAAGAAAATTTTATACTATTATCCACCCGACGAGCAAATCAACACTCAGGTGAACAATGTCGGTCTCGTCGAAGCAATAATAAAGTTTACAGGGTAAGTAGAACTCGGCTAAATCATAGAGTGCCTTTTTGACGCAGTTACTTGCAGAAACTTCAAACCGAACTTGCCGGTCAGTTCCTTACACACAGAAAAAGCGACAGCTCTATTTTCAACCCGAACCTGATTATTGGATGGTTTTAGTGAGTTTTTCCGTTGTTTATTCAATGTACCCGTTTAACTCGAACTTTTAGACTCTAAATTTACCCTACATCACTAAGACAAAAAACGACAGCTCGTATAATGATTACTTGGATGAGGATGTGCAGAATAATGTTTATGAAGCAGTCTTGAAGCAGGCCTATGCCATGTTTCGGCTCTTCTCAGGTACTTACAAAAATATAGAAGACGGGGATAACGTCGTTGCATTACAAAACCAACTGGATACTTTTTACTCTGCTGTAAGCACTTCATGACTTATCAAATCAGTATAACTTTTAATTTTTGTTTTAGTACTTAAAAACGCTCAAACTAACCAACTGTGATATTCTTAACGTATTTTCTGGTATTCACTTCCTCCCGTTAGACAAAAAGAACTTTTTGAGGGTGCAGTGTTTGGTTAACTTGTTGGAATGCGATTATCCGGTTGTACGTTACGTTTCGTTTTTATTCAACGACAGTTTGATTTGGTAAGTGACAAATTATTAGGTTGAATTGCTCTTGAATTAGGTTCTCTATCTTGATTGAATAAGTTCTATTTAATTTTTAGGAGCGGAATAGAGCCGAACGACATGCAAGCAATCTACCAGTACCTCATCGGTACCCTGTTACCTGCATACAAAGAGACAGAAATGCAAGGTGGATCAATCCAAAGAAACCAGATCTCCCCGTTCGCAAATTTACACTATGGTCACTTCGTGACTGGTCCTACAAACCCTAAAAATGCAAACACTGTCGGGAAGGTTCCAAAATTTACTTCAACGACTCCACCGGTTTAAACTCGTACCACTTTATAGTTTATAAGGCGCTAAGTGCAACGATTTGTTTGTTTATTGACAGTAAGGTGGCTCGCGAGGACGTTTCGATCGTTTAACCTACTTTTACTTCCACAGGCAAAGAAGAGTTGACGTTGGAGTTGTTTAAAAATTTAGACGCGTTTATGGGCCCGAAATTATCAACGATCGCTTCCGATATTGCCGAATATTGTACGAAAAATGTGGTGCCGTCTGCAAGTTCGGACAACACTCCCCGCTTTATTTACTTCAACAAACTGAACTTGGCGTACAAAAGTACCATCCACTTGGATAACAGACAATCGGGAAATGTGGCGTGCAGCAAGGATTCGTTAAAAATCATGGCGGATATGAATGCTTTTAAAGGTTCATTGGGTTACGCCGGCGAAACGATCGTAAAAACCATGAACGATTTTTGGGTGGTCGGTAAAGTTTCTAATCTACGGGAGTTTTACATCGCCTTGCAGCACAAGAACGCGAGTCTTATCGATATTAGCGGTAAGTTACTTTTAGTAACAAATTTTTTGGGGTAAAATTGAAAACGTGCCTTCGACATCAAAATTTGCCCTCACTTACGTTTGCTGAAGTTAGCAGTAGACTTGTGGAAATTTTTATTTGATTAAATATTAGCTAACTTCAGCGACATCTTTTTTTTTTCAAATAAATGATTAGGAAACTTTTCAGCTAGCAAAAAGTGGCTGTCGAGCGTTTTCGAACGTCGCGACCCTTTTTTAATTAACGATATCGAGGAATTAGATCGAATTGTGGGTTTAGTGGAAGGACTTGAACCTAAAGATTGTATTAACGTGGGGGCAAGTAGGTTTTTTGAGTGATCTAACCTGCTTGGCTAACTTGCACTATTTTTTATTCACGTGACCTTATTTCGTACAGTAACTTATGTTGTTCTTTCAGATGAGGTTAAAAAAATATGCGACGCCGAACTGAAGGGAATATTTTTTCATCCCATGTGATTTTACCAAGGTGCTTTATAAATTACTCGTCAAGGTGATTCGGTTTTTTAAACCCGCATATCGAAGACAGCTCTGAATGGGAATAAGTGTATCAACAGGTAATAAACTATAAATTTACTTATTAGCATTTATGTATATAAAGAAATGTGTACAGTTTTTTTTATTATGAATAAAGATGTAAAGATAACCCAAAATTCTATGGTGAAATACCTCAACGATGGTTGCACAAGTGTTTCGGTGGGGTGGAAAGACAGTTGAACTTCAATTGGTACTTGTGCAACTACCTGCGACATTGTTGTCTAATTCTAATATTGCATTGCTTACATCTGCCTTGAGGGTATTTTGTACATAGCTTTTGTGATTTTAATCCTTATTCAATCATTTAGGACTGAGTTTAACTGAGGAGATTTAATAAATCGAAGCATAATTGTACAACGATGTCTTAAACTAAAATTGTAAGTGGTAAAATGAAATTAATTAAATTTCACTTAGCTTGAAAAAATTTAAAAACATTAATTCTTCTGTATAATTTTTACCAAAGCACTGGTACCAAAGTAAATTGTATAAATCGGGAGGTTGGGGGTATGGAGTACTCTCCAGTACCCAAGTATCGGGAGGCAGAACATTAAATGATACGGAACATTGAAAAATGGCATTAGCTTTCTTGGAAATGATGAGAAATACTTGCAGGAATTTCCCTCGCCCCGGTTACAATACACAATATTCTATGTTGCCATCCTGTTCCCAAATTGCATTGATGACATTTGCCTGGAGGGTATTCCAGACTCCGTTTGTGCAAATTTGAGGTGCTTTCACTTATTATTTATTAATTCTACCACAATGGTAACTAAAAGTATCACGTAACTATGTTACGTCATTACAACGTCCAATATCTTCAATTTAAAATTTAAATTGTATAAATCAGAGGAGGGCTTAGAAAACTCCCCGTACCCTAGTATCGGAAGCAGAATATTGAATATTTTAAAATTATCCAGGAGCTTCAATGAGACGACATATATTTGACAAAATTCTACCCCGCTCCCAGTTGCTATATCATGTTGAACGAGTTTAACCTCAAGCTAGATAGCATCAATGCAGAATTGAATTAGACGTCAACTGAATAAACCGGGGGGTCTGGTGGGTGTGGAACACCCTCCAGTGCACTGAAGTATTAGAAGGCTGGACATTGAATGTTTAAAAATTATGCAGCAGATCTCCCAGATTATTTAACCGCTAATTCTATTTTTCAGAACCATGCAATATTTACCATACTTTATAATAACATGTAGGGAAAGCAATACACCGGTACTGCCTGGGGTGGGCTCACAGTTTATAAAGACATTTTTCTTTACTTTCCGAGAAGATGAAAATGCAACAAATTTTGTTTCAAAACAATTGAATTTGGGTAGGGGTGGAGAGCTTGATTGAAACACATTTATATCAAACAAAATTTTGAATTACTATAACAATGATATCTAGATAATTTTTGTGCCCACCTTACTCGGGAATTGAATGTATGATCGCCCCTGGTTTTTATAAAACAGGCACCCACACATTGCTGTAATAAAATAAAACGGAACAAAATTTATTAACAATTTTAATTATTCAAAATTTAATAAATACATTTTAGTTCAACAATATAAAAAATAACCAATTTACGTGACTTCCGCATCGTTTATTTAATTATTTACTTCTAGTTCTTCAAACCAGAAAGTAATCCCATGAAAAAATGAATACCACTTCTTCACGGTTCTATAACATGTTACTTCATTTAACAGCCGTATTATACTATACAATTGGTTAATTAGTAATTATTTATCGTGGATAGAAGGTTAATTCGGTGTGAGTGTTGGCGAATAATATATTGAGTTGAGAATCAAATGCGATATTATCGACCCGCACAACATGGGCGGCATCGCTATCAGGTTCTTTACGGACGACCGCTAATCCGTACACTCTCATCAAGTTTTCTTCACTATCGTTTGAAGATCCTCCTATTATTGCTAGTTTAACCACGCAGGTTACGTTTATATGGATATATTTTTCTATCGCCCATTTATTGTCCGAAACCTGTTCAATTTCCATTCGTTCTTCCTGTTGTGGTAAATCTGTTCTAAACACAATGGCTTCTCCTAATTGGCGATCTCCGGCGTAAATCGAAAATTTCATTCCTTTGTGGACGGCACGTGGTTCCAATCCTAAACCATCTGGATGACTGTCGGACCATAGGAAGTTATTGGGGTTCAGTAACGAATCAGGTTGGAAGGTTAATCGTTTTGCATAACCCATTCCAATTGAGCACAGTTTTAAGGCACGGCCACCGAACAAGTGATCCTTGCGGTCGTTGGGACGCACCTTATAACAAAATCCTGGAATTACACGTGGATCTACGTAGGTTCCTGTGGTGCAAAAAAATTTTTGTAAAACAAGAAAATTACAAAATGAAAGTTATTGCTTACCAACTACTGGAATTTCGTAAGGTTCCAATCCGGTCATCGTGTATCTGGTGGGTACATCCCCGATATCTTCGCCACGCACCGTGACACGACGTTGATTTTTTTGTAGGCCCGGAGTTAAGTAATATCTGTGGTGTTTAATGTTAACATTAATAACCTTAATGACTTCTGCTCTAGTGCATCCCTTTTTCTTAACAGCGATGACGGTTCCATGCATGGGCATCGGTTTAGCGACACCGGTCTCGTAGAATTCCACTTTACCGATAAAATTAATTTTCGCCTTCTTTTGGAGACCAACTTTTGTCAATTCGCTATGTGTTTCCACCTGCTGGCCCTGTAATAAAAACAAGCAGTGCAATAACGGACTCCCTTTGGTAGCAAAAGAAAATGTTGCTTAAAAGTTACAACTTACGATTTTTCTTGAGGTCAGGGAGAGTTAAGATGTCGGGAAACGAATTGATGCATCTTGGTGATAGAATGAAGTCTTATCTAGCAGCAACAATTGAACACAAAAGCGCATAATGGTAACGACACAATTAACGCGATAACATACCCTTCTGACGAAAATAAATAAAAGAAAAGCAGACTCACCTCGATTTTAACAATTTCCATGGTTCCTTGCGCCTCGTGATTCGCATCGAAGATGGTGAACTTGTCGCCGTTCGAAACGATCTCCAACTCGAAAGCGAAACCTTCCGGTCTGCTGTCGCTCCAAAAGTAATTTTCATTTTCGTTCAAGCAATTTTTGTTCGCTTCGAACGTAAAACGGCGCCCAAAACCTCGCCCGATGCTGATCAGAGTGAGCGCTCTGCCGCCAAACAGCAGGGAAGTTTGTCTGCCTACAGGTCCTGGTAAAGGAACAACTTTATATTTAAATCCAGGACAAACCCTTTTATCAACATATACTCCAACTACGGGCAATTGGTGCTCCTTCAGACCATAAGCTTTATAAACTATTGGAAAATCGCCCAATTCCGAAGCGTCCAAAGTCACGCATTTCGGTGATTCGGAAGTCTCGACTGGTTTTTGGTTTAGGCTCAAGTCGACGATGATATCTAAGGGATCTATGATATCGTTGCAAACGATGGGAGTTGGTGGAGGCGTCAAACATTGCACCCGGGTCGCAGAATCGGCCTAAAAAAACAAAATTATGTGGTTACATTTTCTTAAAAAAAAATTCGAATTTTTGGTTGAATTATAAGAACAAGATTATTACACAGACTCTCTCCGACAGAGAATTAGTTTGATTTAGGAACCAAAATTAAAAATTTACTTTCGGAAGAGGAGAAAATTCTACTGAAACTAAATATTTTATAATACAAATTGGAGTTTTCCTATTGATTTTTATAGAATTTTCTTGAAAATCTTGTTTTAGCTTCTAATCAGTTCAAAAATATAAATAATCGATGGTAGTGGAAGGGGGGGGGGAGAGATGATTAGATATTAAGACCTAATAAATTCATTATTATTCATTATTTAATTATTTGCAAAGTATTTAATTAACATAAAATATAAATGTGCCACCATGAGGAAAATTCGAAGTTGAGTACTGCGATTCAACCCAGTATTTCTCTAATATCTCGAAAACGGTGATGTTTCCAATAAAAAATTTTCTTCTTTTTATTCTGAACAATTTTCTTATCTTTGAGATTTTTGATAACTTGCACCGTTTTCGAGTTTTTAAAGAAAAACTTGGCTTGGTTGAAAACTGCCTTCCTCGGTGCGTTTCTCCAGAAAAAATATAATCAAAAAAAAGAAAAACATTTTGTGAAGATATGCCGTCTGCATATTTGATAAAATTGCAAAGCAGACCGCCGCCCCGCCGAAAGCGAGGAAAATTTTGCAAATTTTTTTGTTCCGCTTGGCAACGAAACTATCAATGAACAAAAAAATATAGGTTATCGTGTATTTTGACGTAAACAATACGGCGTAGAGTAAACAATTTTATTGCACAATCCGATTAATTGTGTCAACGGGGGGTCATCTAAGAATGCTAATCAAAATCAGCGGAATGACGGCGAAGATAACAATTGCACATCACTTTCAATTTTCTTGACGTCGTCGATGTTACGGGGTGTTTTCAAAAAATAATGGTACATACCTGCGAGATCGATACGAATGGGTTCGATATTTCCTGGACTTCGTTTTGGAACCACGCCCGTGGTAATGGGACATCTTGTACTGAACTAGCCAACATTTTGTCTGAAAAGAAATTCACATTATTGACAAATGTTTGTAGGCTAAGCTGGCGGTTATGAAATGTAATAATGGGATTTTAATGACGGATTAATTAGTACTTGGTTTTATTGTTGGCAATTATTGTTTCGGGTTATCAATTGGTAAATAAGGGGAGGTCGTCTACGTATTTGACATTATAATAATCTTATTTTTTTGTTCTATTTTAATATTACCGTCCCGTTTCCAATGAAAATCACTCAAGCGACAGAGATTTTAACATCACGGGACCCCTCGCTCCGAGATAAGATTATCATCGGATAACCGGTCAATTTTGAGCCCCCTTCAAACCTTCTAATATTAGCTAACGCAGTTAACACTGCAGTTTTTTAAAAATGCCGAAGCAGAACAGAGATTGCTTGCTGCCATCAGCTTTAAGTGGAGTTACATAATAAAGCACTCGAAATTTCTTATCACAGCGAGACATCAAGGACAACTTCGTGTCTTATCTATTTTTAAACTTACGGAAATAATTTTTATTTTTAGGCTTATCGTTTACGATGCACTCGAACCGATCCTCGTACAAAATTTTGAACTTGAATAAAAAATAAAAATAGCCGGTCGCAAGGCGGAATTTGGCAAGCTCAAGAAAATATTTATCCGAGCTAAAAATAAACGGACCCCATCATAGGTGCAGGTCGACCTTTAGACCGGGTTCAAAATACAGCCTCTTTGCGCTTCCCTGATTTTAATAGTTACATAATTTATTCAAAACGTAAAATTTACTAGGAGTATTTTTGGGATGGATTTCCCGGATTCCAGGTGGTTCGTGTGACCGATAACATTGATAGGAATGTTTTGTTTTAATTTACTATGTTTATGTTGTTAGGCGAGACGGAACTTTCTCGTGTAAATATTTACGCAGTGACTAATTTGATAGCATTAATGAAATTTTATGATGTCCTACGTTACTATCGTTTTGCAATTAAATTAATTGTAACGGAACTTTTTTTTGAATTTTTCGCTGAAATTATACCAAAAATATTTTGTACGTGTGTTATAGCATCGCCGTCTTTCGATTTCAACGCAAAAAGATGTCGTAGGCATTTTAAAATTTGTAATCATCCCTTAGGGAAGCAGGAATCGATTTTCCAATGGTGCGCGTCGTTCGATTGGATTAACGAGATTCCGGGGGGGGAGGATTGCCCACTGATTGGATTAACGAGATACCTATATATATAGAACATTGGCAAACTTCTTGTTTATTATTAAGAATTTAAAATAAACATTCGCACACAATTCCGAACCCACGTTGGAAAATTGTTTTGCCAACCTAAAAAGATGGTGGCCGTATATGACCGATTGTTTTGCAATGGACCAATCAACGATTTTCATTTATCTCGTCAAAGTATCAGTAAAATTGCTTTCAAACTATTTATGTATGTACTGGAGGTAGTGGAGCGATTAGAACCCCCCTTGGGGGGATTTTCGACTGAATTTTTACAAAACTTGGGTAGTAAATTGATTTTATGGAATGAAGAAATTTTTGCCATAACGGAAATAGTGGGGAGGAGGGGCTTAATTCATATTATTCAAAGTTAAATTTGAATTTTTGAAGTTTTTAATAAATTTTCACAGAACTGCGGTTAAATTATAGATAAAAAATCAAAAAATGTTTGTTGTGCTTGTTCGGTAAGGGGGGGCTGATTTAATTTATATTTCAAGTTAAGTTTTCAATTTTGCCTAATTTGAATGTTAAATTTTCACAGAACAGCGGTAAAATTAAATTAAAAATCAAAAATGTTTGTAGTGCTTGTACGGTAAGGGGGGATTTATTTATATTTAAAGTTAAATTTTTAATTTTACCTAATTTGAATGTTAAATTTTCACAGAACTGCGGTAATTTTTGTTTATAGATTATTCAAAATTAAAGCAATGTTTATGGTAGGGGCGGGGGAAGAATTGAATTCATATCTCAATTTGAATTTTGAATGTTTTTAGTATTATATTTTCACAGAATCTGCACTAAAATTTCGAATAAAATTTGTTGGAAAAAATTGTCTTATTGTTTTTGCTTTTTAATTTCAAATTTAAAAAGAGGACTTGGCCCTTTGATTTCATATTTAATTTTAATAAAATTATCGGTAAAAGTATTATAAAATTTAAATTATTAAAAAATTCTGACCGTTCACCAAGAGAGGGGAAATTTCAAACGTAAGTGTAGAAGTTTTCTAATACATCTACATATTATAAATATTTTATTTATTCATCGAGCAGAAAAATAGCGCTTAATTTAAATATTCAGGTGGGGGATGGTTTTATTGTAAATTTTTCGATTTATTTTCGTAAAAATTTAAAAAAACATTCGAAAATAGCAGAATTAGTCCTTGGATATATGTAGAGGGGGGAGAGGAGGAGTCATCTGATATCGTTTTTCCAACAAACACTATTTCTTGTTGTAGCGTCGCTGGAAAAGTAGAGGAAAAAATTATAAAAAATAATTTTTCATGATAGCAAACCCGGCTTATTGCAAGCATAAACAATAAAAGCAGTTGATAACTGATTATCGATGAAATTAATTTTTGTAAATTTATTTAAAATATTTTTGATTGTTTTTTTTCTTCAAAAATATTTTTTTTTCATAATTACTCATAAGGCGAATTTCGTTAATCCGTTCGTGCGAGTAAACCCCCGGGAAAAATTACCGCCCTTTTTAAATTCATGAATTATTTTTCAATTTGTTAAAAAAATTAAGTTTGCTTGACGAAAAATCGCAATTTTTGAAAAGTTGTTCAACTTCAACTTTGGAGTTTTCTCGTTAATGCACTCCTGTGTATCAATTTTATTTTTAAATTAAAAAGTTCTTTTGACAAAATTTAATTTTAAATTTCTTCCTACTCTGCCTCCCTGTGATTTTTTTCTCAGATTATATTATTTTTTTAGTTTTAATTATAAAAATTATAAAAAAATAATTGGAACCGCACTAATTTGTGTTAGTAAGTTAAAATGCCAGTAATATAACAAAGTTGATACTATTAATTGCGCATAAATTGATCTTTGTCCTGCTATTAGTGAAATAAATTTGCAATGCAAATGAAAATTCTTTTTTTTTTCTAGCATGCTCATGATGAATTTTAAAACGTAGCTAAAACAACCTCGTCGTAGAACCGGCTTGAAAACTTTTAGGTCACAATTTTTTAGAAACGAAATTTTTGATGTAACGGTAAAATTTTATTAAAATAATAGGCCCTCCCTGAAGCTTGAAGGTCGTTCACTCAAGGGGTTTTTAACCGCAAGCGTGAAAATCGACCTAAATTTTTTGCATAATCATTAGGAAAGTTCTTGAAGTAAGTAAAAAAAATGTTAAAAAAATTTCAACTCACCAAAAAAAAATCGATAAAGTAAGAACGATCTGGAAATTGCACGACGTAATAGCTCAGGAGTCGATACGAAACTAACTCGTGCACTTGTGTAGTGTGCAGTGTGGCATGGGCCGGTCTGGGGATTAGATAAATATTTTGGATCCCCTTTCTCCACCTATCACGCAGTGTCTTCGTGATAGCCATTTGTTTACGGCTTGACAATCTCGAGCGTAATTTGTGCCATAACTTTTCGTAATTCTACACTCGACCGACTAACCGGAAACCCTTAATCGATGATGCATGATTTATGCACCCCCCCTATTGTTTTCTCTAGTGTAAACACTCGAAGCGTGCCGTAATTTTCGATATCGATTAAAAATCAATCGAAATCGCCGGTTTATCGTTCCGGTTCACGGCAATTTTTCTGATTTGTTCTATTAATACCTTCTTGTTTCATGCCTTATCAAATATTATTTTGTTTTTTTATCACAAATTCGAATAGGAATTTTTAATTTTACGTAATATTTTTGTTTTTCGTTTAAAATATTCGGTTGGTCCAAGGCCGGACCTTTCCTACCGAGAAGGTTCATTTTAAACAAACAAAATACGCAGAGAAATAATCCGAAATTGAAACATTTGCGTAGGTGCACGTGAATGCAACGTGAAATCCAAAATAAGGAGGGGTAGTACCAGAAATTATATTATAGAATACCCATTGGCGATTTTCTCCCCCACAATTAAATGTGTAAAATTGCAAATGTCTTTTGCAATTTCGATTAGAACAGAACCTACAGCCCAACGTGGAATTCCAAACCACGGCATAGAAAAAATAATTCAGGTTTGAATCACCATTTTTGAAGTATGTGAAGTTTTCCAAACTTTTGAAAGATTTTCTATTGTCACTGGTAAGCCGAGAGTGTGTCGATTGTCAAACCAAGATACCCGGTTCGAACCCGGGCGGACTATAAAATTGATTCTGACCGTCTTCCCTCAGAAAGCAGCGGTTACCCACCGAGATAATCAACCAAGCCCCTATAACGATTAAGAAGACAGTCAGTTTTGTTAATTTTGAATGTTATTCCACCCCCGAGAAGAAGTGAGAAAAAGTAGAAAATAAATGTACCGGGATACTTTACTATACCGTAGCCAGGTTTTTCTGCGATGGAAGGAACATCTTCTCCATAGGAGAATAAAAATACCCAATATTCCATGGGTTTATTTAAAAACCAGGTGATTTTATGTGCCCTCAGTGTGACAGTCAAAATACCACAGACTCAAAACTGTTCGAGACTAGTATACCTCCCCCCCTGTCTTCAAATTTGCAGTTCATCAATCACATTATCAAAAACCACCCTCCTAGAACTCCAAAAGCAAAAAGTTCATCTTCTTCTGGCTTCTCCTAATTTACAAAATTATAATTTGCATAAATATGAAGTTTAGCAGCTTTACAACCCAGATATTCTACCATTATCCTGTAAGGGGGGCGTATATACAATAAAATTGTTTTAATATAAAATTTTAATAAATAAAATGTTATTTTATTAACAAATATTAACAAAATATAATTATTTCCTCAGACTAAAAATTTAAAATATTAAAAATAATTATCATTGCGTCCCCCTGCGAGGGGAGGCTAATCAAAGCAATTAATTTTAAAACCAATTTACTAGTTTTACCAGATCTGTTTGGAGATAAGATTGTCTATGGTTTGTTTTTATTACTTTGACTTTTACAGAAGATAATTTACCATAAAAATGTCGACAACAGAAAAATTCTAGCAGGATATGTTGATTATGATTTTGTTTCGTTGCCAGAAAGGAGGGGGAATTTTAATACTTACATAATCTATTTTATTTTTTTCTTGATTTTGCTGACACAATATAATTTAATATTAAAAATTGCGATTTAAATAACTTGAAAAATAAATATTTTTCTTCGGGTTAGGGGGTTAATTTTTGGATACAATTTAAATTAATACATCATAATTTTGTAATTTCTGCATGCCAACGTACTCAAATGTTACAAGAAGATAATCTGACCGTCCCCCCTTTTTCAAATTAAATATTTAATAATTAATTAAATGTTTAAAATAACAAAAATATTTTTAATTATTAAATTCGATCGCTTTTAACATGTGTAGCGGTTCTAAAATACTAATAATTTTGATTGTGCACTTGCTTCAGCCTACAGAAGATAGAGCAATATAAAAATACTTACTGTCTTCCCTTCGTATACTTCAAATCCAAAAACTGCAGTGTAAATCGCGATAACATTTTGTTTGTCTTCTCAAAATTTTGTTTTTATATTGGGGTTAAAAAATCTATTTCGTATGTTATCAGCGATGACCTCCAATTGATCTTATTGACATTTGAGAAGCCTTACGCGCGTTTGAATCGACTCGTATAATTCTATTTAAAAAAATGTTTTGTTTTATCAGAAAAAAAAGCTGTACGTAATATTTGAAGTAAACGCGCTCAAAGTCCACGGATGTTGAAATTTGTATTCAGTCATCACGTGAAAGTCTGTTCCCCCCTGTCACATTTCACGTCCCTCCTCCCCAAGGGAAGGACATCCCTAAGACGTTTTCAAGGAAGACGGAAAAGATAAAAAATTACTTGCTTGACAGTACTCCCTGGGAAGACAAAAGCAGTCATCATCTGAATGAGCATCAGAGTTCCCCATCTTGCAAACTTTCGTCCAGCCGTTAGTCTGATCTGTAAGAGAAAACTAAATGAGAAAGGAGCATAGATTTTGTCATACGTCTTTTTTTGATAAAGACGAAGTAAATTGTGATTGCAAGGGGAAGGTGGCGGAAGAAGGTGTACTTAGAAGTGGGGAAAGTCACTAGGATTTATTTTTGTATAGAAATTCTCTCTGCCTTGCATAAAGGAGGATGTACGTGAATTTTTTTTTACCAAACGGTTAACCTATAACCTAAGTTTTAATATTTTGAGGATGCGAAAACGTTCGCTAAATTTTTGAATATCTCAAGATTTATTTACAGTACAACAAAATACTAAACATAATATTGTCGTAAATTTCATTTCCTGCATAATCGACCCCTTGACATTTTGGCGAAAATTTTGTCGTTTCGAAGTTACATAGATGAATAGTATGTTTCTCTATAGAAAATATCAATAATTTCCTCTTATCAAGGCGGATGCAAGAAAATATTTTATAAATACATACTATAAAATTTTGTATCAAGTTGTTCATAATAATTTATAAAAGTAATAAAGCCAATAAATTACTGTTTTTTTGTCTGGACTCCCCCTTCCCCTATTAAAGCCAACAATCACCAGTAATAATCTTAATATACGGGGTGTCTCCGTGAGCGTGAAGAACCTTTGAGGTGGCGATAAAGGACACTTCTCTAAGACAGATTTTTAAATAAAATTTTTATCCAAGTCCAAACCCTTGGGGGATACCTCCTTTTAAAGCAATTTTTGATTTTAAACGGCCATAGCTCCAATATTATTGATCTTTTAGACTTAATGAATTAAAACTTTTTTAAAGATAACTCGTTTATCTACAAATTAGGTTATAACCTCTTATTGTCTAGGATAAACACATTTCGAGTTATGAATTAAATTAATGGAAAACATGTCAAAAAAATTGCAAGTTTTATTTTTCAATTTTCTTGCAAATCCTGCATCTTTTAAACGAAACCAATTACAAAAAAACCAACGGCCCAATTCGAGTTGAAAATTTAACGGGCTATAACTTTAGTCTCCTAAATTTTTTGGAAAACCAACCCATTTTACAAAAAATTCTAAAATACGGTTAAACGGTAAACCTTTGAGGTTGTGTTAGAAGACACTTTTATAAGAGATATTTTTAAATAAAATTTTTGTCCTAGTTCAAACCCTTGGGAGGTACCTCTCTATAAAGCAAATTTTATAAAAATAAAACTTGGAGTATTTTTTAACATTTCTTCTTTTAATTTAATTCATAACTCAAAATCCGTTCATCCTAGACAATAGGGGGTTATAAACTAATTTGTACATAAGTAAATTGTCTTTAAAAAATCACTAATCTATTAATACCATAAAATTAATAGTTACGGTGATGTGACCGTTTGAAGGCAGACATTCAAAAAAGTAAAGACCACGGGGGGTGGGGAGCTACATTGAAATTGGAAAAGGAAAACTTGTGAACTCAAGGTCTTCTTTTAAAACAATATAATAATAGAATTTAAATGCAAGATTGAGACAGGAGGTTTAAGGGGGAAAACCCCCCAAGAAAACAAAAGCGTTATTATAAAAATTATTTATAATTTATAAATATTTAATGTTTTTCCTTTCAACAGTGAGGCACTGGAGGGTGTTCCACCCCCAGACCCCGTTGAATAATTATTTTTTTAGAAATAAATTGAAGATATCGGCATAACCGATCTAGAAAAAGTCTCTAGAAAAACGAATTAATCCTAACCTTAACATGTCACACTCAAGTAACTAATATTTTAATTAGCTCAAATTATAAACCAAAGTTTTAGAGACCGGGGGGTCTGGGGGTGTGGAACACCCTCCAGTGCCTCACTGTTAAGAGGAAAAACATTACTTAAACATTAAACACTCAAACTGTGATAGATAAATTTGCAGACCCATCGTCTTCAGTATTAAGCGATTAATAGTGAAAGTCCTATTATCCTGGGGGGAATTCATAATCCCAGATTCTCGGTTTCTGCTGTATATTTCTTGTGCTAAAAACTTTCACTATTAATCGCTTAATACTGAAAACCATGGGTATGCAAATTTATTTATCAAGGTTTGAGTGTACCTGGGGGGTGCTCCACACCCCCCAGACTACCCGGTCTCTTTAACTTTAGTTTAGAATTTGGGCTAATTGGGATAATATTACTTGAATGTGACTTGTTAAAGTTAGGATTAATCAGTTTTTCTAGAGATTTTTTCAAGATCTGTTATGCTGATTTCTTCAATTTATTTCTAACTAATAAAAATAAACTGCACAAACCGGGGGGGTCTGGGGGTGTGGGACACCCTCCAGTGCATCATTGTTAAAAAGCAAAACATTCGATGTTTACAGATTATGAATTGGGTTTAATGTAACGCTTTGGTTTTCTTGAGAACGATGACATATTACCCTGGGGGGAATTCATAATCCCCCCCTCCCGATTCTGGGTCATTGCTTTTATTAATTTCTTGTGCTAAAAATTTTCACTATTAATCGCTTCATACTGATGAGCATAAGTTTGTAAATTTATCCAACAAGTTTGAGTGTACCTCAAACTCCACACACCCCAGACCCCCCGGGTCTCTAAAAGTGTGGTATATAGTTTGGGCTAATTGGGATATTAGTTACTTGAGTGTGACTTGTTAAAGTTAGAATTAATCAGTTTTTCTAGTAATTAAATGATTTTTTCTAGATCGGTTATGCTGAAATCTTCAATTAATTTTTGAATAGAAATAAACTACACAAACCGGGGGGTCTGGGGGGTGTGGAACACCCTCCAGTGCCTCACTGCTGAAAAGCAAAACATTCAATGTTTACAGATTATGAGTAGGATTTATTATTTCGTTTTTGTTCTTTTGATAACGATGACATATTATCCCTGGGAAGGGGGGGGAATTCATAATCCTCTTTCCCCACAGATTCTCGGTCACTGCTTTATATTTTTGGGCCTAAAACGTTCATTATTAATCGCTTAAAACTGAAGATCATAAGTTTACAAATTTATCTGTCACAGTTTGAGTGTTTCTGTGGGGGGGGGTACACCCCGAGACCCCTCCGGTGTCTAAATCTTTGGTTTATAATTTGGGCTAATTGAGATATTAGTTGCTTGAGTGTGACTTGTTATAGTGAGGATTAATTAGTTTTTCTAGGGCCTTTTTCTAGATCGGTTATGCTGATATCTTCAATTTATTTAAAAAAAAATGAAGTATTCAATCCTGGGGGTCTGGGGGGTGTGGAACACCCTCCAGTGCCTCACTGTTGAAAGGCTAAACAGTCAATGTTTACAGATTACGAGTAGGGTTTATTATAGCGCTTTGGTTTTCTTGCGAACGATGACATATTATACTGTGGGGAATTCGTAATCCCCCGAAGTGTAAAATCCAAAGCGCTATAATATTACCTACTCGTAATCTGTAAACATGGTTCCTACATAGTAGCACTGATTACCAACCAATTTTATTTACTATGCAGGAATTAATTGAAGATTTCAGCATATTATGCGCTGATATAAGAAAAATTGAAAAACTTGAAAATTTTAGCATATCTGCATGGTGGTTCGTACATGCAGAAATCTTCAATTAACTTCTGAGTAAAATAAACTACATAGACCGGGGGGTCTGGGGGGTGTGGAACACCCTCCAGTGCACCAGCATCAGCAGACAGAATATTACATTTTATATTGTTTTAAGAAGTTCCTTTTTTAATCATTTTAATAATGAAAATTATAAGTTCGCAAATATATTTATTATACAATAATTTGAGTGTGCCCGATGGGTGCTTTAATGTTTAAAACACGAAGTTTGCATTTTTATAATCTTACTAATTGTAAGACGAACGTCGCTATTTACAACGTTCCAAGACGTTCATTTTGTGATGTCTACAAAAAGTTAAGTTTTTTTTGGCTAACTTAAAATTATGGGCAGTCAATCGAGTTCCATTGAAATCACTCACTAGGAGATTATGGCGGCCGATAGGCCGCCTGACCTGCTAATCTATTATAAAATAACTGCAAATTTTGTTTTTTCCCAAACTAAACACTAATAGGTATTTATTTTTTATTAATAGTGGGATTTTTCAAAGAGGGAACAAATGTCGCCAACAGATGGCGCTATAATAAAAATCAAGAAACTACAAAGGAATCAAAATATTGTTGTTATAATCCTGAAATTCCAGAATTACACTGTGTATTTACTAAAGCACGGAATGACATACGTAGTTTTATAGAATTATTACAATGCTTTTTTAGAAGGAATCGGCGCTCATTTTTCCAAAAGGTACAATTATGAAACACTAAACTCAACAATTTTATTTGCAATAAACTAAACTAACTAATTTTTTAGAATTACCAAGTTCTGCACATTAATATTCTGACATGACGGAAATGACGCGGTTGTACAGCATTTCGACCACATCATTCGCCCACAAGAAATCAAAATGGTTAAAGTACTTGTATGGAATCAAATAGCTTTGCACCACGTTGGGAAGCTCCTTCTCCAATTTATGAACGTCCTGGAAACAGAAAATACATGTTTACAAAATTGAGAGAGTTAGGGTGAATTTACCTCTGGGGCAATCAGTAAATCGTTTTTCCATAATAGAGAGCCACTGGAGCTGTCACCCTCTCCAATCTATAGCGGGGCGGATACATAGAGTTATATTTCCCCAAATTTATGAAAGGACCGTAATCGAAGTAGCTGAATCTCCCTAAAACAAAAATTCGTGTAATCGTTTCTTCGCGAGCTGTTTCTCGACACCAACCGGAATTTATTCCTTGGGCGTAGTGAGACAACTGATTTGTAGAAAAACCTGCCGGAGATCCACTTAATAATGCTGGAAGTGCAGTCTAAAAGAAAAAAGTGTTGAAAATAATGAACAAGATTGCATAATAAACAACTCCTCACTCGATTTATCTGGGTGGAATCGAATCCCCCAATCAAAAACATACCACTAGTGCAAAAATCTTGTGAAATTGCTTGTTGGTTGCAAAACGCTTCGCTTACCATGTTATACAAATCGTTATGTGGAAAAAATTCATTTAATCCAATTGTATTGGCTATGAACTAAGTTTGAAGTTTAATGGACGAAGTTGCAATTACTTAAAAATTTCTTACACCCAACTGGTTTTCCGCTCCGGCGAGAGCGCGCAGGAACGGATTCTTCATGTGAGTCATGTAAACCACCGGACCCAACGCCGTCATCAGGCGTATCCGCTTGTTGTATTGGGGACGAGTGGCCGCCAATACGAAAAAGCAGGTCGTTCCTTGAGAGTGCCCAATGTAGAAAATTTGCTCTTGCCCAGTTTTGTTCAAAATGTGATCGATTTTAGCCGGTAGGTCGTAGACTCCAATTTCGTGCCAACTAAAAATTAAATTTAATTATGAAAAATGGACGAACGGTTCCCGGTTGTAAATTACCTGAAAAGCCAATAATTTGAATCTATGTCGGGGTTCATCCTCACGTGCTTTCTGGAATGGGTAGTTCCTCTCGCATTGCCCAACCACACGTCGTACCCCAAATCAGCTAAAATAAACGCTAATCCTTTACCTGGTCCTGTTGCCACCCAATTTTCTGCCGAACCCGAAATTCCGTGCATGAGTAAAACTGGGGGACGGCCCGTTTTAGTGTCGTTCTTCCTTCCGTACGGAATCCGTTGCATCTGCAAGAGATAACCGTCGGCCGTTTGGATGTCGACGTGCTCTTCCAACGGATATCCATTTTCTCGTATGATTTCAACCTACAGAAGCCCTTTTTTATTTTCCAACAATCCGACCAAAACCAAGACTTACCACGGGCTTTTTTGATCTTTGCCCCACCACCTCGCCGATGGTAAAAATTTGGAATCCAAAAATTGCGATTAGCGCGTACAACAACATTTTTCACAGTTTTCTGTTAAACTGATGATTCTATTATGCTAAAGTGCAAATCGTTGATGCTTATTAGTTACACAAGAATTAATAATGGGTGATGGGAAGGTCGTTTGTTAAAGCAAAACAATTTAAGCGCTAAATTTTTTTTATTAAAATGTGAGAAACTTTCGTGCTATGTAGTGCGAATGATTACCATAACGCAGCGAATCGTGAAGATCCTTGCGTATTTTAGTTTCTCGAAATTGCGCAATGGGTGCTTACTTTGCTCTTAAATCATCAATTAATTTTTTTAATCGGTTTAAAGTCTATTTTCGTCATCGCAATGGATGTAATGATATAATTATAATTTTAGTTAGTCATAGCAAGATTTTAATTGATAGTGCGGTTTTGAACAAGGTCCAGTGGTCCAGACTATTGGATGACGTCGGTATTGTATTTAAAAATAGTGTATAAGAGGGGGGGGAGGTTAAAAATTTTTATAATTCTCCGGCTCATTAGTACCACTTACCCTTAAAATGTCAAGTGCCACCATTAACCTCTTAAATAAATATATTTTGTCAATTTCTTTGGTTTGTTTACTTAAGAGATCCTTGAAAGTAACTTAAATCCATAAGTGCTCTTTTGTATTGGTTAGGATAAGATTTAAGGATCACTTAAATTTTAAGCATAGATAGGATTTTGTTTTGATTATCTGAGGAACAAAATTTGCATAATACTCTGTACAAGCGCCTGGAAGTTCGACAACCCTTCATACAGAAATATAATTTTATGTAAGCCGCCTTCATAGATATCGCACATCAATTCAAAATTCGTTGTTAGTAATCAAGCACGCAGAAGTTTGAGGAGGTTGCGAATCTATCAAACGCGAGTGGCTCCATAAGTTTAAAATTCAACCTTGATTTTGAACATTAATGACATCGCAGTAATAAATACCGAATTAAATAACAAATTTTAATATCTATAATTTTATTTATAAACAGCGGGTATACCAGGCCATGGGCGGACCAACTATGTTTTTCGAAGGCCGGATGCAAAATGATATTATTTAATTTTTCTTTCATTGATTAGAAAAACAAACATGTTGAGAATTACAGGCAATCCAAAATAACAAAAAAGGCTGATGTGTTTCTCTCCAGCTGTCCTTCCTTCGGCTTTTGCCACTTCACTCGCCAGAAAAAGCTTCCATTTGACAGTCTACTGCGAAATGGCCATTTTCACAGCAATTCCAGCATTTTTTTATCTACAGCCCAGCACATAAAGCAACTGCTAAATCTAACCTATGGCGGTAGTTGCTTAACAAATGGCAGTGCTTACGCACGATGACGTAGTGCGCAATAATTATATTATTATCCTAGTGCCCGATTTTTTCACTCATAGTTATCTTCAAGTTGGCGAACTTCAGGTTAAATAGACGAAATAACCATTAAAACGGCAATAAAACAAATAAATTAATCATCTGATTGGTTATTTCGTCAATTTAACCAGAAGTTCGCTAACTTGAAGATAACTATGAGCGAAGAAATCGGGCATAGATCAATTTTATAATTGAGAAATTTCTTTACTTCGCCTGTCACATATGCAACCAACACACTAGAAGTTCCAGTTTGACGTTTGTCATGTCAACAAACCTAACCTAAAACAAATTTTTCAATTTAATCCCGCTTTCAAGTGAAAATGCTGCCCGGAATCGGTGTTTTCGGTTCGGGTTCGCAAGTTCGCGTTCTCGTTCCAATCCTGAAGGAAAATGGCTTTAAAATCGAAGCCATTTGGTGCCGAACGGTGCAAGAGTCACAAGAACTGGCAAAAGAGTTGGATATTCCATTCTTCACCAACAAAATCGACGATGTTCTGCTACGGAAAGATGTGGATTTGATTTTTGTGTTGTGCGCGCCCAATTTGCATGCGGAAATTTCGGTCAAAGCTTTGGGTATCGGAAAGCATGTGGTGTGTGACAAACCAGCCGGTTTGAGTCAATCGGACGCTCTTAAGATGGTCAAGGCGGGTCAGTATTATCCCAGTTTGATTTCCCTAATTAATCACTCGTTTCGGTTTTTGCCCGCTTTCGCGTGTATGCGTAAGGCTATTCGGGAAAATTATGTGGGTTCGAATATAACTCTCATCGACATTCGGATACAAAGCGGTAGGCTTTTCAACGACACGGATTGTTACGACTGGAGGTGCGACGATTTGATGGGCGGTGGTGTCTTGAATTTGATTGGCAGTCATGTGGTGGATTTGGTGACTTACTTGGTGAACGAAAGCTATTCGAGTTCATGGGGTAGTAAAGACTTTTACAAAAACCACCGAAAATATTAACGGCATTCGACACATTTCGGCGCCCGATTTTTGTGCCTTTCAGTTGGAACTAGAGAAAGGAACGTTGGTGACTGCCACTTTGAATAGTCACACTTCGTGCAGTAATTTCCAGCAGGAGGTCACGGTTTGCGGAAACAACGCGTATTTGGTGGTGAGAGGCGGCGATTTGTTCGGTAGACGGAACAAAAACAACGAGGAAGTGTTGTATTTGGACGTGGAAGATCTGCAGTGCCCGGTTTCGAATTTATCCCTGCCACGACCATTAATTAAGGGTTTGTGTAAGATGGTGGGGTCACTACGAGAAGCGTTCCTTCCTGTCAAAGAGAAAGCTGGTTGGATAAAGGAACCGGTTCGACTAGCCGCTGGTTTTGACGATGGTTTGTATGTTCAAGCCGTGCTCAATGCTATAAAGCAATCGTCACAGACTTTACAATGGGTTAAAGTAGACGTGATGACCGAACAGCCAGACACTAACGCTCTACTTAGTGCTGCCGTACGAAAAACCGCAATTTCGTTTTCATAAAGTGGCTTTTTTGCATAGCACACTTCATTTTGTAAATATTTTGATATTAAGGACGCAATTTCTGTAAATAAAAAAATTCAAAGTATTTTTCGTTTCAACACGTAACTCAACAATGAGGAAAAGTGTATGGTAGGAAGAGAGGCTAACGTTCAAGAATTGACGACACCAGGTACACTTTTTGGAACCTGACTGGACGATTTTCATTTTTACGTAGGTATTATAGAAGACGGTCATGGTCTGGTACTTGAGTGTGTCAAAAACCAAACCGAGATACCCAGTTCAGAGTAAAAAAATTTATTCTGACCATTTTCCCTCGGAAGGAAGTGGCAACCCACCGAGGTAATTAGCCAAGAAAGCCTCCTCTTATAGGGAGGGGTCACGACACTCAAAATCGAGTTAACGACTAAGAAGAAGATTATTTGATTAGATTTAGCATGGTTAATTAAGAAAACGGGGGAAATTTAAAATTACAAACTTGGATCATATTGACAGTTTTGAGGATTCTCTGGCCACTAGCTTTTCCCTCCTGAGATTTTCCATACGGTTTTGAAAATAATTTCATTAAAACCTCCCAAGCAGTGTAAAATTTTATTTTTAACAATTTAACAAAAAATTATAAATAATCTCTGTAATAAACCCATAGTATGCTAGGAACTGTTGACATTGCGACCACTTCTTTCCTTTGTTTCGTCAAAAAGTTTGTGTGCTGGGAAGTAGGTGGACTTTTGACTGTCTTTTATGAGGAGTGGATTTCTTATTGTGTTAACACTGCTGCCCAGTGAGGTATAGCCCAAATCGTACAACCCACAATAAGGAACATGCAATTGTAGCAAATAATCCCATATGTCTGAGTAGTGCCAATCTAAAATTGGGCTGACACGCATCAGTTGAGGCCAATCGGTGTCCGTCATCTAAAAGTCATAAATTACGGTTGGACGGATCAATTAAAAGATTACACCTACCTGAAATGCTTGCAGGGTTTCCGAGTGGGGATCCGTGCGCCTCGTTCCCATAAGACAAGCTTTCATGTTGGGCCGATTGTCAAGAACGAGCTGAAGCGATTCTTTCATTGACTTTTGTAGTGTTAAGAGATCCAAGTCGTAGTAAAACTCGCATTCCGTTATAAACTGGTTCAACTCCGTGAAAGAATTAGAATTTTCGACGTAAACGCAGAAAGTTTGATTGGCGCATTCGGGATATTTTCGTTTCAGAACTGCCAAGGTTAAATGCAGCAGGAACCGTGCAGTCTTTTCCACCGTTAAAACTGACAAAGACGTTTTCAGGACCGTATTTTTCAAAACAGGTTTCAATGCACTAAATAGAAAAAAAACAGATTAAAATTATTTTAAGGTAAGAAGCTTCATTGCTAGCAGTCGCTGACCACTGCGATGCAGAAAAGGTACAAAAAAATCGAGTTGTGTCATATCTCGTTTTCTCTTTGTTGTAAAAAATCATTCCATGCATCATTTACTTTCGAAGCAAAGTTCAAGAAATTTTTATCTTAGAGTGACGTATCTAATATAAAAAAACAGCAGAATTGAAAATAATAAGAACAATAAATTGAATCTGGCTGAAATTTTTTAAATAGTACCCCCCCCCAGACTCCGATCCCTAAAACTTTGTATTCTATTTTAGGCTTGATTTATTTCTTAAATTTTTCTAATACCTTGACTTTGCCGAAATTGCAGTCTTGGAGCTTCTTACAGTAACAGGTCAAAAATTAAATCGCCACAACGACTGATCCTCAGGGCAAAGTGAAAAAGTTACTTACTTACTTGGACAGAATTCTTGATGTGGCCTTCGAGCAGACAGTAAACCATTTCGTCCAAATCTTCATTGTTGACAGTTTTGAGAATGTCAAGTTTGTTACTTTCTTTTAGTTGCTTTTCAAAATAAAATAAGTGTAAGAGGCTAGCCGAAGTAATATTAATTTCAACGTTTTTGTCTTTAAAATCCGAGATCACATTGACATCGTTTGTAGTCTTGGGACAATTTGAATTATCGAAATGCTTTGTAATTAACTTTCTCTTGTATTCGGGTTCCTTGGTCAAACTTGCCAGATGCGGTAGAACTACTTCATTCACGGAACGTTCAAAATTATCCACTAAAAATATTACTCCTTGTAAGTAAAACACGGAACATTGACTTGACGTATCGACATTGTTTAAAACTTTAGCGTTGGCCAACATCCCATAGGAATTACAACCATTTTGGCGATTTTCGTGTTGAACTATTTCTTGATTAAAAATTTTAGAAAACAATTCCACAATTCTTGTATTAACACCCAACACAAGAATGGCAATGAAGTTCTTCAAAATCACTTCTAATTCTTTGTGAGCTGGCAATTTCTTGTCGAAAGTTTCGCTTGTAACGTTTAAATTTAACTTCTCCACTTCCGTTTTAACAAACTCCACCGTTTCGACGTCTTTGTCGTTGAAACTTACAATAACCACCGATTTGTTGAACATTTTAACTGAAAATCTGGGGGCCCACAAAAAGTTAGGTTATATACTGATAATTCAATCGAATAATTTATATTGTAAATAATTACCATAAACAGTAACGGAAGTGGTTTCAAAGATATTAAGAATTTTACATTTTTTGCCTGATAAAAACCCGCTGCAAGTTACGCATGAAAAAATCCAAATTACGTGGTTACGTCATTCTGTAATGATTGTGTCGTTCAAAAGTCGGGATAAACACGAATTTGAAATTGTTTACATAATTATTTTGATAACCGGCGTGCTCTATTTACTTGCATTTGCATAATATAACTATATATTTAAATATTTATAAATCTTATATACAGGATGTGAATAAATATTGGTGCCCGCAGTCGCGCGATTCATAGAATCTGTATTTGTAATATTACAAATTTTCTTGGCCGTAGTGGGAAAAACAAGCTTGTTCCCCCCCTTAAAAACACTTTTTCTTCATCGTTCCTTCTTGTCAGAAGCGTCGTTACCCAACTTGGCCAAAGCCAAGATGAATTTTCGTGGGAGTATAATTCATGGGTGGTTTCCCGTTGCCTTCCCCACAATCCACAGATCGATATTAAACTTTTTGTTCGCAGCAATGTATCTAGTACAAGCAGGGTTCTACCCTGCTTCCTAGTAGACCCATGTATGCTTCACGCTACACTGCTGGTTAAAAACACTTAAGGTAAAGAAAAATAGAATCTCGTGCAAGTTGCCAATTTCTAGTGAAATCGCTCAAAAAAATATATTCATTTAGTTTTATTCTGTTAGTATAATTATAAATCTTTTATTTACACATCATCCAAATCGTTAGCGTAAAGGCTTGCGTTTCGCCGCTTAAACTTTTTAATTACTGGCGCTTCTGTTACTTCAACATTTTCAGCGTCGGGAACGCTGGCAGCCAAAACTAAATTCTGGTGATTTTCCTCCAAAAAACTGTCGTTTTGGCTTTCATCAAATTTCGGTTTTGGCAAACTCAATTTTGTGGGTGTATTGCCGGAGACATTGAAGGAGGTATAATTGAGCGAAGTGTCTCTTAGGGAATCGTCTGCAATGTCGGAGATGGAATCGCTAGTGTCTGCATTAAGTAAAGCCAAAGGGTCGTCAATCTCCAATAAAGTGCAAAGCGTTGTGGTTTGTTGGTTCACAAACGGTCGCGACTGCCGCGCCGCGGGCGCGTTTGGATCGTAACCGCTTGCGGTTTTAGTGAAATTTTGCGGGACAACCAGTCGGTCCGACAGTTTCTTCAGGATGGTCTCCTTTTCGGTTTCGGTCGGAGTAAACTCGTATCTGAAATTAGAAAACAATTAAATTTCAGTCTTAGCCGGTTACGGGAAGTTCACCTTTCCTTTCCGCCAGGACCGGGCAAGTAATTGTTGAAGCTTTTGGCACTCAGAAGATGATTTGTCAGATTGAGAATCGTGAGCCACTCCAAATCATAACGAAGTTCAATTTCGCGACCGACCTCGTGTTCCACATCCACGACTTGCAAAAACCTCCGCTTTGGTAAGCATTTGTCAAGCGCTAGAAATTTCGTCACCGACTTGTCTTCGTGTTGCAATAAAGCGGAAAATTTGCAATGTAAATGCGCCGAGAACCAATATTTAGGGTGCAAAGTGTTGAGTAAATCTTCACAAGGTTTGCTGCCCAGCTGACCAGTTTCAATGTCTTTTCTAAAGAACGGCTTAAAGCGCAGCAGCTGCTCGACGTTGCCGTGATTCCAAACATTTGTAGGCCAATCGTGGGACATAAAAATGTCTATATTCGCCGTGAGCTGCTTCAATCGGAAAACTTCTAAATTCCGAATGTGGTAGACGCTGCGCTTCGTGTTTTCATTGTAGGGCGTCCTCTCGAAGTGCCCTTTGTAAAAATCGTGGTTTTTATAGATTCCCGATAAACCACCGATTCTGACACCTGCAACGTCCACCACACCGGCATAACCCAGATAGTAGATATTCGGTGCAACCCAGCCGCCATAGGGCAGCTCTTGAAGATAATTCGACGCCTCGTGATTACCACCTACAAAGATTGTCAAAATGGGGGCCACCTTTTCACCGTTGTAATATCTAAAATATGAAAAGTTAAACCTCGAAAGAAAACGGTGGAACTTCTTACTTGTAGAAAGAGCAAATGTTGTGATACTTCGGGGGTATTGCCATGCAGTGTAAATCATGTTCGTTGCGTGCTGCTTGAAAATCGCCACAACAAAGTAACAAATCCACTTTGATGTTTTCGTTTTCTTCCAACAACTGGATGGTTTCGTAAATCTTTTCCAATTCGCCGTGGGCGCATCCTTCTATCGCAATTTTCATGTTTTGTATTTTAACTTGAGGTTATGTTTATATTTGTATAAAAACATGACAACTGTGAAGTTAGCAGGGGCGGACTGACACAACAATAATTTAATAAAAAGTAGATAATTCAAGAGCCGCAGATATTAAAAGAAAGTTTTATTTACAATAGCAGCGCAAATATTATCGACTGTCGCATCCGGGCCTGCTTACGAACGAAATTTCAAAAAGTGACCGCTAATTTTAAAAACACTGACGTTTTCGTTGTACCGATTGCGAATTAGGTGAAACGAGGATTATGTAAATAAATGGGTCATTAATTGACAGTTACGTCAAGATGTGTACTGTTTGTGAAATGTAGCTATTTTTTAGTCGATTTTTTTTTCGAATTAGTAATTAAGCAAATTGTAATTTAAGAAAAAATGAGTTATTGTTCGTTCTGACAGTGTGCGTGATAAGATGAGTGTGTTTGGTGATTTTCAACAAGTTTGGTCGCAAAGATTTCCGCAGAGTTCCTTGCCTGCAGCTTGGGAGGAGGACGTACGAGCGAACCTATCTAAGCATAAACAGAAAGTTTCACTTTTGAAAGAGGAACTAGAAAAGGAAGAATTTTACGTAGAATATTTGGAGAGATTGTTGCACGACGTTGAGGAACACAAAAAAAAAATCGAGCACGAAAAAACGGGGTGTGGGGATGCTCAATTAGAACTTAATGATGTCATCACTGATAATTCGATTAAGGTAAATAAACGAACATGCTATTTTTGTTTTTCAGATAACGAGTCTTATCTCTAGCATCTTTTAAACCGGAATTTTTTCTTTTTTTCAAGGAGGACAATTTGAAACCCACCGCTCCGCCGCTCGAAACGGGTGCTTTTGACAGTTGCACCATAAATCAGTGCGTTAGCGAATTGTCGGCTCGTTTGTCTGAGTCGCAGATCAGCCCCACGGATTTTGAAGATGACTCGTCGGAATTGGCTCCGAAGAGTCTCGATCCAAGCAGTTTCGTCACTGTCATCGAAGTAAATGGACTGAAATCTGAAGCTGCTCCTTCCCCTTTAAAATTACCGCCCAAGTAAGACTCGCATAGAACAATAAAAACTCTTCTTAATTGATTCACATTTAGGCCACCCGCTAAACCGGTCTACAGGTCCAACAGTCGTGCCCAAGACAGTCCGGTAAAAACAAGCAGTAACGAATCGCTCATTTCATCCACAGAACAACTGGGTTCAGCTGATGAGCCGTTTTATGATTCGGTTGCGGCTGACGATCAAAGTGAGCGCGAGTCGAGCACCGAAAATGTTTTCACCACGTCGAGCACTTTGCCATTGCTGGCGAAAAGAAATGCCATAAGTGAAATTAGCGACGTCGTTGAGCCCCAGTCACCTGGAACGACTTCCAATTATGTTAACATCGAGTATTTTATTAAGTATGCACAAAAATTTCTCCAAATAATTATTGGAGCGCGACAGAAAGGTTAAAAATTATGTTTTTTCTAGGAAACGTTCGGGACCGGATGGACATAGCAGCAGTGACGAAGAGGAGGTGCCTGAATTGCGTAGAAGTACAGACGACGGATCGTATGCGAGTTCTAGCTCGCTCGAATCGACCACCCCATCAACGCGTCGTAAATTTAGTCAGGTGAGGAGTGGACAATATTCTCGAGAGAGGAATATCTAATTTTTGTGCTTCTGCTTTTTTTTTGTAGGAAAATGACAACAAATTGGAAGGTGAAAGAATGTACAGGTGTATGCTGTCCAACATCATCGACAGTGAATCAAACTATGTGGAATGGTTGAACGTGATGCTGCAGGTGAGCGCCAATTTTCTTTGAAACACTGCCTTTCTTTAAACTCACTTTTTCATTATTTATTTTATGTTTTACGTTTCGCTCTCGAAACATGTTTCTGGCAAAAACTGCCCCCTCATCTCTAGATGTGAGGTAATGATGAACGTCACATCTCTAGTGCTGCGGGCTGTTACTTCCAAAAAACAGTTGCTTTTCAAGGTCATCATTTTGCAAATTGTTTACTTGTATCAGTACCGTAGCCAGATTTTTGCGACATAATTATGTATTATTTGTTTGACCGTTGCTATGGTGACATGACATTTTTATGCTCGATTTCTTCACTCCTAGTTATCTTCAAGTTAGCAAACTTCAGGTTAAATTGACGAAATCGAAATTGACCAATCAGACAAAACAAAGGACAACTATAAGTGAAGAAATCGGACATTAGTCATGTAAATGAATAATAATGAGCGCAACTTTGCATCTTTAGCTATATTTTCTTCTCTGTCTGCTGAATCTCTTCTTATGTCACCACCCTCTCCTTCAATTTGTTTCATTAACTCATAGTTCATTTATTTCAACTTTTCTTGCTATATTTCAACTCGGCACATTTTCAGTACATGAAAGCAATAAAAGCAACCTTGAGCACGTCTCATCCGGTGATAACAGAAGCTGAATTCCGAACAATCTTCTACAAGATACCTGACCTACACTTACTTCATTCCAATTTTCTGGAAGGTCTCAAGAGGCACACCCTAAAATGGGAATCTAAAATAGGCGACAGTTTCAAAAACATGGTAAGTTCTAAACTAACTAAATACGTAACGTTCTTACTTTACCATTTATTCAGGCCTTAAATTTGACGGTTTATGGTGCATTTTTGGGAAACTACGGCAGGGCAATCGACACAGTACGCAAATGTAGCGCTTCTAATTCTCAATTTGCCGAAATTACGAGAAACATAATTTGCAAAACGTTGGCGGGCGGACAATCGATTTCGTTGGAAGATCTTTTACACAAACCCGTCGCTCGCGTTCAAAAGAACGCACTGGTTTTGCACGATTTGTTGAAATACACGCCGTCGACGCATCCCGACTACAATTGCCTCTCAGAGGCCCTACAACTCACCCAAGTCTTCCTGGATCAATTCAACATGATACAAACAAAATCCATGTTTCCTGTAAGTAAATTTATGATACGAATAGTCGTAGCTGTCTCTCCACTTAATCGATAAAAAAAAAAGTTTTATTCAATTCCTTAAGGATAGAGAACTGCGGTAAGTCGTACCTACTTCAATTTAGGTATTAATGATTAAATTTTGAGTTTAGGCTTCGGATCGTGCTCAGAGGCGTCTAGTCAAAAATTCATTCATCGTGGAACTGGTGGATGGACACAGAAAGTTGAGGCATCTATTTTTATTTAACGACGTAATCGCGTGCGCAAAGTACAAGTCTTCCGGACGTAACGAAAAGTACACATTCGAGCTTAAGTGGTTTATACCGGTGGAAGACATTTATATTCTCGAAGAATCGACGGCCAATCCACACGAGGTTTCGCCATCGAACATCGTCGCGCTGAAGTCGCAGGCGTCAAACGTACGCGATCAGTTAAGACACGAAGAGAAAATAAGCGAAGATAAAAAACTTCGTTTGGGTCGCGGATCGGAAAAGTATCGCAAACGGCTACTGGAATTGGAGAGTCAATTGGTGCTAGTGTCGCCCAATTTGGTGTTTCGGTTAAAACATCGTCAGACGCAAAAAAATTTAATTTTCTTTTTGTCTTCCGAATTTGAGCGAACACAATGGGTTGAAGCGATTCATACGCTCCAACAGACCAGCAAACCGCCTACGCCCACGGCTAATTTCAGCATGTTGGAACTACAAACTTGGATCACCGCCTGCCGTGCCTTTCTCAAAACCAACATGGGCTCCTATTTGTTGCGGAGCGGACACGACGAGAGTTTACTCGTGGGGGATTTACACGTCACGGTGCGCGATTTGAGCGGAATCGAGTACAATGCCGATTTGTACGTGTGCATCGAGGTCGACTTTTACGGTCACTTTTTCCGCAAAGCAAAAACAAAAATGGTGTGCAATTCTAACGCGCCTGTCTGGAACGAATCCTTCGTGATCGATTTGGAAGGTTGCGAAAATCTTCGTTTTCTAGTCTATCGCGAAACGGGTTCGCACGCGGCGCTCTTTGGTAAACATACACAAAAGTTGAGTCGTCAGTGGTTGGGACAAAATCTTATCGAGAAGACGTTGCAAGTAAATGGTGCCAATTTGAGAGTCGGTTTGAAGTTTGTGCCGTGCGAGGTTAGCCTGAGACGAGTACCGACCGGTAAGGCCGGCGCCTTGTTTGGCGAAAAAATACAAAACGTTTGCAAGTAAGATAACGAAAGATGGAGGAAGCCCAAAAATAATTTTTTAATTTTTAGGCGTCAGAAGCGCGACATTCCGTTTATAATATCGGCGTGCATCCGGGAGGTGGAGAGGCGTGGCATGTCAGAAGTAGGAATTTATCGAGTGTCGGGTTCCGCATCCGACTTGGCTCGTTTGAAAAAATCTTTTGAAAGCAGTGAGTATCTGGTTTAGGTGTTATTCTTTTACGACAGAGCGCGCTTTTTAGATTCCTACGAGGCAGAACAGCTGCTAAAAGAGGTCGACATTCATTCCGTTACAGGTATATTGAAGTTGTATTTACGAGAATTACCCGAAGCTTTGTACACGGATCAGCTGTACCCGACCTTGTTGGAGGCGTTCAATCAAAGCAACGGCAATTTAATTCGCCGAATGGAATTACTCAAAGATTGCTTCACAAAATTACCTCAGCAAAATAAAGCAACCAGCCAGTTTATTTTAGATCACCTGATAAGGTAGGTTGTTTGAATGTTGAGTTAGAAAAGAAATTTACGCTGTTGTTTTAGGATCAATCAACATGAGAACGAGAACAAAATGTCATTGCATAATTTGGCTACGGTTTTCGGACCGACCTTGTTGAGGCCTGGCGGTAAGTCGGACAGTGTAAAACATAGGGATTTATTGGCAACTGGAACCGTGGATGTTATGGCGCAAGCCGGAATTTTATATTGCTATTTACAAGACATCAGCAGTGCCCAAAAGCACTGCTAATCGTACAGACTGAAAAAATTTGAGAAAAACGTTTTTGTCTAACTTTTACAAAAATTTGTAACACTTTTTATATTATACAATAACGTGTAGTATTTTTTATTATATGTATTAATATTTCTATGGCTAGGACTTGTAACTTATTTTATACTTTTTTAGGTCTAACCTAAAACCTGTACCGTTTGTGATTTTTCTTTTTTTGTAAATATATATGTAAAAAAGCTGACCTGTTTCGTTTGTGCGTCTTAATTCGTAATAAAAATTTGGGATCCAAACCACGACACACAGAATTTTTAATTGTACAGAATTGAATTGTTATGAGTCCTCCTCAAAAATTTTAGTAATGCTGTTCCTAGGGAATACAAAAGTCTTCTTAAATTTTGAGTACCATAACATCGAAACTTTTGACGTTTTAGTGTACATGGTTTAACGCTTTCATAAAAACTAGATTCTTACCTTTATTGTCCAAAATCAACGGCTTTTCAATTATGAATTAAATTAAATAATAAGAAATTGTTGAAAAATTTATAAGTTTTATTTTTTCTGTTTTTGAAAACCCTGCATCTTAACCACAAAGTTTGCTGCCCCATACTCGACTAGCAAATTTAAAGACCTACAACTTTGATCTAATAAACTTTTTAAAAAACCACCCATTTTATACAAAAACCACAATAATGGAAAACATTGTAATTCACGAAAATGTCAAATGTATTTAAATTTATAAGCTAATTTTAATTGTAAAACAATAAGAAACTCAGCATCGCATATAAATGAAGGCCCTAAAAGGGCCGTATTAAATGTTCGCTAATAAGTAGGTATCCAGAAATTTGCATCGAGTGGTTCTTGACGAGCTAGCTCCTCGACAATATCTTACAAGTCCACTTTTCAATTAATTCATTTATCAGAGTAAACATAATTCCTATATAAATGTCCTCTATATAATTAACAACAAATAAGTTGTACATCTTCTATCGGTGGCTTCTTATTTGTGCTTGTTATTATGCGACAGGTGGTTTCAACGGGAGCAAGTATCTTCGCAAAGAATAAACTGCAGTCATATCTTGCAAACTAAGTGTAGGTACAAGGAAACTTCACCTACAACAAATAATATTAAAAACTAAGTTATATTCTGTAGGTAGGTATCCGTCTACTTCACTGCGACACTCGTTCGGCTCGTATAAATACTAGCTCAAATTGTAACACTACCAATGCCTTTTCATGGCAGAAAATTCTTTCAATTCAAGTCCTATGATCGCGATAAGCAATCTAATAAGAAATAGTACATAAACGTAGTATTTTTTCTACAAATTAGCAAAGTAACCTAAAAACTTTAAGTAGAAAATTCAACCAAACTAACATAATTGACAATCAAATTTGATATGGTTTGGTTAGTTAACATAATTAGAATTGGTTTTTGGCCATTTTTAATTGCAGATAAAGTAATTTTGAGTTACAATTATAGAAAATTAATTTTTGAGGTTAGGTTTTTTTCGAATCTAATTTTGCTAATAAATCGATTCTAAAGCAATATTAATGATAGGGACGCATTTGTGGGACATAAAATAAAACTATTTAATGATATTTTGCAAAAATCACGCATCAAATCGCTATTTATTTGCAATCGAAGATTTGGGATTTCGGGGGTTGCAAAATGCAATTACTGCCTAGATATTGCGTTTGAAAGAGAAAATTAGATAGAAATGATCTATTGGGAATGCCTTTTATTACATTTAATCATTTCTAATACATTTCAAAGCAAAATTGTCAAATGGAATTTTCAAATTGGACTTTTTTAGTTTTTGTGCATTGCAGGGTAAAAATTTTGGGTTGCATAGTAATCCTTTGAGTGTTTTAAGGCAATGTTAATTCAAAAAGTTAATAGAAATTATTTAAAAATTCTTTAATTTTCAAATTATATCAATTTCCTTAATGCAATGGGAGCGAGAGAGATAGACATAACAGCTGAAAGCCGAAGATATACGAATGACGTAATTCTTGTATCAAGCACGATCACGTGATTCCCTTTTTTGCGTTCGGCAAGCACGAAGGTGCAATAATTTTCAAATCATTCGCAAATGAACAGCGTTGAAGTGCGCATCGTTTGTGCGACTCCGTAATTATTATTTTACACGATTTCAATTATTTAATCGGTTTAAAATAATTTCTTGTATTAAAAAACATTCATCTAAATGCAGTGTATACTTATTTAATAGTTTTTATTGACGCGATTTTTTTAAATCAAAAAACGTACTTTATTTTTAAAATTGTGTTGGTGAAATTGTGTTTCGGCATAAATGGTGAGTACTCTTCTAATTAAATTATCTTGCTAATTATTATTTTGCAATCTCAAATTTTCATCTCGACAAGGAAGGTATCCATCGATGGACGCTGTGTATTACTCTGTGTTTTAACAATTTTGAATTAGTTTAATGTACAGGTTCCAGCTTGCATTGATTATTAATGTTTTTATATGATTTTGACAGCAACTTTTTATGGTTAACTTCAGTAAACATAAGTTTGGCTTTCACTGGGTACAATTTTCTCTTGTTTAGTAATTGTTTTTATAATTTGCGCACACCAAATTCTAAGTGCGCATTACGACCATTAAACGTAGAAATTTATTAGGTGCAGATAAAATGGAACGGTGCAATTTAATTTTATTTTTTTTAAGTGTACTCGAAAGAGCGCTTTTATAATTTTAGAGGTTATATGTTAGTAATCAAAAACAAATGAAATTAATCTAGTTTTGCGAAAGTTATTTTGTGTTTGAGTCATCCTCAGGTGTCAAATTAAATGTTTTTAAAAATCGAATAAAAAACTTAAGAACGCGGTTAAAAAACTTTGATTCAATTGTTTTTAATTCAAATTTAGTCCGCAAATGTCATACTTTCGCAATTGTTTTTTTCATGGCTTCCCAAATTATTTTTACTCAGCAGAGCAACGTAGTTATTGCGTTCAAAATTAAAAAGGTGTGCATTTTGAATGTTAAAAATTTGTGTTAAAAACAACGCGAGTATTCGTCATAGATAAAACATTGTAGTTATGTTTATAATAATTTGTTAAGAAAAAAATTGAATTTGGAGATGACGCGTCTAAAAGTTTTAAAAGCGACCATCAGAACAAATAATGCCTGGACATTATCACCAAGGTAGGAAAATCGGTTATTTATGCTTGATGGTAATTCTGAATTTGACCAACGACAATTTGGTGTTCTTGTCATTTGTTTCGTTTCCAGTTGGTTGTTGAGTTATCGAGTCACCTTTTGATTGGTGATAGCTGCATCGTGTACAATGGTTAACTTGATTTTCTTCTAATCATTCACCTTCTTTCTTCGCACTTTGAAAAAATTTCAATTAGCATCCACATTAAAGCTTGTTAGTGTCAACACTCTTATTCGTTCCTCTCTTCTGTGCTTTTTCTCAAAAATTACTACTTATTATTATATTAATAATTATAAACTATTTTTGAAAGTTAAAATATGTACATTATAACTTGTGATCTGTAAGTAAATTTTCAACAAATTTCTTTTCTTTCAGGAAGTCATCCGCCGAGAAATATTAACACATAAACAAATAAATCGGGTACGTGGTTATCAAAAATAATATCATTTTTCGCGAGCGGTTTGTAGTGAAGTGTCGAGTACGAATGTTTTATGCACAAGCTTTCTTTTTTAAATTTTTCTTGTGATAAGTAGTGTTCATTTTAAAACTTTTCAATCGAAATCGATAAAGAAATGTGTGTGTACGTGTTATGTGCCATGGAACTTCACAATTAACTTTATGGAACGAAGGGGTACTACATTGGACAGCAGAACCAGTAAAAGGACTACAGTGTAAAAGGTAAACATGCATACTTAGATAATTTCCTGTTTTTCAAAAATTTATTAAAAAATTCTTTTGAGTAATTTTATTTTGGCTAATGTAGTCCAATTGTTATGAAGTATACTAATAAGGTTTTTCTTGTTTTTAGGTAGGTTCCACTTCGTGGGTAAGGCAGATAAAAAGGTTAGTGAAAAATAATTATTTTCCATGTGATGTAGCAGTGCAGTGCCAGAATAAGTTGTGTTACAATAAAAAATATTGTGTTCGATTAAGAATTTTCTAAAATTTACACAAATTTTAGAGAATACATGAAGTACTTAAAATTGATGTGGTTTTGTTCTTTTTTGTCGTCGACAGCACTTAATATACGGAATTAAAAATAATGGATACAAAATCCTTACTAGGAACGTTCACACTTCAAAAATAAAAAATGTGCATTTGCAAGTTGCATATTTTGCATCAGTTGTCTGTCAATTTCTGCAGAAATTGTTCGATTGAGTATCGATAACGTCATTACATCATATGAGAAAACAAAAGGTACAAATTAAAGAATGAAAACATTGGTCAGCGGCGTGGTAGTGAGAGCGATCAATTGCTCAGATTACCGATTGGAGTTGAAATTTTTTATTAGTTATGAGCATCTCCGTGCTATGGAGGGGACTTAGAGCTGTTGTTCCTTCTGGGTTTATGAATAACCTTCATTAACAAGAAAAAACAGGATCAATGGGACATCGGATGATGCCTACCTACCACGCTATTCTCGAATGTGAAACAACTATGCTCAAAGAATTAATTCTAGCTTCGGTGCACCGCCAAGATTGCTGCTAGTGCAAGACAAGTTAGTGCCAAACCTAACATAAGAAGATTTAAAAGTTATAAAGAACAACTATTCTAATTACTAAACTGTCTGAAGATATTATGGATAACCACCTTTACAAGCCACAGTTTATCAGAAAGTGTATACCTCTATATTTGTGATTTTTTGTTAGTCTACATTTTATGAAATTATGTAGACAACCGTTTGTTCCAAGCGAGACATTTAATTTTGAAAATAGTCAAGTGTGTAAGATTTAAATGAAACAAAATCATTAAAAACTAAAAAAAAATTATTGTGCCAGGTTTTAAGCGATTATACAAAGATTACCTAGGCTAGGTATTCACCGATATTCTTTTTCTTTGAAAATTCAGGTTATGCCGATGGCGTTTGATGCTTGCGCTAGGCGTAAAAAATCAAAAATTTTGTTAGCGGTAAAATGTTTCTCGACTCTCAAGGATTAAAAATTTTACACCGGCATTTTGCTTAGATTTAAGATTCAAAGGAAAATGTCTTTTAGAGTAAAAAACCGAATGTTTAATAACTTTAATCGTATCGTAATATATCAATGCCGTAGCATTTTTCTATTTTCGGTTAAACTTGCCTTTACAATGATAGTTTTTGTAGTCCTTTTGACCCGGTTAAATACTTTAATAATTTTCATCAATCTGGAATGACAGATAGAACTGCTGCAAAACTGATCATGTAACTTCTGCCTTATGGTTACTCCCTTGGAATAAGCAGTTTTTAATATTTTGTGTTTTCCAGACAAACTAAAATTAACTTTTAAATTGAATAGTAAACAGATGTTTTGTTTAATTTAAGTTTTATATTGGATTCATTTAACATATTTTTATCATTTATACATGTAAATTTAATTCCAGATGCACACGGTAAATGCATACAGAATTCATCCCAAATTAATCTGGTCTGACCCTTACATCTTTGTTTTTTTCCTTCCAAGTATGTTCGATTATCTGGGTCTATTTAAATATTCGATAGTTTATAATTATTTACATACCATTTTAAGGGTGGGATCTACTCGAAAAGTAATGTCTTTTAAAGACACAAAGTCAAAATTAGAGTCTTTGCAATAAGTTTGTATTCCTTAAAATTTATCGTTATACAAATTAATTTCTCGATAAAAGCATCGATTTTGATTATTTTGTGTTTATTTATGTATAACATTTATTATTTTAACTTAAAGGCTTCGCTAAAACTTATATCTCGCTTTTTTTTGTCCTATCAAAATAATTTTTGAGAAACAATGGTAAACTTGAAGATAGCGGGATTGTGGACAAATTACAATTTTAAATAGAATATGTTTATTTTAAATTTCGCCTATTTTTAGCCATTTTATTATTGGTTCATTTCACGATGTAAATGTTTATCTTGAAGAGTAAAATGTAATATGCACAGATTTTTTAAAGTCAGATATGTGTTAGCAGAAATTAAATTTATTTTAATGTACCGAGATAGAGTTTTGTATATTAAGTGCGACTGATTGTAACAAAGGTTGTAATGTAACACGAGTTTAATCGTCCGATAAACATGCGAATGGATCTTGAGAGATGCATCCATGCTCCATTTACTGTCGGTTTTCTAGAATTCCTTTGATTGTAATTTACATTAAGGTTGAGCCAAGATTGAAGTAGCAATTCTCAGCGCCAAGGAAACGAGTTAATGTAATGCAATTCGCAGAGTTACATTACTGTTAAAGTCAGTCACCAGCTTTAGGGTCTTGATACGTACGACATTTGACTCGGTTATCTTTGCAGAATTATGTTAGTTTTTCTAGTGTTTATAGGTGTTGACTTGAAGAAAGTTTTTTTGAATAGGACATGTCAAATTTATTTTCGACTGCTTTATGATGGCGGTACATGGTTTAAAGGTCCCGATAAGAAGATGGGCGATATCCTTTTTCCTTGATTTCTTGAAATAATGAGATTTGTTGTGACATTTGTTGACTGTTGGGAAGTTTCGTGTAAATCATTTGTTCCAGGCAGATGGTATTTATTAACTTTATTTTTAATTTCGGGTGACTATAGATTAATAGGTGGCGATAAAGTATTAGCACTGCGTTTGGAGGAACTAATTGTATTATTTAAATTTTATGCTACTAGGCAAATAATGTATTAGCACTTATATTAAATATTATTTATAATCAAGAACTCGAAACACAAGGCACGTTCTTTTGCATTCTTTAAAGTCTATTTTACGAATCAAAAGTATGTTCAAATATACCTCCTTTTCAACATATTAAAAGTCCCAAATCATCCTTGTAAGCCCATCATATAACTTTTGCAAAGCGTAAAATAGTGATCTGAACAAAATTCATCAAGTCGATCAAACGCCGTCCAAGGCAAAAAACTCGGGTCCTTTTTCTTGTAATGCTGACGATTTGTTTCGCTCATTTAAAATGCACTTTAAATTTCTAAAAAAAAAAAAAAATATTATAAAACTGCAAAGAAAAGTTTTTCCAGGATTTTTAGATTTCTGTTTATTTTACAACTATTTTAAAATATGACTTTTGGAGTAGTTTCAGTTTTTGCTGTTTTCGAATCCTTCAATTAGAAACGACAATTACAAAAAAAAAGGACTCTTTTTAGACGAAGACGAATCATTTTGTATACTTGCGAAATTCAACATGATCTATTTATGATAATAAAAAACCGAAAATAGCAAAAAACTGTTAGACTACTCCAGAAATCTATCTACTACCGATCCTGATCATCGTCGATGTGCTTTATAATTTTTTAATTATTCACCCGAGTCGATGGGAGCATGCTCAACTTCGATTCTATTTTAATCGTATTTTTGCTGATTTGGGAAGTTTTCAAATTTAAAAATTTTAATGTTCAATAAAATTTCAAAAGTTTATATTTTCTAAGGCAGTGGAGTTTAACCTTTCCTTAACCAGCCCTGGACTTATCACTATAATAATTTTAATGGGTACATAACTTTAGTTGTATCCTTGTATATGAATTAGCTATAGAGTTAATCTTAGCATATTTTCAAAATATTCAAATATTTTGAATAAAATTAAGCATGCTGCATCGAGCCCGGTAGAAAAAATAATTAAATATAACATAAAAACCACATCGAAAATAGACGATCAGGGTCTATAGCTTGCTTGGTTTTCAAAATGGGTATTATTACATCAAAATAAATTTTTCACAAAAAAAACTGTTCAAATGCTTCCAAGGCATTGCCAAATGATAAATTACAATTTCCAATATTTCAAAAGCGGGTTTCGTGGATTTGTTTTTTTTAAGCAGTAGATATTTATTCAAAAAGAAGATTTTGAAAAATAAAGAAATAGTTTGTATTAGAAATGTTTACTACCCTGGGAAGTTTGCAATTTGTTAAAGCAAACGCGACATAGTTATCTGTATCGCGTTTTAAATTTGTTGCTATCTATAAATCAATTGTAAATTATTAGACTTCCATCGTTTTTAATTAATTAATTCAAAAGAAAAACCTCAGCAGGTGGTGTATTAAAAATTGTGACCGTCAAAAACGAACAAATAATTATTATTCCTATTGTGGAAAGTATTAAATATCAGAAGGTACAATAATTTTATTATTTCTATTATTTCAATATCAAATGCAATGGTGTCTAGTTTTAACAAACTTCGGTTGTTACAAACAAATCGATTCGTCCGTCTGTTATAGCCAGACACCCGTGTCTAGTTAAACTTACTACATTTATTGTTCATTGCGTTTTGTAAATGCATGACTTCAATTATGTCCTCGATCATTTTCTAATTGGTAGAATGGTAATCAATTGTATTGTGCTATTATCATATCAATTTGCTCGCTCAACTGTATCATATCATAAATTTCCATATTTTTGGACTAAAATCAAATTATTAGAATTTGCACGTTACAAGGAGATAATATTTCTCAAAATTTTAATGACTATCATATTACAAATTGAATTTTCTGTTTACTTCATAATACGTTTCAGCATTGCATAGTACATAAGGAAAATTTTAAACTTATCGATAAGATGCAAGAACTTTGCAATTGATCAAATAAATTAATTGTTCTACATGAATTTGCATTTATATCGAATATTTTTACTATTGTTCATTTATAATTTTATGAATTAGTCATATCAATTTTTATTTAACTATAATATTTATCATAAATTTCAATACTATTCATTGAATTAAATCAAATTATTAATTTTTGTTGACGAAATTTACTATACTATGTCATAAAATTTAACTGCGATCAGATATATTTGGGACAATGACGTTTGATTAGCAAATAATGACAATAATAAAATTAATTTCACGGTACATTAAACCAAATTAATTTTTACCCTAAATTTAAATGCATGCAAATTTAGGCAAAAGTTAAGTTAATTTTTTAATTTATTATAACATTGAGACCTTCAACACAAACAAGGAAATAATTCATTTTATCTAATTTTATAGTGGAGGAAAAAATTTTACAACTACTGTTCTTGTTGAAAATGTTCTAACCTTGCCACCTTGTCACGATTCTTATTTTGGTACATTTAAAGGCCGTTTATTAGACATCAATTTAAAAGGCATCACCGCCTTTGAGCTTGGTCGTTTTAAATTAAGCATTACCGATGGGAAGCTTTAAGATAACATTTTTGAATCGGTAGATGCAGAAACTGAAAATGTCCAATTTTTTGTCTGTAGCATATGCAATTTTAAGTAATATTCTAATTCAAAACTGAAATTTTTTCTAAGTTTGGTAGTAAATTACATTATTTAAGCGATGACATATTTATTTTCTGCACTAAACGTGATCGATGCAAGGTGAAAACAACAAATGAACTGAATTAAATTCAAATTCATTAATTATTTTTCTGCCATTTTCAAGTTGTAGGACATTGTTCTTATATATCAAAGCCACTTAATTATATACTTTATCTTCGCTATCACCTATTTCTCCTTCATTCCTTGGCCATTTTAAAATATCATTGTAGAATATCTTTTCATTGTGTTTTTCTTTATAGAAATTTTATTAAAGTATGCTCTATTAGACAACGGAATTGGTTCCTTTGTTAATCTTAGTTTTTTTTGCTAGAACCGTTTAGTTTAGTATCGGAAAAAGTCTTAAATTCTGTACATCAGGCTCGAACTGGAAGATATTCAAATTTGTGGACAAAGGTCACTTAAATCACAAAATCAAAGGTTGGACTAAACGTGATCGATGCAAGGTGAAAACAACAAATGAACTGAATTAAATTCAAATTCATTAATTATTTTTCTGCCATTTTCAAGTTGTAGGACATTGTTCTTATATATCAAAGCCACTTAATTATATACTTTATCTTCGCTATCACCTATTTCTCCTTCATTCCTTGGCCATTTTAAAATATCATTGTAGAATATCTTTTCATTGTGTTTTTCTTTATAGAAATTTTATTAAAGTATGCTCTATTAGACAACGGAATTGGTTCCTTTGTTAATCTTAGTTTTTTTTGCTAGAACCGTTTAGTTTAGTATCGGAAAAAGTCTTAAATTCTGTACATCAGGCTCGAACTGGAAGATATTCAAATTTGTGGACAAAGGTCACTTAAATCACAAAATCAAAGGTTGGACAATTTCTATGCATCCTGGGAGCAAAAACCTCCTCAGTCTCTAGAAATTTAGCTTCCAAAACTTCTCCTTTTTATAATTTTTTGCACAAAACAGCGACGTTTTTCTAATCTTCAGATGCAAAATCACTTGGAAGTCAAAGAAATAGGAAGAACAATCTACATTGAAAACCGAAGACAAAGTTCTTTCGGTAAAAATTAAAACAAATTGGGATAAAACAACGTTAGAATAATATTTCTAGTTTTGATTTTACATAGAATTTCATCTCGTTCAATTTTGTTTCAATCTATTTTGAACACGGAAACAGTCCAACCCACGACTTTGTGATTTAAGAAACTTTTTATTTTCGAGTCCCGTTCCTTTGCTGCTATCATTGTTAGTAATTGTTTAACCCGGAATAAAAGGGTGGCAAATACCTTGCAATAAATGGTTGTACTTAATCTAAAACTTTTCATTTTTAAGACCTGCGGAATTAATTGCGGGTGTTATCCCACTGATTTGCTTGACTTATAAACTACTTTAAATAATTTTCCGAAAAATTCTCGCAAGAACACGACCATTTACTGGTTAAAAATAATCTGAAACGATTTTTTAAAATTGCTTAGCTTTGTGAAAATATAGGAAAATAATGAGGATGAGATAAAATAAATGACGAATTTACAGGTTTCAACTTTTCGTAACATTCTGTGTATGTTTCGCCTAAAATTAAAACAAATAATGAAGTTCTAAAGACATTTTAATTCTACAAAATTCTAAGTACATAACAGGCTCGTTTTTTTGTTAACAAGGAACTGTTTTAAAGTAAACATGTGTGAAGTTGTTGCTGATTAAAGAAAATGTTAATAAAAACAATTTAATTTTAAATTTGAATTTTATATGATTGATAACAAATCGTCATTTTTTATTTCACAACCTTCAAGTATTTCTAGTGAGATTAAATCAATCCAATTTGTGAATTTATCAAAACCATGCAAAAAAAATTTCAAGTTTCTACTCGATTAAAATGTGGAAATTGTTAAATATAAGATATAATATTCTATTATTTCTAACTTTTAAATTGAAAAATGCAATGGTGTCAGACTATAAGGAACCCTGCTAATGTGAATATTTGCAAGGCATAACAAAAAATTTTTTATTTCATTGATTTCAGTGTGATAAGCAGTCGACCTTTTTTTCTATTAAAATTCTAAAATATATATAAAATATAATTTTCTGCGTTTTAAAATGCTTCTTTCTCTAATAACAGTAATCAGTCAACAGTAGTAATCTCTCAAAAAAATTACGTGTAATCTGTGCCTAAGGCCTTTAAGACATAAGTTAAGTACATTTACATAGTGTATTATTTACACGTGTGTGTTGTATTATTATACAACACACGCAAAACTGTAAACGACAACAGAGGTACAAAACGCATCTTAACGAACTTAATTATGTTAAATGAGGACCGATCCCCTCAATAAACGGATCTGTAAATCCCAAACGGGATAGCAATATTCTTGAATGTAATGCTTGAAATAAAATAAAATAAATTATTTTATCGACCTTCTTCCTTAACAAACAAGGTGGTAACTCATCTTACCTTACTTTACAGGAGCAGAAACGAACTTAGAAATTACTTTTCTTGTTTAAAATGTTTTAACTTGCGTTACAATTCTCATTTTGTAATAGCACAAGGTCGAGCTTTCATCAAGCTTCAAGGTAATTTAAAACATCTCAAAAATAAGTTAGAACTTTTTGTTTGATGGGGGATTCAATCTGAAACTAAAGTGAATTAGGAGCAAAGCTCTAATTGAAATCTTACAATATAATAATCTCTTTCTTTACAGAATCATGCCTCACCTTAAATCTCAACACCAACTTCTTCCAAATCACCTCGTAATTAAACACCAATATATTATGAATCTTATATTATTAATCTGCTGCTGTTCTGCCGATATAGCTACGTATAGTTCTTCTTGACATATTCGTTTGAATATTTTCTTCTGAGCCTTTCTATTTTGCGGTGCAATGCTTTCTGTGGGGCACTTTACTTCTGTAACTTCTTTATTAAATTTTTTGGCAATCATCTTCCATTTCCATTCCACAGCCTATTCTCGCCTGGCGTTCCTTCATTATTGTATTCTGGGAAACAAGAACTTTGAGTATGCAAGAAAATTATGGGAATTTTCAAATGATAATAATATCTGTTCTATTTTCTATTCAAATATTCTATTTCAATAGTTCTATTTCAACACGGTTTTTAAAATTGTACACAAAAAAGGTTGCGAAATTTTTAATAGAGCTGCATCCCGTTTACTCATTTTCGGCAACTTATCATATTGTTTTAAAATGTTCCATTCCAAGTTCAAAACTAAAAATAGTTAGATAGTTGCACTTGAGCAAATTTAAAGTGTGCCGTATAAGTCCGCATGTTCTTACGTTTCGTTATGTATTCTCAAATGACAACGTACCAGTAATGTATGAAAAATAAAATTTTGAAATTCGTTCAAAAATAAGTGTGTGACAGTCTTTTCCAAAAACCGTTGATCTACTAATATAAAGGTTTTAAAATTTGATATATTTCCTTATTAATACTCAGTCGATACTAATTATTTTTGATACGCTGTAATAAACAAATATCAACTAAAACAACTTTCAATATCTTTTCTAACAATCGTTGCATACTTTTAGATCAAACTCTTTGCACTTGGTCATATTATTTCGATAATATCTCTTACCCGTAGCAGTTGATTATAATCAAAATTTTATTCGGTTAAATTGGAACAGAGGTAGATTCGCCACTTGTAATATGGAAAACTATAATAATTTTGTATAAATTAACTTCACCAAAACGTTAAAACAAATTAATTTTAACTGCAAATTTAGACAAAAGTTACGTTAATTTTAATGAATTATAAAATCGATAACCCCCAACGAACAAGGCAGTAACTCATTTTTCTTAATTTTTCAGAAGAGCAAAAACAAATTTTCTTTTCTACTTTTACTTAACTTCTGGCGGCCTTGTTACAATTGTTTTTGTAATATATATTGTTCTTCTCATTAGAAAAATGACGGTAACAAAAAACATCACAAAAATGAATACATACTTTGTTGGTTGGGCGGAGTGGGTTGTCGATTTGAAACTAATAGTGAATTATGAGCAAACTTCAAGTTGATATTCTGCAATATAATAATCCCTTTCTCCCTCAAAACATATCTCACCTTAAATTTCCACATGACTTGATTATAATAATTGGACATCAATATCGCTACATCTATCTCTTCAAGATATGTACGCCGCATCTCCATTGTACAATACTAATTACCAGTTTTGATGCAACGATATCTGTAAAAGCACCCAGCATGTTATTTTTCTTCCAAGACGAGATTATCTTGCTAATGTATCACTTAAATTTTATCTTCTTATTTGAACTTATTGAAAATCAATTTTTGAAAATTATGTGCTAAAAATGTTGCAAGTACGTACTTATTTATTATCGATAATAATAATCAACAAGGTCGGTATTCCATTTCGATACACCAGTACTCTGCAATCATCTAAATTCTACTGCTCGTGCTTAGATGGATAACCGTTTGCGGCATGGCACATGTAATTTTTGCAATCATCCAACAGGGCAAACGCCCTACTGGAATGTATTATTCCAGTACTCACACAATGAGTAGTAGAGGTGCCATAATGCAGATACACTTGGCATAGTTGGAGGAATAACCGAATTTAATCGGTGAACCACAAATGGATATACCAAATATTAACGAAAAACTCTTTTAAAAGATACATTCTTGAAAACCTGCAGAAGACGACAGAAAACAATGGATACTTTCGACATACCTGATTATTTCTTACGATTAAATAATAAAGATGTAGGGATAACAAAATTCAGCTCGTAATTTTTTCGGCGTTTACTAATCTAGAACGACTGGGCTATTTGACCTGAAATGATTTCTGTTGCCAAATTAACTGTTTCAATAATCTTACATGAATTTTCTAAGGCAAATGCAAGTTGCACGTCATAACCTATATTGCTGTTTATTTTTGATTTTCTCTGTGCGTATTATATGGCACTCTGCTAAAACTAAATTAATTAGTAATGTAACAATTTAAAATATTACACATATTTAAATTAGAATGGATAATACACTTTTATTTGGAAGTAAAATTCATAAATTTTTGTGGTTAGAATTACTTTGTTTACACACCAATTAGGGTTGCCAACTACAGAAAATTAGGAAGTAGGACACAAATCGGTCCTAACTTTCATAAAACAGATCAGAGCTTCTTAAACCGTGGATCGCGACCCCCCAATGAGATTTTGTTTTCGAGTATCGTAAAAATAGTAGAAAATTTAGTTAAGGTAATTTGTTAAACACAAATTTAAGCGCAAGAACAAATTGGTACACAAGAGTTGTTCGGAGATGAGTATAACTAAATTGAGTTTCTTCCAAATTATCCGAGTTGGAAAGTGTATCGAGTACAAAATTCTGCGCAAAAGTACAATGAAATGGAATATCGAAAACTGGATTGTCTAAACGATTTACTACATCCAAGGCTTTATCGACGTCATAACTTTCGTGCAAATTGTGCCCAATATGTGCTTACCTTGAATAAGTTTGTTACGATTTTAATTAGGGTTGAATGCCCGATGTTTTGATGGCAGGTTAAAACCGCACAACCGTTGATCTCGGGGGCGGCTGGCCAGAAAGATAGATGTGTCCTCTTTGCTAGCTCGTAGAGCTCATAGCTAAAGAGCGATTCTTCTTTTGCGATGGCGGGACGAGGGGGCGCTAAGTGATATGCTCCTAAACAAACCGGAGAGATGTAGATTGGGCGCCACGCAGTTTACTATAAAAGCTGGCAAAACAAAAAAATATATTTAGATTGAAAAACTCGAGGTTCAATAGAAAATTCAAACACTGGGGAACGTTTAAAAAATCGGATTGAAAATTAAGACCTGGAATTTCCAATCTCATCTTCCACTGATAATTCAAAATGTAAAATTTAAATTGTGATGCCGCATATGGGAATTTTTTGAAGAAATCTTGAAATAATCAGACAGGTATCTTTGTTGACAAAAACAGAACCGTAACAAAAGTTTCAAAAACTTTTACGTTATGTTTAGTGGAAACTTAAAAGTGACAATGATGTGTAAGTGATGTTATGTGATGTGCTCTAATTTATTTCATGATATAATATTAATTAAAATAATAAAATAAAACGAGAAGTTTTTATTACATGCAGGTGGTGGTTTTCACATTCAGGCCACTCAGATAGTACATTCAGGCCTGGCCACATTGCATGTTTAATTTTTAGTAGTTACTATTTGCTGTTATTTATCGGGTAACGCATTTGAGCATCAAACAACCATCTACGAATTTGCGGCCTAATTAATTTTTTTTTAATTTAAATACTTAAAATAGGTATATGCAAGGAAGTTTTTTTATTTTTTCTATTTGGTTAAAAAAAAGTAGTACCATGTGATAATGTAGTATTTTTTTGTTAATGTATTATTATTTTATAACATTTTAATTTTTATTAGTATTGCGTAATGGTGTTTTTTTATATTTTTAAATGTAATACCTATATAATATTATTTTTTGCTATGAATTTGTTGCAGGTTAAATTAATTTTATATTTGCTACAATTAAATAAGTACTCGTATAGTAAGATTTTTTAACTTGACATCTACGTCATTGGTTAATAACCAATGGCAGTGCTTACGCACGATGACGTAGATGACAAATTAAATTATCATGCCTATACCTATGGATGTTGGGAATTTGTTAATGTTATTATTGTTCTAGAAGTAGCATCTTTTAGTAAAATTCCAAATATTCACCAAGTTTTTGTTTGAATTGGCGCGAGATGATGACCGTACAAATAAAAATTAAAAAAATGATACCAAACCACAAGACACCAGTCGAAGATAATATTACAAAAGAACCGAGCGGAGATGTGGTCGAGAACCTCTTCGTTCCGAAGAAGCATCAGGATGTTCTCCAGGCGTCCGGATTCCTAAGGTAAAAACATTTTTTAATCTTATAATTTTTAATGCTGATCATTTATTTCATAAATTGCAACAGCAAGTGACGAAGACGGTGCCGAAGTTGGATAGCGTCAGTGTTCCTGGAGAAGCAACACGACATTCTACAGGTTCTTTAGGTAAAAAAAACATTTAATTTTAAATGCTTAGTACCATTTTTATAGAGAATTTTATGATTTACTAAAACAGTAGTACCGACAATTTTTGTCTTCGCTCGTTTATTTCCAATATAAAAAGTGCAAAGGAGCAAAGACAAGGATATAAACATATCCCCGGATAAATATTATAGGAATTCTAACATAAATAAATCATTTACGACGGCAAACAAAAGTTATATAACTCACGTAATTTCTAAGATTGGACTATTTTGAATTTTAAGTAAAGAAATCTCATTTTTGAGTAATAAGAACGACTTTAACTATGTATAAACAACTTTAGTGTTACTATCTTTTCTAAAATAATTCATAATTATGTAAATGCGTAATAATTTTTAATTTTCATTTATTTCATTCACATAAAATACATCAGAAACGCGTCACCGCTAGAACGGCGTTTAATTGGTTTAAATTTGACTGCCATTTTTTTATTGTCATAATTTCATTTGTTTCCGAAAGGTCGCTAACTACAAGAGACGCTACATTAATGCAGTCGAGTTTTCTCTTGAAAATTTGACTTTATTTAAAAAAATGGTGTATATTTTGTGTAAATAAGTGCAAGACAATATTAGAATATGTTTGAACTGAAAAACTCTGCATGGAAATGTATTTGTGAGTAGTAATACATAATTTTGTTAAAATTAATTTTTTCTCCAAATTATTTTTAAGAACTATGGCGTGACGTATGACGTCACGTAATCGGCGATGATTGCCGAATATGTAAATCGACAAATAGAGAAATGGCTTACAATTTTTTCAATCTCATAAATCGCATTTTAATTTTTCCATTTAATTTTAGATATTATTGGAAATGCGGAACGAGCAGGACTCCAAGGAAATTCGATCACGGTGTCCTCCAGGCCTGTGTAAGCCATCAGGTAAGGCAACATTAGATTTTCTTTTCATTTTTGTCTTTTAATTTTGTCATTTAATTTCAGAAATTATTGGAAATAGGGAACAAGGAGTATTCCAAGGAAATTTTATCTCTGTGTTGTCCAGGTCTGTTATAGCCATCAAGTAAGCAATCGTTAGATTTTATTTTCCTTTTTGTTTTTAATTTTCTCATTTAATTTAAGAAATTATAGGAAATGGGGAACAAGGAGGCTCCCATGGAGGAATTCCATCTCCGTGTTATCCAGGTCTGTGTATGCCATTAGGTAAGCAAACGTTAGATTTTATTTTAATTTTTGTATTTTAATTTGGTCATTTAATTTCAGAAACTATTGGAAATAGGAAACGAGGAGGCTCCCAGGGGAATTCCATCACCGTGATCTCAGGTCTGTGTAAGCCATCAGGTAAGAAAACGTTAGACTTTACTTTCATTTTTGTATTTTAATTTGTACATTTCATTTCAGAAACTATAGGAAATGGGGAACGAGGAAGATCCCAGAGGAATTTCGTCTCCGTGTTATCCAGGTCTGTGTATGCCATCAGGTAAGCAATCGTTAGATTTTATTAAAATTTTTGTATTTTATTTTGTTCACTAAATTTCAGAAATTATTGGAAATAGGGAACGAGGAGGCTCCCAGGGGAATTCCATCTCCGTGATCTCCAGGTCTGTGTAAGACATCAGGTAAGCAAAACTTTAGAATTTATTTTCATTTTGTATTTTAATTTTGTCATATAATTTCAGAAATTATTGGAAATGGGAACGAGGAGGCTCCCAGGGGAATTCGATCTCGGTGTTCTCCAGGTTTGTGTAAGCCACCAGGTAAGCAATCGTTAGATTTTATTAAAATTTTTGTATTTTATTTTGTTTATTAAATTTCAGAAATTATTGGAAATTGGGAACGAGGAAGATCCCAGGGGAATTCCATCTCCGTGTTCTCCAGGTCTGTGTATGCCATCAGGTAAGGAAACGTTAGCTTTTACTTTCATTTTTGTATTTTAATTTTGTCATTTAATTTCAGAAATTATTAAAGGGGAAAGAGGAGGCTCCGAAGGGAATTCGGACTCGGTGTTCCCAGGTCTGTGTAAACCATCAGGTAAGCAATCGTTAGGTTTTATTTTCATTTTGTATTTTAATTTTGTCATTTAATTTCAGAAATTATTGAAAATGGGGAACGAGGAGGATCCCAGGGGAATTCGATCTCGTGTTCTCCAGGTCTGTGTAAGCCTTCAGGTAAGCAATCGTTAGATTTTATTTCATTTTTGTATTTTAATTTTGTCATTTAATTTCAGAAATTTAATGGAAATGGGGAACGAGGAGGATCCAAGGGGAATCCGATCTCGGTGTTCTCAGGTCTGTGTAAGCCATCAGGTAAGCAATCGTTAGATTTATTTTCATTTTGTATTTAATTTTTCTTTAATTTGAAATTATTGGAACGAGGAGATCTAGGGATTGATTTTCTCCAGTTTGTGAACATCAGGTAAGAATCGTTAGATTTTATTTCATTTTGTATTTTAATTTTGCATTTAATTTCAGAAATTTGAAATGGGAACGAGGTAATCCCAGAATTCATTGCAGTTGAAGCAAATCAGGTAAGCAATCGTTAGATTTTGTTTCATTTGTATTTTAATTTGTCATTTATTTCAGAAATTATTGAAATGGGGAATCGAGAGGACCAGGATTCGACTGGTGTTCTCCAGATCTGGTAAGCAGTCAGGTACAAATTCGTTAGGCTTTATTTTTCTTGTGGATATTAAATTTGTCATTTAATTACAGAAATTTTAAAGGAATTGAGAGATCCAAGGGATTGATGTTCTCAGGTCGAGACATAAAAGGTTATTCTTGTCTAATTGTTTTAGAAATATTTCAGGCGGAAAAGCTTAGGTGAGATTTTATTTTAAATCGGTTTGATTTAAAATAATAAATTCATCAAGGTAGCAATGTTGTTTTAATTATTTTTTTATTTTAATTTTTTATTGCAGAAATTGAAATGTAGAACGAAGATGGTTTCGCATTGGAATTCAGTCTGTTGAGAATGTTTCGCAATGACGTGCCAACTGAAGCAAAGCAGTCTAATAAGAATCGTTAGTTATTATTTTTGTGATTTAATTTGTCATTTATTAGAAATTTTGATACAGGATAATTATGGATGTTTCCATAGGAGATGTAAAATCGTACGTTTTCATTTGATTCTGAATTTTGCTTAATTCGTTATGAAATAGGATTTCAGGTTAGGAATAGAACTACGATTTCAGGTGTTAGGTTTGTAAGATCATAAGATAATTTATTTTAATTTTGTATTTATAATTGTCATTTAATCAGGATTATTGATCGGATAGGGAGTGTCAGAAGATGGTTTACCAGGATTGTAACTCAGGAATAAAGCACGTTAGATTTATTTTCATATTGTATTATAATTCATGAAGATTTTAGGATAAGTAATCAGGTAGGTATTTAAGTAGGATTTTGTTTTTAATATTGTCATTTAATTTCAGTAAATTATTGAATTGGAACGTGGAGTGATCCAGAAATTCTGCTAGTTACGTCAGCTGGTAATTTTAGGTGCAATGTAGATTTACTTATTGGTAAATTTAAGTATTAATCAGATTTTGAGTAAAACAGGTATCAGGGATTCAAATATTTCAGTTGTGTAAGCATATTATTGCAATCGAGGTTATTAAAATGTATTTAATTTTCATAATTTGAATATACCTGGTAATTTGTGTTTGATGACAAAAGCTCGTTGTTAGGGTTAGCTAACAAACTCTCATAGGCATAAACTTTCTCTATGTTCTTGACAGATTTTACTTTCAATTTTGTAATTTAATTTGGTCATTTTAATTCAGTTATTATTGGAATTGGGGAACGAGGTGGATCCCAAGGGATATCGAACTCGGTGTCCTCCAGGTCTGTGTAAGCCATCAGGTAAGCAATCGTTAGATTTTACTTTCTTTTTTGTATTTTAATTTTGTCATTTAATTTCAGAATTTAATGGTAATAGGGAACGAGGAGGATCCCAGGGGAATGCGATTTCGGTGTGGTCCAGGTCTGTGTAAGACGTCAGGTAAGGAATAGTTAAATTTTATTTTAAATTTTGTATTTTAATTTTGTCATTTAATTTCAGAAATTATTGAAACACGAAGAAAGAGGGAATTCGACAGGGTTCTTAAGGTTTTAATAGAACGTAAATTTTGGAATTTATTTTATATGTATTTAATTTTAAGATTGTTCCTTAAATGCATAAGAATATAAGGACTTGGAATAAGGGACAGTGTGTATTTCTAAATTGAAGCCAATTATGAATGGTTAACGGCATCGATGTGGATCCCGGAAAAGTATCACGAAGTTCTTCAAATTCTTCAGGTAATAAAATATTTGATATTATTGCAGCTTTTATTTATATTTATGCAGATAATCTGTTCCAGAAATTGAAACCGCAGGACAAAGATGGTTATGGGCTTGAAGAAACCTGTTGGTTCTTAAAGAAGCAACTCTACGTTCTGCAGGTGTCCGGGGATTCTTTAGGTAAGAAAATATTTGATTTTCCAAAAACTTCAATTTTAATGCCGATAATTTATTCCACAAATAGTAAACGCAACAAAGAATGCGTGGAAGACCTGGAATTTTCCTGGACGCGTTCCAAATGGTAGCAGTCCGACTTGGAATAGAGCCTGGGATGGTGTCGTCGTTTCTGGAGAACCAGTGCGTTGGATCCAGTTTTTTAGGTTAGAAAATATTTAATTTAAAAAATGTTTTTAATGCAAATAATTTATTCCAGAAATACAACTGCACTACACGAAGATGGTAACGTCTTCGAACGTTGCTGGAATGTCGTCGAAGGAACCTCTACGTTCCTGAAAAAGCATATGAACGTTCTCAGGTGACCGGATTTATTAGGTAAAAACAATTTGATTTTTAAACTTATATTAAATCATATAATGTAGGCAGGTTGAACAAGACTACAAAGGAAATTTTCTTTCTGAACATTCTTCCATGATGTCTTCGGAAGAAAATTTTAGATTTAACATTTTAGTATTAATTGCTAATTTATCCGAATTGAGGGACGGTAACAACTTGAGTTGTATCCTACAAAGGAGAGCCGATATTATAGAAAATTTGATTTTTAAACTTATAAATTTTAATCCTGACATTAATTTTTATTTCAGAAATTCAGCAAGACAGGTGGTGACAAAGACTAGTATTGGGCTAGCATCGTCATTCCTGGCAGAAGCGAAGGGACGTTCTCCAGGTTTTTCGGGTAAGAAAATATTTGATTTTAAAACTTATGTTTTTTAATGCAATTAATTTATTCCAGGAAAAAAACTGCAAGAGACGAAGAAGGTAATCTACCAACATAGCTGGAATGACGTCGAAGCAACTTTTTTATTCCTGAAAAAGCACCAGGATTCTCGGATGTTGGATCTTTAGGTAAAACATTTGATTTTCTCTAAACTTATAATTTTTAATGCCGATAATTTATTCCAGAAATTGCAGAGCAGGTGACAAGACGGTGCAGATTTGGGATAGCTCGTCATTCCTGGCAGAGGAAGGACTTCTCCAGGTTTTAGGTAAGAAAATATTGATTTTAAAACGTTATGTTTTAATGTGAAATTTATCCAGATATAAAGGACGATGTATCTTCGAACATTGCTGGAATGCAAGGAACAATTCGTTCGAGGACAATTTTCGTTGGATTTTAGGTAAAAAGATTTGATTTTTTTAAACTTATATAATTTTTAATGCCAATATTTATTACAGAAATTTTTTGCAGTTTTCAGCAACAGGAAAAAAGTGACATTGTATCGGTGAAGTCATGTTCCTGGAGACAGGCACGACGTCGACGGTCTTGGGTGTTCGGGTTCTTTAGGTAAAAACGCATTTGATTTTGTTTAAACTTATATTTTTAATGCCAATAATTTATTACAGAAATAGTAAACAGGAAGAAGAGGACGGTGCAGAAAGGAGCAAAAGGTTTTTCTTTTGGAGATTCTTAAGGAAAAATTATTTTTTTAAATTTTAATTTTTTAATGTTTTTTATTAATTTTATTTCGGGAAATTAAGGACGCTCTCCAGATATTTGGAAAGTTGAGGTAAAAATTAATTTTTCAAGGTTTTTAAAAATTTTTCGGGTGAAGTCATTGTTCCTGGAGACACGGCCGACGTCGACGGTCTTGGGTGTTTTCTTTAGGTAAAACGATTTGATTTTTTTAAACTTATATTTTTTGCCAATAATTTATTCAGAAATAGTAAACAGGAAGAAGAGGACGTGTCACTTTGGATTCGTCTTGGATGTTGCATCCAGAGGATTAATATCGTCGTGACTTCGGGAGATTCATCTTTGATGTCCCCAGGAAATTTTTCTAATATTAAGTTTCTTTGGTATCGTCGAAAGTGTGCAACGGGTACCTTTAAGTATGGATGTACGATAAGGGCATCTCGCCGATCCTCTGAAATATATAAAGGAGGGTCGGTGTTTCTCAAAGGGAGGAACTCTGTTCCCACCTTGTCGGTTAAGGGAGGTTGTACGGTTTGGTAATGAGGTAGCTGCGATCCCCGAGGTTCACATCACGGATATCGTCGATTTGCACCATGACTGGTGGACTTCGGGGATTCATCTTGGATGTACCCCAAGGGATCAATTCTGCCTAAGGTTCGTCGCAAGTTCCCTTCCTCGAAGAGTCCGTCTCCGGCATATGTCGGACGGGTACCTTCTAAGAGGATTTAGACCGAAGGGAACATACTGAGGTGTCCGCCATGAGGGAATATATAGCGAGTTCGGCCTCAGGACGGATCTAGTCACCTCGAGGAGTTGTCCTGGTGGCCAGCAATAGGGATCGCGTACCATGCAGGGAGTTCCGGAGACGAACGCCCGTAAGTGTTGGAGTTAACCGAAATGGGCAGCCCACTCCTATCAAGGTTAAGGGAGTGATGCCTCTCCCATCAAGGAGGAGGGACTTGTAGGGAGAAGGAGACCGTCGTGAGGAGGGAGATGGGTAAAGGGTAAAAGGAGGAGGACTGAGAAGGGAGGAGAGGGAGGAGGGCGAAGAAGCAAAAATTTGGCAACCAGGACGGCCTATTATAATAACGGTCCTGTTTATGGTAGGGAAATGCGGGGTAGGGTAAAAAGTTTGTTTAGAGGGTAAGGAAATGCGGGAGGGTAGGGTAAAAAGTTTGTTTAGAGGTAAGGAAATGCGGAGGGTAAGGGTAAAAGTTTGTTTAGAGGGTAGAAATGCAGGAGGGTAAGGGTAAAAAGTTTGTTAGAGGGAGAAATGCGAGGGTAAAAATTTGTTAGAGGTGAAATGGGAATGGGGGGTAAAAAGTTTGTTCAGGGTAAGGAAATGCGAGGGGTAAGGTAATTTTTATCTCTCCCCTTTCCCAGGCCCTTCCTTCTCCACTACTCTTCCCTTCTCTGACCCTTCTTAACGTCGGGGTCAGGACCCCGTCACAGTGGTGGGTGTGCATAAGGGAGGGCCCCACTTTAGCCCTCCCACCCATCAGACAAGGTGGGAACAGAGTTCCCCTTCCTTTGAGTTACGCGCCGATACCTCCTTTATATATTTTCAGAGGGTCGGCGCCCTCAGATGTTCCAAAAATCTATCGTCAAAGTCCCAATACTTACAAAGGTGACCCGTTGCACGGCTATATGCCGGAGAGGGGATTCACCCAAGAAGGAGAACTTCGACGATAGATCTCCAGGGCGAACGACGAAATTCATCCCCTCGGGGACATCAAACAGATGAATCCCAAAGTCCACCACGTAAATGGTGCAAATCGACGATATCTGTGATGTACACCTCGGGGATCGCAGCTACCTCATTACCAAACCGTAGAACCACCAATCTTAACTGACAAGGTAGGAACAGAGTTCCTCTCCTTTGATGAACACGCCGACCCTCCTTTAATATATTTTCAGAGGTGTCGGCGCCCTTATGTACATATAAAATCATTGCAATTACATTACAAACATACATAATATAAATAAACTTCAGAAATTTCCGAGTCGACGACGATATTAATCCTCGATGACCTCCTGCACAGAATGACCTGCTTTCAAGCTTTGCCCATTAAAATTTCTGGAACAAATTATAAGAGATAAAAATTAAAAGTTGCAATAAAATCAAGCGTTGTTTCCTTACCTCCGAGAGTTTTCGCAGACCCCGATGATGATGACCTTGTTGTATTTCCACCAAATCGGAAAAAAAAGTATTAATATTTTGCGGATCACTCGGAATCCGCAACTCTCTATTCGCCACCCCCGTTACCTCACTCAACATGGGTTTTCTGCAATGAGGATCCCAAAATCGGGCGTGGGCTTCCGGGGTTCCTGATGACGAATGAACGTGACATGACCTACGTGTTGCCTACCTAAACGCGTTAAAACAGGACGGTCCAACAAGGCCGCCCTCGGCCCCAAATTGCACGACCCTGCCGTTTGGAAACCCACGCTCGGACTTGCATGCCCCGCCAGCTGTTGGGTCAAGAAGTTCTTCGGGAGGATTCCCACCGGCGATGTATGCTTTTTGGAGACGTACTTACGGAACCCCTTGGTTCTCTACGAGTTGCCTTTGAAACATGATGGTGTTTGCCTAAAAGGTTGAACCGTCCCCGGGTCGTGAGCTCAACAAGATATTCGGGACAACGACCGGCGACACTAAACTCGGTTGTTGCAGCAGCTCTTGGTACTCCCACGACGCTCTTCGACGGCAACACTAGTTTCGACTCGAGAGCGTTTTTCGGGGCCGAACTCACTCTACACTTGCGTATGGACGCCGGCGAGCAATCCTGTGCTACTTACACGTGTAAGCACATCATTTATGGCAAACCCCAATAGCGGGCCCGGATGGGGGCACTACCTACGTCTACGTTACTAAAAAGCATCTGCTCTAGAGGTAGGCGCACGAGGGGCCGATTGTACCAATTTCAAATTACAAATTTTTTGACAAGTACTCTTTCCTAGGTCTTTCCTGCACCTTGAATGGCGAGCAGGAATTAGCAAACATCCAACAACGCCATGTTAAATTCCTATGTGCGATGGAGAACGAACACCCGGTATATCAATCGCACTTAGTTACTTTAAAGTTAAGTTATCATTAGAGTAATGATAGCTTTTCATAAATAAAGGGTGTCCCACAACAACTTGCATTTTAAATCACACACCATTTCGTTCGGTCCGTTAAAAAAAAGTAAGGTGGTCTATGTCAACCACCCCGAGACGATTCCACAACTCGAGAAAGAAATCTAACGCAAAATTCGTGAAATACTTCGTCGAAAGGGTACACGCCTGTCATCGGTGCCGTGGTGGTCCTTCGGATGACATTTTATGCCAAGCATATAATAACAATTTTGAAGAATTTCATTTGAATACTGTATTTTTTGTAAATTGAAAATGCAAGTTCTTGCTGGGACACCCTTTATAAAGCATTTTTTATGAAGTAAAAAAGTGTAACCGTCATTTAATTACTTTACTGCAACCTCCTTAAACGTAGTTGGTACAATCGGCCCTAAATGAATCCTAAACCTCCCTACACAACCGCGAGAGGGACCCGCTATTCGACGTCGTACCTACTTGCTAAATCCACCCCGGGTTTTACGTACACCGCAAAAGCGAAAATTCTAACTCTACTTTCTATTTTAATTATATTTCTACCACCTACTTGACCTCCAGTTGAGTGACCTTGAGTTCCACGGTGGTTTATTTTGCGATTCTAGAGGGCATTCTTTGCAACACACTTAAATTCTTGTATTACATTACGAGAATTGCACCAACTATTAGGTAAATGAATGCAAAATAAAACGATTTAATCTGTCGCAATGAAAGTTTTCAATAAATATACACTCTAGATTAATTGCAAAATAATCCACTGTGCGTTGCGTTTGTTCGTCACAAGTCTGACCAATAGAGATGACAATCGCTTCTGTAATTCGTAATTAAAAATTCTAATGATGACTCGGTACCTCAGGATCATTCGCATCTCCGAGTCAGATTTGTGACGAACATTGTGACATGCACTGGTCTACCAGCCGACACCAATACAGGGCGATTGTTAAACGTGGAGCAAAAATTCAAGGAGTGGTTTGTCGTGTTATTTTATAAATAAATTATACCTGTAATTTTTGAAAAATTGCTTCGTTTCGAAAATACATTTATTGCATGAATATTACATCATATACTGCTGAAAATGACCACCACCAGCTAGTGTGCACGAATCTACTATTCTCCTCGTTGAGTGACGGACTCTTTTGGAAACACCAGGAGTGTTTCTTCTGGCATTACATCCGTCGATCATCCGATTCCTTATAACATCTTCGGTGTCCATTGGAGTGGTACTCCTGATTAGAGTAATCCTACCTCGACCAAACCAGCAATCTTGATATGTTGCATTTAGGGAGATGCTTTATAACCCGGTATCTTCGAAACGAAGCAATTTTTGAAAAATCATCAAAGATTTATAATTATTTGAATTTTGCCCTATGTTCAACAAACACCCTGTATACATGTTAGCACCGATAAAATAAACTCTATTTTACATCAAAACTTAGAAAAACATGGGAACTTTCAAATTTACCGAATCTATGTGAACATCCCTTTCTTAAACCTACACGATTTTTTGCCGTTCCGCGATTTACACCATCAAAAAATTCATAAACAGAACTTTCCTACCTTATCGCTCGATGACACTTGTAAGTAACTAACCCTTCATTCGTTATCGGCAGTCTTCCTCCAGCAGTCAATTCTCTAGTTTCTCCTACTATTTCCGTTATGGCATACTTCCGAAACTTGGAAAACCTGGAACGATTAAGTCAAATTGGATTACTTTGCAAGTCGAGAAAGAACAAAATTAATTAACTTCGAAAGCACAAACATTAGCAAGTGCAATTTTATTTACTTGACCTATTAATGTCAAAAACAATGTTACGCACCTGGATTCCTGCTGCAATTGCGTTTTCAATCGTTTTTGGACTTGCATATTGTGCGCTGTTTGATCTTCGGTCTCGCAACATTTGATCAAATAGGTTATCTGAAACAAAAATTTCTATTAGTAACTGAAGTAATTGGTAAACCAACTATTTCTGGGTATCCGGTGATAAAACGACGCGTAGAACATCTAACATAATACATAACAATATTAATTAGTAGATTGCCCCTTGGACAATTTTGTAACCAACTGATTGCCCTTACGTATTTACATTGGTTAAACTTTCTTTCCTTAACATCGATCCTAGTACCGATATAAGATCCCTACGTAAGTAACATTCGAGCTAACAATTAAATTATACTGGTGCTTGCTCGACGAAAATTCATCAACCGAGAATAACCACGTTTGAAGTAGCTCTCGTGGTGGATTAAAATTAAACCAATATGTATACCTTATAAAAACTTCTTCTTTCTTACCTGTTTCAGTTCAGTTCCGTTACCGGAAAGGACATCGGTTTTGCGCTTCACTTGCTGCTGCCTTTCCTGGTTATATTCTCGTCCTTATATTTTCCTGATGCTTCCTGTTTAGCAAATCTTCTAAAATTAAATTAAATAAAATCCAAATTGATATAATCTAACCAACGTATTATATATTATAAATATAACAAAATTTTCCTTCTTACCTGTTCTTTAAACAGTTCAACAAAATCGACGTAACATTTGCTGCCATCTGTACAATTCATTCTCTAATTATCCTTTTCTGTTTAATCAAATTCAAAAAATTTCTAAAAATTTTACTAATTAATTTTAACGCTTCAAATTCTTATTATAACAAATTCCATGTTCTTATTAATCTTGAAAATTAAATAATTTATAATACGCATTTGATTCAAATTATTAGCTAAAACACTAAATTTTTACCACCTGATTATATCTACAAATATTATGAACTAATCTCAAATCTTTTAATTTCCTCCAATTAGCAGAAATAGCTAAACACATTTTCTGCATTACGTTACCTCAATCAATAATTGAATTACAATACAAATTAACAATTCAAATATTGCCTGATCTTTCCTAAAATTACACTATATGTTAAAATCCTGATCTTCATTCTAAAATTAAACCTACTCGAAATTAAATACTTAAAATACAATACAATAATTTAAATATTTCTGTATTCTTACTAAATCATTCTCGAAATTCTATGTTTATTCCCAGAAATGAAATCTAATTAAAATATCATCTAGAATCTTGACCAACTATCTAAACATCCGCATGAATCACAATAACCACTAATAAATGACAATTACTTAAACTGATAATGTTCTTCCGTAAACTATATACCTATTATCGAAACCATCTTCGTTCCAATTTCAATTTCTGAATAAAAATTAAAACTAAAAAATAAAAAACCAACATTAGATATATTTTAAATAAACGACATTTAAAAAAAAATACTAACGATTGTTCCTGAACTGAACGACCATTGAATTCTGATTCCTCAATTTAAAATTTCTGAATTAAATGACAAATTAAATACAAAAAAAAAAAAATTAACGATTGCTTACCTAGATACAGACCTAGTGAACACCGATCGATTCTCCGGATCCTCCTCGTTCCCTCATTTCCAATAATTTCTGAAATTAAATGACAAAATTAAAATATAAAATGAAAATAAAATCTAACGATTTCTTACCTGATGGCTTACAATCCTGAAAACCGATCGATTCCAGATCCTCCTGTTCCCCATTTCCAATAACTGAAATAAATGACAAAATTAAAATACAAATATGAAAATAAAATCTAACGATTGCTTACCTGATGGTCATAACAGACCTGGACAACACCGAGATCGAATTCCTGGATCCTCCTCGTTCCCCATTTCCAATAATTTCTGAAATTAAATGACAAAATTAAAATACAAAAATGAAAATAAAATCTAACGATTGCTTACCTGATGGCTTACACAGACCTGAGAACACCGAGATCGAATTCCCTGGGATCCTCTCGTTCCCCCTTTCCAATAATTTCTGAAAAAATGACAAAATTAAAATACAAAATGAAAATAAAATCTAACGATTGCTTACCTGATGGCTTACAAAACCTGGAACACCGAGATCGAATTCCCTGGGATCCTCCTCGTTCCCCCAATAATTTCTGAAATAAATGACAAAATTAAAATACAAAATGAAAATAAAATCTAACGATTGCTTACCTGATGGCTTACACAGACCTGGAGAACACCGAGATCGAATTCCTGGGATCCTCCTCGTTCCCATTTCCAATAATTTCTGAAATAAATGACAAAATTAAAATACAAAATGAAAATAAAATCTAACGATTGCTTACCTGATGGCTTACACAGACCTGGAGAACACCGAGATCGAATTCCCTGGGATCCTCCTCGTTCCCATTTCCAATAATTTCTGAAATAAATGACAAAATTAAAATACAAAATGAAAATAAAATCTAACGATTGCTTACCTGATGGCTTAACAGACCTGGAGAACACCGAGATCGAATTCCTGGGATCCTCCTCGTTCCCATTTCCAATAATTTCTGAAAATAAATGACAAAATTAAAATACAAAATGAAAATAAAATCTAACGATTGCTTACCTGATGGCTTACACAGACCTGGAGAACACCGAGATCGAATTCCTGGGATCCTCCTCGTTCCCATTTCCAATAATTTCTGAAATAAATGACAAAATTAAAATACAAAATGAAAATAAAATCTAACGATTGCTTACCTGATGGTTACACAGACCTGGAGAACACCGAGATCGAATTCCTGGGATCCTCCTCGTTCCCATTTCCAATAATTTCTGAAATAAATGACAAAATTAAAATACAAAATGAAAATAAAATCTAACGATTGCTTACCTGATGGCTTACACAGACCTGGAGAACACCGAGATCGAATTCCTGGGATCCTCCTCGTTCCCATTTCCAATAATTTCTGAAAATAAATGACAAAATTAAAATACAAAATGAAAATAAAATCTAACGATTGCTTACCTGATGGCTTACACAGACCTGGAGAACACCGAGATCGAATTCCCCTGGGATCCTCCTCGTTCCCCATTTCCAATAATTTCTGAAATAAAATGACAAAATTAAAATACAAAATGAAAATAAAATCTAACGATTGCTTACCTGATGCTTACACAGACCTGGAGAACACCGAGATCATATTCCCTGGGATCCTCCTCGTTCCCATTTCCAATAATTTCTGAAAATAAATGACAAAATTAAAATACAAAATGAAAATAAAATCTAACGATTGCTTACCTGATGGCTTACACAGACCTGGAGAACACCGAGATCGAATTCCCCTGGGATCCTCCTCGTTCCCCATTTCCAATAATTTCTGAAAATAAATGACAAAATTAAAATACAAAAATGAAAATAAAATCTAACGATTGCTTACCTGATGGCTTACACAGACCTGGAGAACACCGAGATCGAATTCCCTGGGATCCTCCTCGTTCCCCATTTCCAATAATTTCTGAAATAAAATGACAAAATTAAAATACAAAAATGAAAATAAAATCTAACGATTGCTTACCTGATGGCTTACACAGACCTGGAGAACACCGAGATCGAATTCCCCTGGGATCCTCCTCGTTCCCCATTTCCAATAATTTCTGAAAATAAATGACAAAATTAAAATACAAAAATGAAAATAAAATCTAACGATTGCTTACCTGATGGCTTACACAGACCTGGAGAACACCGAGATCGAATTCCCCTGGGATCCTCCTCGTTCCCCATTTCCAATAATTTCTGAAAATAAATGACAAAATTAAAATACAAAAATGAAAATAAAATCTAACGATTGCTTACCTGATGGCTTACACAGACCTGGAGAACACCGAGATCGAATTCCCCTGGGATCCTCCTCGTTCCCCATTTCCAATAATTTCTGAAAATAAATGACAAAATTAAAATACAAAAATGAAAATAAAATCTAACGATTGCTTACCTGATGGCTTACACAGACCTGGAGAACACCGAGATCGAATTCCCTGGGATCCTCCTCGTTCCCCATTTCCAATAATTTCTGAAATAAAATGACAAAATTAAAATACAAAAATGAAAATAAAATCTAACGATTGCTTACCTGATGGCTTACACAGACCTGGAGAACACCGAGATCGAATTCCCTGGGATCCTCCTCGTTCCCATTTCCAATAATTTCTGAAAATAAATGACAAAATTAAAATACAAAATGAAAATAAAATCTAACGATTGCTTACCTGATGGCTTACACAGACCTGGAGAACACCGAGATCGAATTCCCCTGGGATCCTCCTCGTTCCCCATTTCCAATAATTTCTGAAAATAAATGACAAAATTAAAATACAAAAATGAAAATAAAATCTAACGATTGCTTACCTGATGGCTTACACAGACCTGGAGAACACCGAGATCGAATTCCCCTGGGATCCTCCTCGTTCCCCATTTCCAATAATTTCTGAAAATAAATGACAAAATTAAAATTAAAAAAAAAAAAATTCTAACGATTGGATTTAAAACCTGGAGCAAGTGAATTCCCTTGGGAAATCCTCCTCGTTCCCAATTTCCCAAAAATTTCAAAATAAAAACAAAATTAAAATACAAAAATGAAAAAAAATTAAATTTTACCTGATTTACACAGACCTGGAGAACACCGAGATCGAATTTGGATCCCCTGCCCCTTTCCTAATTTCTAAAATAAATGAAAAAAAAATAAAAAATGAAAAAAAATTAACGATTGCTTACCTGAAACTTACAAACCTGGAGCACCAGATCAAAAACTGGGATCCTCCTCGTTCCCATTTCCAAAATTCAAAATAAATACAAAATTAAAATACTATTAAAAGAAAATAAAAATAAAGTCAAATTTTTAAAAATTCCTCTTCCCTTTTCAATTTTCGGAAAAAAATGAAAATTTACAAAAAAAATAAAATCAAATTTTACCTAGAAAATGAAAATGGTGATTTTTGATTTTTTATTAATAAAAATAAAATAAAATTTTCAAAAGAAATTTTTTAAAAAAGTTGCTTACCTAAAACTTAAAAACCTGAAAAAAAGTTGAATTTTTTCTTTTAAAATAATTTCAAAATAAAATAAAAATTAAAAAAAAATAAAATTTAAAAAAATTTTTGGATCTTAAACCTAAAAAGTTTATCCTTTTAAATTTTCCTAAAGGAATAAAAAAATTAAAATTTAAAAATTTTTAAAAATAAAATAACGTTGCTTACCCTTAAAATTTTCAAAAACCTGGGAACCCGGGCGAAATTCCCTTTCCTCGTTCCTTTTCCAAAAATTTCGAAAAAATAAAAATTAAAATTCAAATAAAATTTAAAATTACATTCTTTCCATGGACACGACTTTGGCAGGTAATTCCCTATTTCCTTTTTCCACCCTTATTCTTAAAAAAATGGAAAATTAAAATAAACTTAAAATAAAATTTTTTCCTTATGTTTTAAAGCCTGGAAACTTGGATGAATTCCCTGGGATTTTTTTCCCCCAAAAATTTTAAATTAAAACAATTATAAAATTTTTTAAAATCAATTTTTCCTGATTTTGCTTCCCAAACCTGAGAACACCTTTGTTTTCCCCGGGATCCTCCCCTGTTCCCATTTCAATAATTTCTTAAAATTTAAATTTGAAAAAATAAAATACAAATTAAAAATTAAAATTCTTAACCGATTTTTAAAACCTGGAAACAAATTTTCAATTCCCCATTTTTCCCCCCAAATTTTCCAAAATTTCAAAATAAAAATTAAAAATTAAAATAAAAAAAATAAAATTTTAAAATCTAAAAAATTTTACCTAATTTTTAAAGAGGGGAAACCGAAAGGTTCCCTTCCTTTTTTTAAAATTTTTTAAAATTTTGAAATAAAGCTTAAATAAAATGAAAATAAATTTTTTTCTCCGATTTTTCAAAACCTGAAAAAAAAATTTTTAAAACTTTAAAAAATTCCTCCCCTTTTTCCCTTTTCAAAATAATTTTGAAAAAAATAAATGGACAAAATTAAAATAAAAAAATTTTAAAATTTAAAAATTTTTTTTGGGCTTTTAAACTAAAAAAAATTTTTAAATTTTTATTTAAAATTTTGGAAAAAAAGACAAAATTAAAAACAAAAAATAATTTTTGTCTTTAAATATTTAAAGATAAAAAATTTAAAATTTAAATCCCTTCCCAAAAATTTTAAAATTTTAAATAAATTTACAAAAAATTAAAAAATACAAAATAAAATAAAAATTTCTAAAATTTGCAAAGTTTTGGGCTTAAAAAACCTGGGAAAAAGTTTGAAAATTTTGGGAAAATCCCTTGTTTTTTTTCTTTAATTTTGTTTAAAATGCAAAATTTAAATTTAAAAATTTGAAAATAAAAATTTAAATTTTTCCTAATTTCTTAAAATTTGGAAAAAAGATTCAAAATTTGGGATTTGCCCCCAAAATTTCTGAAAATAAAAAAAAAAAATTTAAAAGAAAATAAAATTCAAAATTGCTTTACCTGATCTTTTACCAAAAATGGAAAAGGAACCGAAAATCGAATTTTCCCAATTTTTGGGTTTTCCCATTTTTTAATAATTTTTTTAAAAAAATTTTAAATTGAAAAATAAAATACAAAAAAAAATTAAAATCAAAGGAAATTGCTTATTTACAAGGCCTAGAAAAAAGTTTTAAAATTTTTTAAAAATTTTTCAAAATTTTTCCCAATTTTTTTGAAAAAAATGACAAAATTTTAAAATAAAAATAAAAAAAATTTTAAATTTTTTTTATTATTTTAAAAATTTGGAGAAAAAGGATTTGAATTTCCATTTGTTTTTAATATTGAAAATAAAATGAAAATTTAAAATACAAAATTTTTGAAAATTTAAAATTAAATTGTTTAAATTTAAAATTTAAAAGATCGAATTTGGATTTTCTTATTTTAAAATTTTGAAAAAAATGCAAAAAAATCAAAAGAAAAAAATTAAGATTTTATGATGTTTAAAAAGCGGAAAAACCAACAAATTTTGGTTCCTGGCCCATTTTTTAATTTTTGAAAATTTTTGAAAAATTTTAAAATACAAAATTTTTAAAATTTAAAATTAAAATTTCTTTATGGGTTTAAAACCAAAAACAACAAAATTCCTTTGGTTTTCATATTTTTCTTAAAAATATGACAAAATTAAATTTTTACAAAAAAAAAATAAAATAATTTGCTTATATTTAAAAATTTAGAAAAGAATTTGGGTTTTTTTTAAAATTTAAAAAATTTCTAAAATTAAAATACCCAAAATTAATTTACAAAAAAAAAAAATTCATTGTTTCTTTTGGCTTAAACAAATAAAAAAAATTTTTTGGGGTTTCCCATTTAATAAATTTTAAAAAAAAATTTTGCCAAATTTAAAATTTTTAAAAATGTTTTTTAAATTAAATTTGCTTAAAAATGAAAAAACAAAAAACCCAATAATTATTTTTTTTTAAAATTTCCCAATTTTTAAAAATTGAAAAATTTTTAAAAAAAAATTTAAATTTTAAAATTTACTTGTTAAAATTTTAAAACCCTTTAAAACCAACTTAAATCTTTCCCGTTCCCTTTTTTAAATTTTTTTTAAAAAAATTGCAAATTAAAATTTAAAAAGAAAATAAATTAATTCTTAAATTTTTTAAAAAATCAATTTCCCAAAAAATTTGTTAAAAAATTTTTAATAATTTCTGAAATAAAGCAAAATTAAATTCCAAAATAAAATAAAAACTAACGAAAACCTTTTAAAAAAAGAAAACCGAAATTAATTTGGGTTTCTTAAATTTAAAAAAAATTTTTCTTAAAATTTAAATAAAAATTAAAAAAAAAAATGAAAAATAAAATTAACAAATTTTCCTTATTTAAAACAAAATTTTGGTTTAATTCCCAACTCCCGTTCCCTTTAAAATTTTTAAAATTTAAAAACAAAATTTTTAAATTTAAAATTTAAATAATTTTTAATTGTTTTCCTTGATTTAACAAAAAATTGGAAAAAACAATATTTTTTTTTTCTCTTTTTTTTAAATTTCTAAAAAATGAAAAAAATTAAAATTTTTTAAAAATGAAAATTTTAAAATTAAGATTTGTTAATTTTGCTTTTCACCCTGGAAAACCCATCGAAAATTTTTGATCCCCTCTTTTTTTAAAAATTTTAAAAATAAATGGACAAAATTTTTAAAAAAAAAAATGAAAATAAATTTTAAAGTTTTTTAAGGTTAAAAAATTTAGACCCAATTTATTTCCCCTTTAAATTTTTTTCTTATTTTCCAATAATTTTGAAAATTTAAATGGACAAAATTTTAAAATTAAAAAAATGAAAATAAAATTAACGAAATTTTTTAAGGCTTTTTGAAAAAAGGAGGGAATTTTTTAAATTTCTTTTTATTTAAATTTTTAAATTTGAAAATAAAAAAATTTTAAAAACAAAAATGAAAATTTAAAAACTAACATTTCAACCTAAAAAATGGAAAGAACAAAAAATTTTTAGGGTTTTCCTTGTTTTAAAAAAAACCCCAAATTTTAAATTTAAAATAATGTAGACTATTGTTCGAAAATTTGTGTAAGTATTATTATTGAAGCAGTTAATTTGTTTATTTAATTTAGTTAATTCTTCAAGTCAGTTTAGATCATTCAACATTGGAAAATTACGATCGGGCTAAATTTTGGTATTTTCTTCTTCATCGTTGCTTCTTGTCAGAAGCGTCTTGACCCAACTTGGCCAAAGCCAAGATGAATTTTCGTGGGAGTATAATTCATGGGGTGGTTTCCCGTTGCTTTCCCCTCAGTCCACAGATCGATATTGGACCTTTTGTTCGCAGCAATGTATCTAGCGCATGCAGGGTTCGAACCGCAAGTTTACGCTTCGGTCGACCCGTGCATGCTTCACGCTACACTGCTGCTATAAATTTTGGTATACCCGCATCTTGATTTGATCTTAAGAAATAATATTGAAATAATGCTAGGTGAGGATGGACTGTGGAATGCAATTGTAAGATGATTGTAAAAAAATTAATAAAAAAGTTGAAGTTAGCAGTAGATTAACTAGATATTTTGATGAAGTTGCTGTTGAAATTTAAGATATGGCATAATTTGGAAGAGGAGATTATTATATTGTGAGATTTCAATTTGAGCTTTGCTCTTAATTCATTTTTAGTTTCAGATCGACCCCTATCAAACAAAGAAATTCTAACTCATTGTGAGATGTTTTCATTTACTGCCATATAATTAATGAGAACAATAATTTTCGACACGAAGCTCGACTCCTATTACAAAAATGAGAATGAGATTTTTGACAAGAAAAATAGTTTCAAGGTTTGTTCTTCCTCCTGTAAAATTAGGTAAGATGAGTTATCCTTCAAATTTGACGGAAATTGTTTTGAAAAATTACTACCAATCGTGCTATAAATGTTAGCATTGCCGACACCACTATTTGGGAAAAAAACATTTTTAAAAACCAAAAATTATCTTGCATATTTTGAGAAAAATTCACGGAGTTAATCTATTGTCGAATTTTCTTAGAAAATAATGTGTCAACTGCCTATCATAGCGAAATCAATCAAATAAATTTTTTTATTTGTTTTCAGATTGTTTTAAAACACACACAACCACCAAACTTTTTTAATACTTCGATAACATTTTTTTTACTGAAGTATACTTTCAACCACCTTGAATAAAATGGTTAATTAGCCGTGGTTTATACAATGCAGTGCCAAAGACCACAGCACATGATTATTAGAAGAAACTGTTCAAGCAAACGGTTAAAACTTGGTAAAATATGAAAATGTTTATTAACCCTGGGCCCCCTGAATTTTCCAAAACAAATTCCCTGACTTTTCAAAACACGATAATTTTAAAAATCAGATATGGATCGACAAAATAAAATATGCACTAATATTATAATACAGAAAAACAATTTAATATATAAATTTCCCTTTATAAGAAACCCTTTCCTTCTGAAGTGGATCAATCTTATCACTCGATCATTTTAATTTCCAAGCAGCAAGAGACTGCTATTTAGATTTAAAAAACACCCTGTATGTGGTTATTGAAAAGTGTATTTGTTTAGGCTTGCAGCCTAAAATTTTTATGCATAATAAATATCTTTCATAATAAATTTCAGATTTTTATGTGGTTCTCCAACAGCAACATTTAACATTAAAAAGTGATTTTGTGTAATTTTCAAATTTTTAAAAGAGAAGGGCAAATCTCAATGTTGATATTTGGTATGTGTCTCTTTCTAAAATAATAATTAACTTATAGATTCTCTCCTTTTTCGATAAAACTTTCCCACAAAGGTGTTACCGTTTTAAAAAGAAAAATTAGTTTACTCTGCAATTAAACCCTTTAGGATTGCATTTAGGTAAAAATGTCGACTACAACTAATATTGTAGTCCTTACTTTTTAAACAATTGCTTTTAGAGCTCGTGCCGTTTAGAAATAGAATTGTCAATCATACTAAGCGATATGTCCCCTACGATAAGTCCTACCAATAAAAGCTCGAAAAACCATTCAGTAGCATGCACCTTGCTTTTACCTCAACATATTTTATTTGCATTTCTTTGAAAGCTACAGGTTGACAGAAATTATTTTATAATTAAAATTTGTTAGTGTTTGTTAGTTAGTTATTGTTATTAAGTTGTTGTTATTAAATTTAATATTATAAAAAATATATTGACATTAAATATTTTAATATAAATTTTCTTAATTTTTCTATTGAAATGCATACCTGGCAACGTTTAAGAGGATTATAATTCAAAATTTTCTCAAAATTGTGGTTTTCCAAGTTTAATTTTAAACAAATATGAAATCTTAAGTGTTTTGTATTTTAAAATACTTTAACCCACCGGTATTTTAAGGTGTAACGCAACGGAAAATTGCACAACAATTAAAATGTTCGTTATGTGCAGTGCAAACCACTTTAAGTATACCCATATTATAATAACAGAAACAAAAAATCACATTAATAGTTTTGACAATGCAAAAAATAGGCACATTGACTCTATTACTAGTTTGAATTTTATTTTTAATTATTGGAAATAATTTTATTTTACTACGCCAATGGTAACAGAAAATTTCTTATCGGTTTTGTGTTTAAGAAGGGTTGACCATATGAGTTTTAAACATTTTTGTACCTGCTGTTTATGACTACTGAATTGGTTAATTGTATGGGCAGTTCTTTGCATACTCTAAACCCAGGTATTTAAAGTGGCACTGCAACGTAGCGATGCAATCATAGAAATGTATTACTATATTTTTTGCAGCCTTTTAAAAATAATGTTACCAGCTATGATGATTGACGGTTCTATTTCTAATTGGCACGAGCTCTAGTCTCGGATGAATAAAATAAATAGGAGCTGAGATATCTCAAGTTTCTGTAAAGTCTTTTAAAAAAATGCTGCACCTTGTAATACAAATATGGTTATCTAACAAAAAAAAACAAATAAAATATAAATGCGACTATTTTGAACTACCAACATTAACTCATTATACACAAAAATTCAATTATTCTTAAAATGATGGAGGAACAAGATCGGACCACTTCATAGTACTAATCCTTGCATTTACAGTAAATTTATTATTAAATAATATTTTTCTTAATGCTTTTTAAGGGGACCATAAAAGATAGTATAAAAATGTCAGTGATTGTATCGAGACGACATTGTTGATGAAATCGTACAGTGAATTTACTTGATGAAGGTTTTTTTTTGATATTTCATCAAACATTTTGAAAGATACTATTTTTTTATAAATTCGTTTTCTTGAATAATGGTGTTCGGTAAGGCTAACATTGTCAAGACAGTCGAGATAGGTAGTCAGGTAGTAAGATCTAAATTTCTGTTAAAGTCGTGAGGTGACAGCTGAACCATGCTTACGTTACGGCTTTTACTTTTATATTTAAATTGACAGTTAAAATTATTTGTTTCAAACCTTTTGGCCAAGTCAAATTTTATAAAAAAAACTTACGATGTGCAAATCCGAGCCAAATGCCCCCCACAGTTCAAATTAATTTGAATTTAATAAACTGTCAATAACTAAGGTTTAATCTCGTTTAGATTTATATTTACTACTATGTTGAAATTGTTTCTCAATTTATTTTTCAATCTTTAAAATTTAAATTATTAAAAAAAAATTAATATAGGAATTGGGTATAAAAAAAAATAGAGGTTTTTTTAGAGTTGAATTAGAGGCATAATTCGATGAACGAATTCTAGGAAAAATCAAAGATAAAAAAGAATTTGATATGACTGAACACTTCAGATCACGTTGTGAAATCATTAAATCTTCTTATTCACCAGAAATTCCCAAAAACTGGAAAAAAAACAAATAAGCGTAGAATGTATGTATATAGGGAAGACCACTAAAAAAATATTAAAACCTTAACAACGCTGTGGTGATATAACGATTGACTTTATTAAAAATAGACATCAGATACTAAATTTTCTTCTTTTTTTTACAAAAAAAGACACAGGTTAGGGGATATGAAATGATTTGTTCCATTTTGGGGAAGAGGGAGGGAGGGGAGGTTCCCGAGGTAAATTTTGTATCTAAATTATAAAATTATAACTTCATTCTATACTCTAAAATGTACAAAATGAAAAAATAAAACCAACTCCCATATGCTGTTCCTTTCAAAACCGCCTAACTCCTGGATATAATGGCAATTATTTGTTAAACAAATGTTTTTTAGGATCTTAAAGAATGATAATTTACGATATGTAGTTTTGGGTCGAAGAAATTTGGTTTAGATTTTTTCACGATCAACCTTTCATATCGACTTTGGAATTTACGATATAGCCAGCAGTGTACAACCTGATTGCCATTTCATAAATTTGAATGGATCGAGCACATCGAGATAATGGTTATGATCTGAACATGCATTTAAAAATTCAAAAATGTAAGTTTTGTTTTAGAGTAGTGTCCGATTATAACCAACCTCAAAGCATGAAAGTTTATTATGGTTACAACCGGACATCACTGCATTTTTCAAATTAAAATAATAAAATTATACCTTACATTTAATAATTTCCACACAAGAAGTAATTTCTTCGTATTTAATAGTCACAATTTTTTAATTAAGTAAAAACGTTGAAAATAAATGGTTTTTTACAACATTTTAACGAATTCACAAATTAGATTGATTTGATCTCACTAGAAACACTTAAAAATGTAAATTACCAAATGAACAATGTTCTAAAACGAAGCAAAACATAACTTGACTTGTACCCTGCTTGAAGGTTTTATAATTCTACACATTTTTAACAATTTATCGTTAATGAAACAATTTAAAACGCGATATAACATTGTGCGGACGCGACGCGACGCAAAATGGCGAAAAACAATTGAATCAAAAAAATGACAATCTTGAATTCAGCGAATTTCAAATGACGCGTTTGTTATCAACCATTAGGAACTCAAATTTAAAACGAAATTGTTTTTATGCAAAAAAAATCTACATTTTTTTAACCGCCAACAACTTCACACATGTTTTACCTTTAATTAAACTGGTTGACGCAATATTTAACACAGCCTGATAATAAAAAAGTGAGCCAGGTACCTACGATTTCCGTGAAATTAAAATATGTCATTTAGAATTTTCGTTTGTTTTAAATTTTAGACGAAATAAATATACATACAGGATGTTACGAAAAGTTGAAACCTTGTTATTTAATGTTATTTTCGTAAATTCATTCATTATTTATTAACATATCCTCATTATTTTCCAATATTTTTCACAAAGCTAAACGCAATTATTCAAAGTGGTTTATAGGTCAAGTAAATCAACTAAATCCAAGGTAGCTCCCGAAATTAATTCCCACAGGTCATAAAAAATGAAATTGTTTTAGAGTAGGTGCAATATTTATTGCTAGGAATTTAGTACCCCGGTTTTTCTCGTTAAAAAGCTACTAACACTGATGGCAACAAAGCAACGGGACTCGAAAACACTTCCATTTTTTATAACTTTCTCTCCTATGTCTGAGGTGTGCATTCAAAGTATCATCATTACATAGGGGACCTACTGTTTAAAGTGGGACCCAAATCATGAGAAGTGTAATATACTTCATTTTGAGAAAAATTTTACTAAGCAGATTACACGTGGGTGATTCGCAACTACCTTCCGAAGGGAGCCGGTCAGAAAAAAAGGTCTTACTGGACACAGAGTCGAACAAAGTATTCGGCATTAGTAGTCGATGCACATAGCCAATATGAGACGAATAGAATGTTTGGCAACAAAATAGTATATTTTCTAAAGGGAAAAAGTAGAACATTTCGTTTGTTGGTTTTTGCCAAAAATCAGATTAGATTATGTGCTTCTTCTTGCATGCCACTGCAATTGTTGCAATTTGTTAAATCGATAATCTTGAGGAAGCCGTGAGATACAGTGAAACGATGACACAATTAAATAATAGTTTTATTTACAATTAGTTTAAAATTCTGTTATCTTTAAGTTTAATTTAAGAAAATGGACGTGGAAGATATAAGCTTTTGAAATTTTCTTGAGCATCCAAGTTTTTAAATTTGAAGCATTCGTAAGTCAGCGAAAATAACCATGAAAATCTAGACTTAGTCTAGATTTATAGTCGACTTATAGGTTTTTGCTGTTTACCGATCTTGGAATTCATTTAAAGCTAATCGTATAATATGCATCTCCCTGGGAACAAAATTTTCAACAAAAATGAACTGCTTGCTTTTTAATGTCGAATTAGTATGTACTATAAAAAAAGGAGCATGTTTCACCCACAATCAGTAATTCCAAGTCTATAGGTAAAATTTATTTGCACTAGAAAAGCAGGGTGGCAAGAATAATTTTTTGTTCCATAAACTTTCAACAAAAATCTTCTAAATATATTTTTAATGAAATCTTAGTTTTGTGTCAGTTTTACTTTGATAATAAATTATTAGCAATTGCCAATGTAAAAAACTCGAACTTGACCATTAATTTTCTCAAAAAATTATGTTGAAAAGACAAAAAAAAGCAGCCGAGATTAAATCAACAGTCAAAATCAAGAAATTCATTTGCGTTTCGATAAGTTCCAAGGAATGCGAGCTACTACCAAGATTCTAATTTTGACTTCATGTCTTTAAAAAGATACCTCTTTCTCAAGAAGATCCCACCCTTAAAATTGTACGTATCTGCAATGTGTTTTGTTCAAAATAACTGGAATAATAATCATAAAACATCAAAACTAGTTCACCGCTTGTAAATAAAGTAAATTATAAGATTTTAGGGATGATCGTGAACTGTCGATTCCCAGTTTGCAGATGTGATCTAAATAAAGTGTGGTCAGCATCAGTCCTCGACTGATAGTTATCGATCTGCTTACAAATCATAAGTGTGTCTTGGCAATTATAAGACTCTTTCTACATGGAGGTGAAGCACACAAATCTATTTGATCGAAAAACCACCTGATCGATAATTCGATGTGTTGTATAAACTTGAGAAACTTCTTCGACTGAGCTGTGTTTTATTTGATCGAGATACATTACTTATTCAAACGCGAAATACTTGTTCAAATTTGTTTTTGTCAATTTAGTGGAAATTGTGGAAAATTTGTTGGAATGTCTTTGTTCATAATTTGTTTAACCCTACAGTCAATTTAATACTTCAAATTATTTTTAAAAAGAATTGTTGCACAAAAGAAGTTTTTAATGTGATGAGAAAGATTCAGAGAAATTTTTCAAAACAATCGAAAAAGCAATAAATTAAAAATAAACAGTTTTTTGGGCGATAACACTTTCTGCGAACAATAAAATTCATGAATGATGACAAAATTAAGTTTTTTGAAAACTTCAATGTTGATCATTATTAAAAATATGAAAATAAATTGCATATAAAACATTTATGACCAAAATAATTAATAGGTTTTTCATTCCCTGCTTTACTAAATACAAAATTCAATTCCTGAATCTTAGGGTTATAATAAAGATGATTTTATTTAATTTCAAAACTTTTTCCAAGTTAATCGAAAGTAAAACTAAATTGCAAATGAAATTAAATCAAAGTATTGTTCGATAAGATTCCCACATTTTGGAATTGTTTTGTATTTAATAAAGCAAGGAATGACATAGTTTCGTAAAAGTTCGACATTTGTTATTCTCAGAACTGTTGCATATTTACATTTTTGTGTTTTCGAAAAACATTCAGCATTGACAGTTTAAACAAGGGTCCATTCCATATCAAATCACCAAAATTAAATAAAATTTGTTGCTCAAAATTTTTAATTTTTTTCACACACACTCATCTTTGGCAATTTGTTCATTATAAGATCCTTAAATATTAGAAAAATGTTGTCTGCACATGAAAAACAAACCACTTTATTCTAAGTATTTTGGTTTTTGAATCAAGTTAAAATTACTTAATAAATAAGGAAGTTACGAAGTTTTACCCTAATGTCAATTTTTGTCTAACACGACCTACGAGGCTGAACAAATCAGGGCCGTCAAAATAAAACTGTAACTGTGAAAACAATTTCTACTCTGGTTTTTAACTCGCAAAGTAGAGGGAAAGCCTGGTAAAAATATTTCAAAAACACTTTACGATTTGATATGAATTGACCCACAACCTTATTTTGTAACTAATTATTGTTCATTTTTATGTATTTGAATTTATATTAATTCTATCGTGGCCAAAAATATTTTATATCATCGTCCACAAAAGTTGTTTATTTGTATTTTCTTGCTGTGTTGCGCCATTTTTCGGAAGAAATCACAGTCACCGTTTCTTAAATGGGAAGGGACATTTTTTTATCGTCGCATTAGATCGACTTAATTTCCCTCTGAAATACCACTTTCTGATGCAATCCCTATAAGTTGTCAGACTAATTTGCAAAAAATCTGTAAATTAACGTTTACAATTTTTTCAATTTTCAATTTTGTTCAAATTTACACATCGAATTCCTTGTCAATAAAATACAAAATGTTTAGAACTACTATGTATTTTGTTTTCTCTTCGTAGCTTTACTGTAGGTACTTAACTCTAATTTTTATCACATCCGTACAATTTAATAATTGTTTTTGGCTACTATGCATGTATACCTAAAATAAAACTGCGGGAATAGATAATCGAACTTACTTTGAGGGAAAAAAATGGTGAAGGTCAGAGCCAGATTTGCTATGTAATTCCTATATTCATTTACTGTGGGCTTCTGGAAACAGATGAAAGGTTGTTTCGTTCTACAATAAATTCGATAAAAGGGAATGGGAATAAAATGAAATCAGGCAAATGCTAAAACTTAAATATTTAAACAAAAAAACATCTTTTGTGTTTTACTTCTGCTTTTCTGAATTCGATTTCAAATAGGTTAACTTATCCTTTTGGAAAAGCCGCCAAAAATTATTAAAAACTGCTTTATATCAAGGAAATAACCCTAACTAGCTACAAACAACAACTTTTGTACTTATAATTTTTTACTTATGTTTGACAGATTGATTTTGAGAAAACGCAAGGATTAGTTTAAATTTGTACCCCAATAATGTATGAAGATTAAGGTTGAGTTGTAGAATCTGGAGTTGAACAAAGTTCAGGAGTAAACCTACTGTTTTATCAACTCTGAGGGCCAGTAGTACAAAGCTTGAGTCCGAGTTAACCCAGGCCCAGTGCACACCCAAAGTTAACTCCGTCTTTAGCTTCTCGGATTGAACAAAGAGTGAGTCAAGTTTGGGTTAACTTTTACCTGAATTTTTATTGGATAAAACGGTAAGTTAAAATTTGAACTTAGTTTGACTCACAGTTGTACAACTCCGACTAAATAATGATGTTGAAGTTTCTTAATTAATTATTCCGACATAAAAACAATCAAGTTATTTATTAAATCAATTTCCTAGCTTAAGAAAGGCAACAAAAATGAATTTGTTTTATAAGTTTCTCAAAAATTTCCTGATGTTGGCTGCAAAAAATAATATGCATCATTGCAAAGTGAATTTTGACCACAAACCGATAAACATCTATTAAAAAAATATCAACAATGTCTTTGTGACGAAAACCTGGAAACCCCCCCTAACCTGGCTACAGCACTGATGTAATATTATGACATTAAGTTATTAAACCTACAGGTTTTGACTCTAAAATACATTTTTGCTCTGAAGCCCTCAAGTTCAAGTAAAATATAAAATAACGTTTAATCAATGAGAATCAAGAAACATTTTACTAGTAGTAGAATTTTTAATTATCGTTGGTCAAAATATTTTACCCAGCGCAGGCACCAAACACCATCATTTGTTGTTTGGACCTTAATTTTCAAAAAAATATGGGAAAAACCTAGCTTAGATAATATCTTTGCCTGACATTCCATAAAACCTAGAGCAATAATTTCTTTATTTTTTAATGATTTTATTTCATTTAAATCTTACGCACTGTATACTCGTTTCAAAATTAAATGTCTCACTTGGAACAAACACTTGTCTATATTTATTTTATAAAATGTAGTCCAACAAAATTTAAGTAGCACAGTTATAAACAAAAGTCACAAAAATAGAGGTACACACTTTCTGCCAAACTGTAGCTTGTAGTGGTTTATTCATAATAATCTTGGACTCAACAGTTTACTAATTGAAACTCGTAATCATATTAATTCTTCATAACTTTTATCTCTTCTTCTTATGGTAGGTATGGCACTTGTTTGCACTAGCAGTAATCTTCGTGGTGTACCAAAGCTACAATAATTAGTTCTGGAGTAGTTGTTCAACATCAACAAGGCATCAGAACTGCTTGTGATGCTGTTTTTATTGTTAATCATGACAATTCATGAATCGAGGCAGAATAACGGCTTGAAGTGCCCTACATTGCATGGAGACTCTCGATAACTCATGGCAACGTTAACTTTCAGAACTACGATCTTTAACTTAATCATACTAACTACCATTATTAAGAAGTGATGAAATTCGTTATTGAAAACTAAAATCACATCAATTTTAAGTACTTCATGTATTCTTTAAAATTTGTGTAAATTTTAGAAAATTCTTAATCAACATCTCTTCTTCTTACGATAGGTATGGCACTTGTATTGCTCTAGCAGTAATCTTCGTGGTGTACCAAAGCTACAATAATTAATTCTTTGAGCTGTTTATCATCTGAAAATAGCTTGGGAGGTCGGTAGGCGTCAGATATGCCTGTGATGCTGTTTTTTATTGTTAAAGATGACAATTCATGAATCCAGGCAGAATAACGGCTTGAAGTGCCCTACATTGCATGGAGACTCTCATAACTCTTGGCAACGTTAACTTTCGGAACTACCATCCTTAAATTAATCGCGCTAACTACCGTCATTAAGAACCGATGAATTTAATTATTGAAAACAAAATCACTTCAATTTTAAGTACTTCATGTATTCTCTAAAATTTGTGTAAATTTTAGAAAATTCTTAATCGAACACAATATTTTTTATTGTAACACAAAACATCACTTATTCTTGCACTGCACCGCTACATCACATGAGGAATAATTATTTTTCACTAACCTTTTTAGCTGCTATACCCACGAAGTGGAACCTACCTAAAAACAAGAAAAACCTTATTAGTATACTTCATAATTGGATTACATTAGCCAAACAAAATACACTCAAAAGAATTTTTTAAAAAACTTTTGGAAAACATGAAATTATCTAAGTACGTATGTTTGTTTACCTTTTACACTGTAGTCCTTTTGCTAGTTGTGCTGTCCATTGGAGTCCCTCCGTTCCATCAAGTTAATCGTGTAGTTCAATGGCACATAACACACACATTTCTTTATCGATTTCGATTGAAAAGTTTTAAAATGAACTGACACTTATTACAAACAAAATTGACCTACATAATTTTGAAGCTTCTAACAAGCTTTTAAATAAAAAATTCGTACTCGTCACTTTCAAACCGTTCGCGAAAAATTTATGTTATTATTGAGAACCGCGAACCCGATTTACTTGTTTATCTGCTAATATTTCTCGACAGATGATATCCTGAAAAAAAAGAAATTCTTTGAAAATTTATATAACAATTTCGTGTACCTAACCAACTTTCAAGTTTTAATAAAAAAAATATAACAATAATTATAGTAATAAGATGTTATTTTTCGGAGAGAACCTTACAAGCAGGAAACGAATAAGAGTGTTGACACTAACAGGCTAATGTGGGTGTCAATGTAAATGCTTTCGTGGTGTGAAAAATAAGGTGAAGTAACTTTCTTCACCTCACGGATGTATTTAGATGTGCATGATCGACATCCACATTGACTCTTCGGTATGCTTGAACCCTAACTATTATAATATTATAATTTAACTTACTTTAGATATAAAAAAAATTAAATATCACAAAATTAAGCGAAAGATCATCGTTTTTAAGTTTACTTTCATGTGGGCACATTAAAAAAAAAACTCATTTAAAAGAGTGAAATGTTCTAAAAGAAAATGCAACAAGTTTACTTTTCGGTAACTTGCGTAAACATATCTCTATAACAATGTTCCAGTATATTATCCTCAACATCTACAATTTCATATGGAATAATTATTGCTTCCCAAAAGACTGGCAATATACTTATATCGTACCTATCCATGAACCTTGGAAATATTATCCATCAAAAACCAAGCTGGTACCTCGAAACAAAAATTTACACAGAAGAAACCTACCACTAAACAACAAAAATGGGGGAAAATATTCTACATGTGCATAGCAATTGAATGTTTTATATTTACAAAACTGGAAAATTTCTTCTGGAAGCAGAAAAGAAATACCAACTACAAACTACTATTTTAAAAATATTAAGAAGAAAACTCCCCTGAGCATTAACCACATCTGTAAACCAAATATTCCAAAACCATAACCAGCTCATATAAGAATTCAGAAAAAATTTCATAAAATAACAAAAATATTGCCATGAATATTCATTCTTCTTCTTATTAGTCGTTAACTCAATTTCGAGTGTCGTGACCCCTCCTTTTCTTTCTTAGCTAATTACCTCGGTGAGTAGACACTTCCTTCCGAGGGAAGACGGTCAGAATAAATTTTTTTACTCCACCTGGGCTCGAACCAGGTAATAATATTCAGAAGACATAAGTAACTGTAACTACACTTATCTACACTTCAGGATACACTACAGAAATGATAGCCACACAAGGAGCTCGAAAAATTGCTCTTGAGTAGAAAATTTCAAAAACCTATTCACTGGGTTCATTTGAAACACTAGCCAACTCTACGGTAAGAAAAGCTTACGGATTCCCTGTCCCGCAGTTATTATAGGCAACAAGCAAGCGAAGTGAAACGAATACCCAAATAAACACTGAACAACATTGAAATTTACATTAAACAATCATCGAGGACTAGCAAAATAAGTTACGATAAATGTGAAAACTAAAGCAAGTTAAACGAAATACAAAATAGTGGAATAACAAACCTGCAGTGAACAACATTAATACAAAACTGTGCTTTAAGAAAATGTATTTGTTAACGAAAGCACAACTATTTCCAAATCAAGTTTTTGCTTAACAAATAATTAAATTGTGATTTCGTTTTGCAGAAACTTTGAAATGAATTACACAAATTGAAATTGATCATACGAGGAACTCGCGACGAAACAAATGAAAACACCAAATTGCTTGCCGTTGGGCTGAATTCTGAATTATCAAATAATATGAATGAATATGTTTTACCTTATAACTGTTATTTGAATAATTTTACACGCATCATCACCAAAGTTAATTTTCAAGTTGTTATCTTCTACATTAAAGAGGGCCTACATTAAACTACAGTCGCCAATTTAAACGCATTTTTTCCTTAACTTTGTTTACACTTTTCAGAAATATAACCCTAATGTTTTACCCGCGACGAAAGTGCAAAATCAAATTTATTGTCAATTGCTGGCACCGCTTTTTAACATAATTAAGGCACATTTTTTTAAATTTTAAACTCGACAAGTAGGCTCTGCTTAGCGTACCGCAAAAAACATTGTAGATAAACAATGCGTCACCCGCGGACGCGATGTAATTTAAAAACAATTGAAAGCTACCACGAATTTGTTTTAACTGTATTCTTAAAACGAATCGTTTCATTATGTCAAATAAATTGACGTTTTGTTAAAAAAAAACCTACACACATGTTCTTTTATTTTATACAGGAGGTCCTAAACATTGTGAAGAAATCATAATAACTTATGCCAAACTAGAAAATAAAATTTTAATTCCGTTTCTTTAGGTTACTTTTAACCTACAAAATATACGCGATCTTAATAAATATGAAGCTTTCTCGATAGATACAAAATCTGTAATTAATAAGTTTTTACGTTTAAGCATCGTAAACTAACGTCCTGTTCGATGTGCCCCTAAACTGATATTAAAGAAAATTGTACTCGAGTGAAAACCGAATTAATGTTTGTTTACTAAAATGAGAGGTGTCGATGGAATACATTTATTTAATTGTTGCAGGCAATATAAATAATTATCAATCACTTACCAGGAGTTGAAAGATGTTCGTCATGATATGGGCAGCATTGGCAATACTGCAAGCATTCCATCGAGTATGTAATCGAAGTTCTAGGAGCTGCAATTCGTTTCATTCTTCAGTAATCCATGATCTAAAGGAAAAAAGTTTTGTTTTAGCAAAATGTTTCGGTAATAAAATGTTAATTCCATTTGAAACAAATATGCAAAAGGTTTTAATAACAAAAATATTGTCTTGGCAATACAGGCAGTTGCAAACAGTTTTGTTGTGCACAAAAACAATTGCGCCATACAAAATTGAAGATTACACACGCGAATAATTAAAACAACTGAATTAGGGGCACTTACCATTTATGTTTAAACTGCATTACAAAACTATACCAAGTACTAGGCGAGGATCGACGTATTTCACCAACACCATGTAAAAAAATAAACCACATTTTTTTCCTAAATCAAAAAGATTATTAAAAATATAATTATTAATTTTAATTGATTATTTTTTCTTAAAATGAATAAGTAATTTTGAAGCGATTACAGCAATAAAATCGCAAAATGTTAACAATTACGGAGCACAAACGGTCGATCCTTCCTCTAACAAGCGCGAGTGAAGACTGATTCGTTTTCTTATTGGTTATAGCTATATCCGAATTGTTACCGATGAATTCGATTGTTTCGTTCGTCCTTCGTCGGCGTTGAAATTTTCCAAAAACTTGCATTGCCATCTCTCTCGCTCTCATTGCATTTAGGGAAATATTGCAATAATTTGAAAATTTAATCGATTTTTAAATAATTTCGAATGATTTTGCATTAATATTGCTTTAAAATACTCGATCAATTACGATGCACACTTATTTTGTAACATTTAATTACACAATAAGTAAAAAATGTCCAACTTGAAAATTCTTGTGACAATTTTCGTTTGGAATGTATATAAATAATTAAATTGAATAAAATGCACCCTCCATCGGTCACTTTTAGCTAATTTATTCTTTCAAACGCGATATTTACGAAGAAATTGCATTCTGCAGCCCCCGAAATCCCAAACCTTTGATTGACATAAATATGAAAATGATGCTTTATTTTTTCAAAATATCAATAAATAACCTTATTTTAACGTTTTATACGTGTGCCCTTATGTTTAAAAATGCTTTTAAAGCGATTTATTACAAAATTTGGTTTAAAATGAACCTAACCTCAAAATAATTAATTTTAATATTTGTTAATTAAAATTAACTTATGCATAATTTAAAATGAACTAAAACGATTGCTAATTATGCCAACTAAACAGAAATTACTAAATTTGTCTACCAATTATGTTCCCTTGAACGATTTTTCTACTCGAGAAAGTTTTTAGGTTGCTTTCCTATTTTGTTGAAAAATCCTGCATTTACGTAGTATTCCTTATTAGAATTATTATTGCGAATCGTAGAACTTGATTTCAAACAATATCCTGGCCTGGGAAAACATGAGTTTTAAAATTTGAACCTTTATTTGTACAATCCGAGAGAGCCTCGTTGTAAGCTACGAGTAGACAATTTCCTGCCTGACTACTGTTATATAGCATCTTTTGCATATTTTAAAATGAACTAAATCGATTGTTAATTATGCGAACTAACCAAAAATTACTAAATTTGTCTACTAATTATGTTCTCTTGAACGATTTTTCCAAACGAAACTTTTTAGGTTACTTTTCTATTTTGTTGAAAAATCCTGCATTTATGTAGTATTCCTTATGGAATTCTTTCGTGAATCGTAGGACTTGATTTTAAACAATATGCTGGCATAAGAAAACATGGGTTTCAAAATTTGAACTTTTATTTCTATGATCCGAGCGAGCATCGTAGTAAGGTACGAGTTGGTAAATTCCTTCCTGTATAATGTTATCTAGTGTCTAATATTACTTGTTCCAGGTGAAGTTGATACCTACTTGCATGAAAATCTACTTTGCGAAGAAACCCGATGACGTTAAAACCACCTGTTGCATAACTAAATAAGATCACGCAAGGAGACGTTGTAACTTGCTTATTGTTTTGTTGCTCTCTGCAAAAGAAGGCTATGATAATAATGATAAATTTTTGTCTATAGAAATTTTGCTGTGAATTTTGTCCAATCTGTACCTACTTATATGGATATTTACGAAATTGTTATATGATGAGCCAATAAAATATTGTCCAGAAGGTGGCCAGCCAACAGTCACTCGGTGCAGTCAATTTTAGTTCTTCATGTGGTGCTACGTAATTCGACTCAACTTGAGAGAAGAAATCGATGACATAACGGCTCTTGTTAGAGCCCTTATTTACATGCGATACTGAGTTTCTTATTGCAATTATAATTTTCCTTGTATTTAATGAATACATATTATTTTATTTAATTAAAAATGGGTATATAATAACATAATAAAAACACTAGAAGTACAAAAATAACATTTTACTGTACCGATGGTAATTCTTCTAATTTGCACTTATTTTATAACCAATGTAATGGTAAGTTACTCCTCCCATATAAGATTTAGTTGATATTCGGTGAAAGCCTGCATCTTTTAACATTTCTACTACTTCGTCCTGAAAAGTAATAAATAGCATTGTTTAGAGTTTGGTATGCAAAATGATTGGCTTCTCACCTTGGATGGGCTTCTTCTGATATTATCGGCTATGTAATACGCCACTTCTGGTTTCTTCCACAAAAGATATGCAATTTTAGAATAAACGTGATCGAGAAATATGTTATACAGCCATTGAACTGTTGTTGGGTTTTTTGAATAACAAAAATCCAAAACCCCGATTTTTCCTCCTGGTTTGACCACTCGAAACAGTTCTTTGAACACCTAAATTTTCAAGATTAAACTCTTATTAAAATATATTACACCTGCATCTAACCCACTTGATCAATGTTGACCCCGGTTCGAAAACTGAAGGTGAACACGGCCAAATCGAACGTATCATTTTCGAAAATCAAATTATGAATATCACCTTCCACAAAATGAACCAACTTCTTGTTGTTTTGAAATTGTTCCAATTTATTTTTGCCTATCTGCATCATCTGCAAATTTTGTCACAGAGATATATTGAAAAATTTGACTTTTCGGTTTGATTTAAGATCTCACGCGTTGTTAAACCTGCACAAAAATATTTTTACATTGCAAGCTGTTTTTGTTTTTCATGTAGGTAGTGAAATTTACCTGTACCACCAGCAGCGTCCAAAATTTTCATGTTTTCGAATGGAGCTAAATTTTTAATGAACGAGGTTCTCCATCTCGAATGTTGTCCAAACGTGTTGATAGTGACGAGTTTTTCATAAATATTACAAATATCATCATAAAATGCTTTATCTGAAAAATTTAAACAATTTCTTGATTGAAATCAATGCAATTATTATTTAATATTTTCTTTAAGGCAATGAAACTGTGTTACTATGTAGATTAAATCGAGAAAAATAACACTTACTTAGTTTTGAAGTACAATGCGAAAATTGATCATTCCTTGATTTTGTATTTAAAGCTCGAAGGCTTAAATAATAGTTGGTTCCTTTTAGTAGATAAACTTCTTGCAAAAATTGTTTTCATTATTCCTTATTATTCGTTAAGACTGGTAAATTTTTAAAATCTGCTTGCACACACTTATAATAATTGTACACGTAAAAATACTGTTTAATAAAATGTAAATTTTAGTTTAATAATTTTATTGCATTTTAATATTCGAGTGAGTGTTGCACCAACAACCAACAAAATTGCACTTTGAAAGCCGTTTATTAGATATCTACATTTTACGCTACAAATGATAAAAAACGTAGCACAGACAAGCTAATCTGCAAAAATTAAACATTATTTTATTTTGTGCTAATATTAGAAAAATTCAAATTGTTGCATTTAATAAACATGTTATGAGCAACCCATCGTACATGATGGATAGGATGGGGCAACGAACGAGTTCTTTGGTACTTCGCTACAAGTGTTAAACGCCTCATGTCCACATGACTGATCACAAGACCTGGGGTCTGAGGAATATCGACTACCTCCTCTCGCATAGGTTGCCATGCCCCAAAATACTAAAATATTACTACTTATTAAGCTTCTGTATAATTTTTAAATATTTAATATTCTGTTTACCACTACCAGGGCACTGAGGGTGTTCCACACCCCCCAGACCCCCCGGTCTACGCAGTTTATTTTTCATCGGAAGTGAATTGAAGATTTTAGCATATCCACTTGGGCGTTACTTTGGTAACGTGGCATTTTAAACAAAAGATTTGGTTTAAGATCAAGAGATCATGATTAGCACTTGATATATAATTGAAATAATCATAACACCCAATCTATTATTGCTCTTTAGTGTGACAAAATACATTTACAGTTAAATTTAAAATTTTTGAAAAAACAATTTATTTCACAGAAATAGTGACTTAGGAATTTATCGCTCAATTTTAGAGATCGAGAGAGGGGGGGAGTATGAAATACTTCTAACAACACCGAAATATTAATTTATATATTATTTGTAAACTTATGGTCTGCGGTATTATTTGATTTGTAGAGAAACTTTTTTGAACAACATAAAATGAAAGATAGTAACCGGGAGTCTGGAGGGGAAGGGGCAGGAAGTACCCCCACCTTCGGTATATTAACAAGAAAAATACGACGGTATCATAATTTGTCTGCCTAATTTAATGTTCTGGGACACAGGAGAGTATTTCATACTCCCCCCCCCGGATACATAGTATAGTTAAAGATTTCACTGCTAATTTTGAAATAACTTCAGATATTATACTGAAATCTTTAATTCACTTTTGATAAAATTAAACTGAGGCGGTCATTGGCCTGGATTTTATCGCGATTAACTGCTAACGTAAAGCACCCAGTTTGAATCCGGGCAGATGTTCCCTTTGTATAACCGTCTCCGTGCTTCGGAAGACACGTAAACCCAGTGGTCCTCTCACAAGGTGCTGGCAATAACATCTTTGATGTAATAAGTGCTAGAGTGCCCTGTTGAGAGACCGGGAAACGACATTGGTTGTTTTCTTACATAAGAAACCTCTAGATACACATAAAATTAAACTGCACCGACCGGGGGGTCTGGGGGGTGTGGAACACCCTCCAGTGCCTAAAATTCAGAATGGCAGAACGATAAATGTAATTACAAATTATGGAGAAGCTTTATGATATTTATTGGGAATTCTTCATTTTAGCTGGTTATTCTTTTCAATAATTTAAAACAGAAAAAAAATTTTAAAAAAATTGTACATTATCTGGGAACTTAAACGAATAGTCTTTATAGTTTTATGGTGCAATTGTATTTTTAGATTTTTTTTGTTATTTTGTTGCGGATAAACTAAAAACTTTTAAAAAAGTTTAATTCTTTTGTGTTTTTATGAAAAAAATTATGACAAAAACGAAAATAAGAAAAATATAATACTTAAAAATACAAATTAAAATTATTTTTATTCTCAAGTCAAATGGGACGTACGGGCTATATATTTTATACGGTACGGGGGACTGGAATACGGCCTAGTTATGTTATTCTTAAGCCTGTTATTCTTCAATACAAAAACAAATTATTCATAAAGATTTAACGTTCTGCCATTCTGATTTTTAGGCACTGGAGGGTGTTCCACACCCCCCAGACCCCCAGTTCAGGAAGTTTATTTTTATCAGAAGTGAATTGACGATTTTAGCATATCCACTTGGGCGTTGCTATGGTAATGTGGCATTTTAAACAAAAGATCTGGTTCAAAATCAAAAGATCATTGATATACAGGGTGTTCCCATGACCGTGGAGAACTATTGAGGTGGTGATAAAGGACATTTTTGGTGGTGATAAACTTTTGGTGGTGATAAAGACAAATTTTTAAATAAAATTTTTGTTCAAGTCCAAACCCTTGCGGGGTATACCCTCCCTTTAAAGCAATTTTTTAAATTTTTGATTTCAAACGGTCATAGCTCCGATAATATTGATTTTTTAGACTTAATAGATTAGAAATTTTTTAAAGATAACTCACTTATCTACAAATTAGTTATAACCTCCTATTGTCTAGGATAAACAGATTTCGAGTTATGAATTAAATTAAGAAAAGAAACGTCAAAAAAATTCGAAGTTTTAGTTTTTAGTTTTTGTTGCAAACCCTGTATCTATTAAACTAAACTATTTACAAAAACTAATAGGCATATTCATATTAAAATTTCGCATAACTTCTTGGTACTTCAAAAATATATTTCAGCAGTAATTCATGATTCCAAAATTTAGCAATGGAGGTTCCACACCCCCGGATCAAGTTATTTTATCAATTAAGTAAACTAAAAATTTTCCATTGCGGAGGATAAATGAATAAGTTCACTAAAACTTCAGACCCCCGGGGATTAAGATTTATTTCATTTCTGTATAGATTGCCTCCAAAATACTAAAAATATTATTTCCTATTAATTGTAAATTAAATATTTTAAATTATGTTTACGATACCCATAGGGTAATTCATAAACCCCTGAGTTTAAATTTTTTTTCAGCCTAATAAATTAAAACGATCTTGTCTAAGAAAGACCTTCCAGTAAATATATAGTAATTTCTCCAGCTAAAAGTACCGGTTGGGGTCTGGAAAATATTTCCTTGAATTTTGTTTTAAAACTTATTTTTCCCATTAAGCTTCTGTATAATTTTCAAATATTTAATATTTGTTTACCGATACCAGGGCACTGGAAGGTATTCCATACCCCCCCCAGACCCTCCCAGACCCCCCGGTTTATACAGTTAATCTTTACCAGACCTAAATATAGACTGCAGCATATTCGTAACATAAAAATTAGTTACCATTGCGGTAGTATAGTAAATGAATAATAGGAAATAATTATAAAAAACTCGCAGCTAAAACTTGTACAGACCGGGGGGGTCTAGGATTATATTCTACTTTCTCCTGTATAGGTTGTCAGGCTCCAAAATACTAAAATATATTATTTCCTATTAAGCTTCTGTATAATTTTTAAATATTTAATATTTTGTTTACCGATACCAGGGCACTGGAGGGTATTCCATACCCCAGACCCCCGGTTTATAAAGTTTATCGTTATCAGACCTAAAATATAGACTGCAGCATATTCGTAACATAGAAATTAGTTACCATTGCGGTAGTATAAATGAATAATAAAAATAATTAGAAAAAGCTCGCAGCTAAAACTTGTACAGACCAGTGGCGGGGGTCTTTGAATTATATACTACGTTCTCCTGTATAGGATGTCAGGCTCCAAAATTCTAAAATATTACTACTTATCTTCTGTATAATTTTTAATTATTTTAATATTTTGTTTACCGATACCAGGGCACTGGAGGGTATTCCATACCCCCCAGACCCCCGGTTTATAAAGTTTATTGTTATCAGACCTAAAATATAGACTGCAGAATATTCGTAACATAGAAATTAGTTACCATTGCGGTAGAATAAATAAGTAATAGAAAATAATTAAAAAAACTCGCAGCTAAAATTTGTGCAGACCGGGGGTCTGGGAAGTATAGACTACTTTTCTCTATATAGTCCCCGACCCCCGGTTTATACACTTTATCTTTATCAGACCTGAAGTGAAATTAAATATTTTAATAAGAAATTAGTTACCATTGCAGGTAGAATAAATAAATATAGAAAATTTAAATAAAGTCGCTTTATGAGACCGGGGTCTGGGAGTATATACTACTTCGTAATATATAAAATTAAATATATTATGAACTTCTGAAATAATTTTAAATATTTGATATTCTTTTACCGATACCAGGGCACTGGAGGGTATTCCATGCCCCCCGGTTTAAACAGTTTATCTTTATCAGACCTGAATGGAAGATTGCAGTATATTCGTAACATGGAATTTAGTTACCATTGCGGTAAAATAAGTAAATAATAGAAAATAACTAGAAAAAGTACGCAGCTAAAACTTGTACGAGTATGCATAGATAGAATTTCATAGTTTTGCGCGTAGGAGAAATTGCGTGGCGGTTTGGAGATCTCCATGATGCTTTGGAAGGCGCCTATGATCGATCTACCATTTTTGAGACCGTACCGTTCGTTGGAATGGCCGTTGCTACTCTCGATGTCCTTATTTAGCTTCTTGAGAATCATCTTCTCTATAAGCTTGCTCATGTGGTCGATTGGACATTGTGGTCTGTAAGACGAGAGCTCCTCCAAAAGTTTGTTACCCTGAAGATATCGACTAGAACCGTTTTTCCACCTCGACAGTTATTGCAGGCGCCCAAGCAGATGTCCTCAAAGTTTGAAGCTGAGTTTTATGTACTGATGAGCGCCAGGTGAAATTAATAAAATAAATAATATTAAGACGAAAAATGTAATAAATCACGCCAACAAAAAATGTGCCATTCACTAAGAGCCATCATAGACCACAAGAAATGACGAAATGGATAGAGACAAAGTGATGTAATATTTTATTTTTAAAGTAATTAATAATAAATATAAACGTTAAGAAAAAACAAGTAATGTAACAATTATAATATGTAACAAAAACAATGGACTAGTTGGAATTGCTGTTAACAATTAACAATAAACTTTAATAACCGCCTTCGTAATGGCCTTCAGAACCTGCACTGTAGCTACTTCCATAACTTCCAGCGCCACCTTCTACGCTATTACCGCCGTAGCCTCCGACGGATCCACCTTCGTGTTCACCGCCGTAACTACTGCCAGCACTGTAATCACTTGAAGCACCCAAGGAACCGCCGTGACCACTCTCAAAGCCTTCTCCGTACCCCGCATTTCCGCCGCTAAATCCACCTCCATGTCCTTCGCTGACATCGTATCCACCGCTATGGCCACCACTTGACCCTTCATGGAGGAGGGAGGCACCGTGACCACCTCCAATACCTTCGTCGCTGCCGTGAGCTCCACCAAATCCTCCTCCAAAGCCTCCACCAAAACCGCCAATTCCTCCTGAGAATCCTCCTCCAATTCCGTGGCTGTCGCCTCCGCCGCCGCCTCCTCCGTGCGATGGTACTATATGACCTTCGTCGATACCGCCGCTGTAACCGATAACTTTGTAGGAATCTTGGCCGTGATCGCCACCACCGCCTCCGCCTTCGTGTTTCACATGCTTGACGATCGTATGGGTGTGATGAATGTGTTTAACCTTGTAAGGCACGTGAATGATGAACTTTTTATGACCGCTGTAACAATTTTAAACATAACAACAATTTTTAATAATTCACATACCGCCGACTTACCCATGACCACCACCATCCGCTTTGCAAAAGTCAAACAACACTAACAATCCAATGGATGCCAACTGAAAGAAGACAAATTATTTTGTTTATTTTTACATTACTTTTTTTTTTTCTTTAATTTACCGCTAAACGTGCTACCATTTTTACTTAGTATAAATTGCAACTTGTTCCTTGAACACTTCACAAATTCTGAATTGATTGTGATGGTTCGATAGCTGTGATGGTATTTATATGCTAGCGTTTCATTTGCAAATGAAAGGAAAAATATGGCTAAACTTGAAAGTAAATGAAAAACGCAATAGAGCATTTACCCTGATTTATTTTCTTTGTCTTACGGTCAGTTGCAACTGCTCGGCAATACAAAGAAGGGCGCCTTTATTAATTAACTCAGTCAAAATCACTTTCATCGAGCAGAATGATATTATACGTTCACTTATTTTAGCAGATTCTTATACGCATAATACCCACAGCTTACTTTCGTTTTTATGTCAAAAATAAACAAAATAGTGCACAATTTTGCCAAGAGGCAATAACAATAAATTTTCTACGGATTTTAAACACATTAGACAGATTTATTTATATTGCCTACAGGACCGCAACGCACAGGGACGAAGCGTATCAAAATGTTACAAAAATTGCGGGTGAAAAAAGAAAATTGCACTAAAATCCGGATCTGTATGTCCGCTATCCGTTCAATTGATCATGCAATGTATTAATCATATTTAACTTTCTTCATAATATTATCCTTTATGAACAAAATTTCTTTGTGTGCACTTTAGTTCTATTTGAAGATTCACCTGAACCTGAACGACATGGAACTTGAAATGATTGCTGTATGTAAAAAATTTAATTTTTGTGAAATTTAAAAAAAAATTATTTATTTTTGCAGATAATTTTGGTTAATTTTATTGTGATCGCCAGTTGTGGAATATCCATCAGTGCAGGGTACGTCCAATCTATTATTTTCTAATAATTTAAAAAAAATTTAATGGGGACACTCCCAATAATAATAATACCGAAAGAGTAACGGAAATAAATATATTATTCGGGTTTCTAATTAAAGTAAAATCCGTCAATTAAAAAAAATTGGATTTTTTCAAGTAGTCGAAGAAAGTTGTAGCATTTAAATGGCAAAGTTTGTAATTACATCGCATATAAAAGTGTTTATTAGAGCTTGTAGGCTTATAATCTGCATTATTAAGTTAATTTTTCTATTAAAACATTTAATTTAAAATTAAAATTATAATTTTTTAAGTTGAATTTGCAGATTTAATAAGGCGTGAACGTTTCTAAAACAATGTAAGACAATGTAAGAAATTTTAGAATATTTTAAAGTATTTGAATTACAATTAATTGTATTAATTACCAATAATTAATAATATTTATTTAATAGAAGCAACTGGAAAACAATATTCTTTGCAGACCGGTTAATTTAATTAATAACATAAAACCATAAAAGTAAATGTAAGAGGTGATTATGTTTATGCTTTTTCACGAGGAAGTGGCGTATTCATTTTAGTTATAATTTTTAATTTAATTTTTTTTAATTACTGAGCAATACATAAAAATAGATTATTCTACTTCTAACACATCGTACATTAAGAAACTCGGTGCTGACAGTTAAAGATGCCATCAGACATAAAAGATGTATGGCCAAATAATTTTTTTTTCACATTCAAATGACCGTAGCAGCCAAATAGTTATTTTTTAGTATTAATATCTTAGTTCTATTTTAAAGAGGGTGAAATTATCTACAAACTCGCTTATAACTCTTTATTTTTTAAACTCAACGGTTTTCGAGTTATACATTAAAACAGGTTAAGAAATGTCAAAAAAATTACTTTTTGGTTTTCTCGAAATCTCTGCATCTTTACGTTAGCAATTGATCGAGCTAAAAACCAGGCCAATTGACCGGCTCAGTTTAATTTTATCAAAGATGAATTAGAGATTTCCTCAACCACGAAGGTTTACCATGTACACGGAGACACCCTGTATGTCTATTATATCTTTTGAACCGACCTTATTCATTATTTTGGGATTTTCTGTGAAATGGAATGGTTTTCCAAAAAAATTAGTAGACTAAAGTTATAGCTCGTTAAATTTAATATCCGAATATGCCATTAGTTTTTTTGTAAGTAGTTTAGTTTAACAGATACAGGGTTTGCAACAAAAACGAAAAACTAAAATTTGTAATTTTCTTGACATTTCTTTTCTTAATTTAATTCATAACTCGAAATCTGTTTATCTAAGACAATAGGAGATTATAACCTAATTTGTAGATAAGTGAATTATCTTTAAAACATTTCTAATCTATTAAGTCTAAAAAATCAATAATATCGGAGTTATGACCGTTTGAAATCATAAATTTAAAAAAAGGAGCGGTATACCCCGCTAGGGTTTGGACTTGGACAAAAATTTTATTTGAAAATTTGTCTTTATCACCACCAAAAGTTTATCACCACCAAAAATGTCCTTTATCACCACCTCAATAGTTCTCCACGGTCATGGGAACACCCTGTATATCAATGATCTCTTGATTTTGAACCAGATCTTTTGTTTAAAATGCCACATTACCATAGCAACGCCCAAGTGGATATGCTAAAATCGTCAATTCACTTCTGATAAAAAAATAAACTGCACGGACCGGGGGGTCTGGGGGGTGTGGAACACCCTCCAGTGCCTAAAAATCAGAATGGACGAACGTTAAATGTTTATGAATAATTTGTTTTTGTATTGAAGTATAACAGGCTTAAGAATAACATAACTAGGCCGTATTCCAGTCCCCCCTCCCCCCCGTACCGTGGTGAAGTAAATAAAATATATAGCCCGCGCGTCCCATTTGACTTGAGAATAAAAATAATTTTAATTTGTATTTTTAAGTATTATATTTTTCTTATTTTCGTTTTTGTCATAATTTTTTTCATAAAAACACAAAAGAATTAAACTTTTTTTAAAAATTTTTAGTTTATCTGCAACAAAATAACAAAAAAAATCTAAAAATACAATTGCACCAAAAAACTATAAAAACTATTCTTTTAAGTTCCCAGATAATGTACAATTTTTTTTAAATTTTAAATTATTAAAAATTATTGAAAAGAATAACCAGCTAAAATGAAGAATTCCCAATAAATATCATAAAGCTTCTCCATAATTTGTAATTATATTTATCGTTCTGCCATTCTGCATTTTAGGCACTGGAGGGTGTTCCACCCCCAGACCCCCAGTCGGTGCAGTTTAATTTGATGTGTATCTAGAGGTTTCTTATGTAAGAAAACAACCAATGTCGTTTCCGGTCTCTCAAGAGCGGGATCTCTCTCTATACTCTCATACTCTCTAGCACTTATTACATCAAAGATTTTTGCCAGCACTGTGAGAGGACCACCGGCTTTACGTGCCTTCCAAACACGGAGACAGTTACACAAAGAACATCTGCCCGGATTCAAACTGGGTGCTTTACGTTAAGTTGATCGCGATAAAATCCAAGCCAATGACTGCCTCAGTATAATTTTATCAAATTAATTAAAGATTTCTGTATAATATCTGAAGTTATTTCAAAATTACAGTGAAATCTTTAACTATGCTATGTATCCGGTTGGGGAGTACGAAATACTCTCCTGTGTCCCAGAACATTAAATTAAGCAGACAATTTATGATTCCCTCGTATTTTCTTGGTAATATACCGAAGGTGGGGTACTTCCTGCCCCTCCTCCAGACCCCCGGTCACTATCTTTCATTTTATGTTGTTTAAAAAAGTTTCTCTACAAATCACATATTACCGTAAGCCATAAGTTTGCAAATAATATATAAATTACAATTTCGGTGTTGTTAGAAGTATTTCATACTCCCCCCCTCTCTCGATCTCTAAAATTGAGCGATAAATTCCTAAGTCACTATTTCTGTGAAATAAATTGTTTTTTCCAAAATTTTAAATTTAACTGTTAATGTATTTTGTCACACTAAAGAGCAATAATAGATTGGGTGTTATGATTATTTAGGCGTTAAAGATGCCACGCAGCCCGATGATCTCTTATTGCTAACTGAAAATGGTGACAATTTCAATTATATATCAATGCTAATCATGATCTCTTGATCTTAAACCAAATCTTTTGTTTAAAATGCCACGTTACCATAATAACGCCTAAGTGGATATGCTAAAATTTTCAATTCACTTCCGATGGAAAATAAACTGCGTAGACCGGGAGTCTGGGGGGTGTGGAACACCCTCCAGTCCCAAGTATTGAATGCAGAATAACAAATGCTTCAAATAATTTGTTTTCTTATTTTGAATAACAGGTTTAAGAATAAAATAACTAAAGATCATTTCAGTCCCCCTCCGACCTCATATACACGTCACCATAGCAACGATCAGGCAATGGTTACGTCATTGTTCCCAAAAATATTTCAGCGGTATTATAAAGCTTCTGTATAATTTTAAAGTAATTTAATGTTTTGTTTCTCGATTTTTGGCACTGGAGGGTGTTCCATCCCCCAGACCCCCGGTCGATATGCTAAATCTTCAGATTCACATCGAAAAAGCAATTAACTTCGACCGGTCTGAGGTTTCCTTCAATGCGTCAATTTGAATTCAGAATATCAATGTTTCAAAATAATTTGATTTATCTTTGATTTAAAATAACCACGTTTAATAACTAAGAGGTATTTTAATCTTTTCCTTCCGAGCCATAAATGGCACTGTCACCATAAACTGAATCAAATTATTCAATGTTCAAAAATTTTACTTTAGCGGTTTATAAAGCTTTTGTCGTAATTTAAAGAACAATTAATTTCCGGGTTTCATTTCTGTGAATGAGGGTCGTTCATCCTCAGATCCCCCGGTCTACGCAGTTTATTTTTCATCAGAAGTGAATTGAAGATTTTAGCATATCCACTTAGGCGTTACTATGGTAACGTGGTGTTTTAAACAAAAGATCTGGTTCAAGATCAAGAGATCATGATTAGCATTGATTGTTTTCGTGGTGTAACTATATTTTTAAATTTCTTTTGTTATTTTGTATTTGAATAAACTATAAACCTGACCGTTCAAGAAAAGTTTATTCTTTTTGCTGTTTTTGGGTCTAAGAATTAATCTAATGAAACGTAAAACTGAAAAAATTATTACAAAAGCGAAAATAAACAAAAATATAATACTTAAAAATGCGAATTAAAATTAGTTTTAGCCTAAAGTCAAATGAGACGCGCAGGCTATATATTTTGTTTACATTGCCACGGTACAGGGGGGGAGCGAGATCTGGAATACGGCCTAGTTATGTTATTCTTAAGCCTGTTATTCCTAAATAAAAAAAAACAAATTATTTGCAAACATTTAACGTTCTTCCATTCTGATTTTAGGCACTGGAGGGTGTTCCACACCCCCCAGACCCCCCGGTCTAACCAGTTTATTTTTTACCAGAAGTGAATGAAAGATTTCGGCATATTTGCTTGGCTGGAAAAATTTAAAATAATGAAAATTTGCTATTTTAAATTTAACAAATCAAATTTATAACCTTTAGAAGTTGATTAATAAAAAAACTTCATAAAATGCAAAATGGGTTCGCTTCCCACAGGAATCTTGGAAAGGATACGAAGTATCCCCCTCCCCCCTCATATAATATCGTTCCTTAGAAAATTACAGAAAAATAAAGCTTTTGCATTTTTAAACATGCAATTTACTTGAGGGTAATTACCCACTGGAGAGGAGGGTATTTCAGACCCTCTCCCCCCATGGCCCCTCTGCCTATGCAACTGATTTTTATCAAAATACTGTATATGTGCAGAATTGAATTACTATGGATGAATTACATACTTTTATATTTCAGCGAAAAATAAACTAGTTTTTCAGAAATATTCACTAAACTAAAGTTGTATCCCGTTAAATTTTACTGTTTACTTTATTCACACTAAAAAGCAATAGTTTTGGTATTATAGCCATCAGTTACGTAGTTACCACGCTAACCTAAAATGTTATCTTTTTCAAATCCATAACAAATGCTAACCATCATCTCTTGAGCCAAGAACGATATCTATTGTTAAAAATACCACGTCACCATAGCAACGGGCAAGCGAATATGCTAAAATCTTCAATTTACTTCCGATAAAAAATAAACTGTACTGACCGGGGGGTCTGAGGGGTGTGGAACACCCTCCAGTGCCACAAAATCGAAAATCGAAACATTAAATGTTTATAAATTCGACAGAAGCTTTATAATACCGCTGAAATATTTTTGGGAACAATGACATTAACCCTCGCCTGGTCGTTGCTATGGTGACGTGCATACAATAATTGAATGAGAGAAAATTTCGAATTATTTGAAAAACTTCACCGAGCAGCTTATCTCAGCAAGTAAACTGTAGGGGGTAGTCCGCTGTGTCATGCAAAGGAAGCCAAGACAATTTCTGTGCTAAAATTAAATTCGTACATCTGTTTTTTAAAGGAACGAAAGCCACCTGTGTAGTAATCAAAAATAAAGAGAAAAATAAAGTTTTCATTTTGCTTGGAATCAAACCGAATATCACAACTTTAGCAGACAAACCAGGTTAGCTACTTATAAAAAGTATTTCTTTTACAGTTTGCGGCAAATCTAAACAGGGAGGGGGGCAAAATTGCATATCTTCAGGATACACATCTTTTTGAAATTTATAATCAATGGTGATCTTGCACACGCTTTATCGTCATATAATATTATTTGTTATGTGTACATTAAATAACCATAAAAACATTAATTTGATGTTATACATACATATTTTGCTATTAAATAGAAACAAAAAAAGCGCAAAAAATAGTATGTCAATTGAACTGTAATTATTATACAGTTAAAGCACTTCCTCGCAGCTTCCTGATATAATCAGCTATGAAATAACTTTTATATGCTCAGACATAATGTAACAAGCAAGAGAAATTGAAAATAAGAACAATCAATAGTTGTTTACTACTCTCACTAGTTGTTATAGATGACTAACTATGATATTGAACTTCAGGTTATTGTAACACTACATACACCCAAGAATCGAAATTGAAAGTAATAATTCCTTTTTTTCTCGATAACTGGGTTAATAAACCTATTACTGTTTGTTTCTTTTATATGCACCGCTAATAATATAATGAAACATAAATAATTGCACTGAAGTAAAAGTTTAAATTTATACATTTTTTAGAAATTAAATTTCCTAAATACATCATTCAAATAATAAAAAAAATTTAAATTCCGTCATGGAGTAATTAAATTCCCCCTTTCATTAGTGCATCTTTTAATTTCCATATTTTTCACCATTTAGGTTTTGTTAATAAAATAAAATTTTCTTTGATTCAAAATCGTTGTTCTCTTCGCACGAATATAAGAGTAATGTCCCCCAAGATTTTCCAATTTTTTTTTCGGAATCGTTTAAAACCTGGGACTTATTTTATTTACACTTCGGAATAGGTTTTGTACTTTGCCGTACCTTAAAAACTATTAGTCCTACAAAAAAAAGTTTTAGATAAAAGTTGTAGTAAATTGTCTCCTTTATAATATTGGTAAGAAGTATTTTGGTCATAGAACCAACGGTAAGAGAGATATTGCAAAAATAGTTTTAGACCCCCCCACCTATTATATATTTCTGAATGCGGCCCTGATTTTGAGTTAATAATAAGTTCCATCGAATAGAGAGGCTAAATATGTAAAATGTACACAGGCTCTGTCAAGTTACACGTTTATTTTTCACATTATTTATTGCCTAATTTATGCGTTAAAGTGAGTGTAAGCGCACTGTTGCTAAAATTTGCAAAAATTTAACAAAAAAATAAAATGAGACTGCGAAATGAAAGTTGAAGTTCAACAAAATTGTTTATATCCTTTTACTAATGTTTGTTTATTTCGTAGGAAGTTTCTGGTTCCGCATTCGAGCAATGACCTTCTTCATCCGGAAGACGATTTTCACGAAGTCATTAAACCAATTACTTATAAAGCGTTGCCGAATCCATCACACAATCACCACCAGAAAGCATTTTTCAATAATAACCACAAGTTGATCACATTCTTGAAGCCGATCTTTAATAAGCCATTGAGAACGTTTTATAATAATCATTTGAAGCATTTAATAAGAAAACCATTCCTTTCGCCGTTCCACATTAATGCAGGAATTGATTTGAGCAAACATCAGCATTTTAAGATTAAGCCAGTAGTGGAGCACATCGAAGATGATTTCAAATATGATTTTAAAACCGACACGTATTCGTTCAAATAAATTGATCAATTAAAAAAAAATCGTAAATATGTTATAAAAAACTGTTACGCTGTTAAAAATAATAGGAAGTAACAACACAATGCAATAGAATGCTTAATTAATTATATTTAATTTTAACAATGTTCTTTATTTCTAATAGATCTCACAATCATGACAATTGTATACCTCGGTACTTATTAATAGAATAAATAAGAGAAATTATTTGATTAACTTTTGTAATATTGTATTGAAAATTTAAAATTCCCGCTTTTTCCTGTTGAAGAGGGTGGGCACTGAGAAGCCAAAAATCATCCACGAACCATATTCTGTAAATTCGACCTAACTTTGATTTTCACCATCTTGAATGTGGTTTATTCTTTTTTTTTCTTGATTTATATTATTATTAATAATAATTTGCAACACGATTTAGCAACCTTCATGAAGGACACTCGGGGCGCCAAAAGGACACAAGTGAAGCAGCTTTGATCACACAATATTTCTACTTAATGGCGAATTAGAGACCAACAAATTATACTCATCTTTTTTTTATTGCATTAACAATAATTTTTGTCGCAAAACGAAAATATCTTTTCATTCCCGTAAGACCCTGTATAATTTTTTATTTCTGTATAATGGTATAGATGCCGCTGTGGTTAAATAAACGAAGCTGTCAAGTTGTCAATTTCGGAAAATCGGCGTTTTCAACGTATTTCGACGTTTCGTTATAATTAAATTACAGAAAAATACAAATTGAAGCTTTAAGATTAAAACCGTAATTGTGTGTATTTCCGAAACTAGTAATGGATTACCTAAGAGCGAACTTGCATTAAAGTGCGAAATTAACCTTAAAACTTTTAACGTTGGAGATCTTTTTATTTGAATATTGGTGAAGAGAGAAAGAATAAGACAAAATGCCGCGTGTTATGATCAAAGGGGGCGTTTGGAGGAACACCGAGGTGAGTAATTTGACTTTTGTGCCAGATCGAATGTGGAGTGTAATTTAACCGATTTCTGTATTGTTGACCCGAACACCTTAACAAATTTGTTATATTGCAAACATTTGGTTTGTGTTTATTTATGTAGTTAATTTCTATCTGTCCGCAGGCTATTTCTAACTGGTAGTTTAATATTATTCAGTCCGAAAACTAACATTTGAATAATCGAAGATAGGCGGAACGAGTAGGTTCAATTGAAAGACTTTCGGTGTCTTTCCCATAAATGCCTTTAAATAACATTCTACACTGCAATTTGAATTCATTTTTATTCAGAGCGGAAAAAAATTACCATCAAAACAGTGATGGATATTTTCAGTTATTGTTTAATTAAAATAGAACTAATAGGATTCAAATCTTCCACCATTGGGTCCCAAGTCCTTTTACCACTGAAACTAACAATTTCTAACACGATAATGGTGCAGTTTCCCCTTTTGTCAACCCAATTTATTTAGTACCGTAAATATTTTTAAATTTGATTTTATTTTAAACTAGTTGGATACCCGGCTTCGCCCGGGTCTCATTAAAAAGGTGGAACTCTGCCTTTGTCTGAATGATTGAATAGCTGGATACCGGCTTCGCCCGGGTCTCCTATAATTAAAATACTTTGCCTTTGTGTGAAGTATTTAGATTTTTCAGTATCCTGCTTCACTTAAGGTTTTCTTCTCGACGGAAATCTTGCTTCCCGTTGCTAGAGCGTTTTAGAATGATTTTAGTGTTCCGTTGTCGAGTGTTTCAGAATGGTTTATATTGTACTCTACAATTTTTCTACAGCTTTTCTTCTCCAGTATTTCAAATCACTTATAATAGTGTAGGTACTGAATGTGAATATACCAACGTAAAATTACCATATATCAATTACAGGTATTGGCGATGGGAATCTCGTTAATCCATTCATGCTCGTCCGCAATTTTTCACTTTTTTAAATTAAGCTTTTCGGTCCCGGTTTTTAGCGGAAAACCTCTTTAGGGTCCTAAGAGTAACTGTGCAAAATTTGGTTGGGATCGGTCGAACGGTTTAGGAGTTATTAAAGACGAACAAACAAACAAACAAACATTCAATTTTATATAATAGATTTATTTAATTTCTTATATTATTTTTTTATAAATTAATATTATATTGCAATGCTTAACACTTTTGGTCTCTTACCCTTTTTTCGATTTTGTAAATTTTATTCTTGACATCTGCCATTAAGATTGCGGCATCATTTTCAATTTCTTTATCACAATTTTATTTATTACAATACAATAATACAGTAGGGGTAGATGATACTTATCCTGCGACATATTTTAAATTAATATTACCTCGACAAACTTATTTTAAATCCATTTTTTTTTGTATATTTCAGGATGAAATTCTCAAAGCGGCGGTGATGAAATATGGCAAGAACCAGTGGTCTCGTATCGCATCTTTGTTGCATCGAAAGTCGGCTAAACAGTGCAAGGCGCGCTGGTTCGAATGGTTAGATCCAAGTATAAAAAAGACGGAATGGTCGAGAGAAGAAGACGAAAAGCTTCTCCATTTGGCTAAATTGATGCCGACTCAATGGCGAACGATTGCTCCCATAATCGGAAGAACGGCCGGTCAGTGCTTAGAGCGCTACGAGTATCTCTTAGATCAGGCTCAAAAGAAAGAAGAAGGGGAAGATGCGAGTGACGATCCGAGAAAATTAAAACCCGGAGAAATTGATCCGAACCCCGAAACGAAACCTGCCAGACCGGATCCTAAAGACATGGACGAAGACGAATTGGAAATGTTGTCCGAAGCTAGGGCGCGTTTGGCAAACACACAGGGTAAAAAAGCAAAACGTAAAGCTAGAGAAAAGCAGTTGGAAGAAGCGCGACGATTGGCTGCTTTACAAAAGCGGCGGGAGTTACGAGCTGCCGGCATCGAGGTGAACCCTAGGCGAAAGAGGAAAAGAGGCGTAGATTACAATGCAGAAATTCCGTTTGAAAAACGACCCGCACCAGGATTTTACGACACGTCTACCGAAGTTATTGATCCAATGGCTCCGGATTTTAGTAAAATGAGACAGCAACAATTGGAAGGTGAATTGAGAAGCGAAAAGGAAGAAAGAGAACGAAAGAAAGATAAACAAAAGTTGAAACAGCGTAAAGAAAATGACATTCCGTTGGCTATGTTGCAGAACGATGAACCTGCACGAAAACGCTCCAAGTTGGTTCTACCCGAACCGCAAATTTCCGATCGCGAATTACAACAAGTGGTCAAATTAGGCAGAGCGAGTGAAGTTGCTCGAGAAGTAGTGTCGGAAAGTGGAGAAGAAGCTACCAATACTCTATTATCCGATTATTCGATAACGCCTCAAATTGCAGCGACTCGGACTCCTGCATCGCAAACAGATCGAATTCTGCAGGAGGCTCAGAACGTCTTGGCGCTAACTCACGTAGACACCCCCTTAATGGGAGGGCAAATACAACACTGCATAATGTCGACTTTAGTGGAGCACTTCCACTAACTCATGCGATTTCCACGCCGAATACAGTTTTAGCGACACCGTTCAGGTCGGCGAGAAGCGATGGCGGTGCGACCCCGGGCAGTGGATTTGCTACTCCGAAAAGCGGAGCTGTGGTTCCAGTAGGAAACAGTTACACGCCGACTCCTGTTCGAGACAAATTTAATATTAACACGGACGAAGTGACAAGTTTCTTGGACACCCCAAGGGGCCAAAACAATTACCAGAAAATCGTCAAGCAACAACTGCGAAACAGCATGACCACTTTGCCGGCGCCTAAAATGATTTTGAGATTGTGGTGCCAGAACAGCAAGATGAAGTAACCCTCGCAGAAGTTACACCTTTAGTTGAGGACCAAGCTGATGTAGATGCGAGGGCCATCGAAATGGAGCGCGTTAAAGCCGCCAAGGAGTTGGCCTTGAGGTCTAAAGTTATCCAGATGGGTTTACCTCGTCCTCACGAAGTCAACATGTCTGTACTGCACTCATCTCAAGAATGTTATTCTCTCACCGATTTACAACAAGCGGAAGAATTAATAAAGCGAGAAATGGTGACTATGTTGCATTACGACAATGTAATAGATCCGCTAACAACGCTGCAAAGCAAAAAGCACTCGTTAAACCACGCCCAGCAACTGGCTTATCTAAAACAGTATCCGTATGATGGTTTCACCGAGGAAGAATTGGCTCATGCGAGCAGTATATTAAATAAAGAAATGGAGGTGGTTAAACGTGGAATGAACCACGGTGAACTATCGATGGACGCCTATAGTCAGGTGTGGGAGGAATGCTTAAGTCAGGTGCTATTTCTGCCCAATCAAAATCGTTACACGAGAACTGTCTTGGCCAGCAAAAAGGATAAGTTAGAATCGGCTGAGAAAAGACTGGAACAAAACCGGAACCACATGTCTCGTGAAGCCAGGAAAGCTGCAAAAATGGAAAAGAAGTTAAAAATTGTTACAGGTGGTTATCAAACAAAAGCACAAGCTTTAATCAAGCAGATACAAGAGACTTACGAGCAATACGATCAAGCTAACTTGGAACTAAGCTCCTTCCAGTTTCTACAAACACAAGAAAAGGTGGCCTTCCGAAACGTATTCAGTCGTTAACTGACGATGTCAGCAGACAAGTGGAACGTGAAAAGTTGTTGCAGTTCAAATATGCACAATTACAGCAGCAAGTAAACGAAGTTCAAGGACAATATATGCAGCAGTAAATCTAATTCATCATAAATCGGAAGTGAAGTGTCCCAAGGAAGTAAGTTTTGGAATTTCACTGTGGTTCTAAAAGCTTTTAATGCAAGTTTTACAGAGATTTGTTTTTAATTATGATTCATTATTTATGATTTCGAAGTATTTATGATGGAAATCATTATTATGCAAATTTTTTTTAATGTAAATATATTTTATTAAATTGAAGTTCATCAAAATGTCTTATTCTATTTCACATCATCAGTTATGTTAGCAACAAAAAATTTTGATCATGTGACACCTCTTTTTAATCGAGAAAATTCACCCACTTTGTTCAAGTTACTATCAATTTCATTCAAGTTTATTTTGTAAACAAAAAATGGACCTATACCACAACAATTATTGTCTATTATGTGATTAGCAAACAATATTGACCTTGAACTATCAAAACTGAAATTTCCTGTTTTAAACCACTTTTTGTGTTAATTACATGCTTCTGCTTATTTAAAATAAATTTAACTAAATAATTGCATAATCAGTAGGTGCGTTACCCATCGCCATTCTTTTGCTATTTACCAAGATCATTTCTTATGCTGATATTATGAAACACCTAGTGTCTGTAGTGTGTGCTTTCGGGATCTTACTTTTGTTAAACGGGAGTCTTCTTGTCAGAACCGAACATCCCCTAGTAGAGTACCCCTATAAGGCTGTGGTGTACAATGTCAATTTGACGAAAAATTACGACTGCGAAAATGCAACGATATGGTGTTTGCGCAAGTGTTGTTCAGAAAATTATAGCCTAAAGAGTAAAACCTGCGTTTGGGACGATTCGGTCCAAAACACCCTAAACGACCACTTGGATGTCGCAAAAGGTGGTGAAGTGAATTTCACGTTTCTTACGGGTGCGTTATCCTGCGATCCTTATCGGTTGGACCCCAAAAACCGCACGAATGATGCTTTTAAGATTGAATCTGATGGAAAGTTAGTGAAAACGAAAAAAAACAAAACAATTGATATAAATTCTTATTGTGTGGAGCACTTCGACGATATTGGGGTGTCCGCATTGGCTTGTTTTAGTGATAAAGATTCGTCAACAGAAAATGAATTCCAGCAAGTTTTGACTATAGGTGAGTTTTAATTTATAGTACAGTAGAAATAGGCCCAAGCAAAGGTTTTATAAAAAAATATTAAATACAAAGTTGAAAGGAATTTTAATCCTCTGTAATTTTGTGTTTTATTTTATCCTCTAGGGGAAAAATTGACCAAGTTATGGGTATTTCTTGTTGAGAAAGTGTGTTTTTGTTAAAATCAAAATTATTAATTTTGTTTTGAGAAGTTTGGTGGGAACCCTGTTTAATTGTTCTTGGTTTAATAATTCAATTGTTTTTGGTTCAACAATGTAACTGCTTTGTCAAAAATGCAACTGTTTTGTTAAATAATTCAATTGTTTTTGGTTCAATAATTCAACTGCTTTGTTTAATAAATTCAGCTGTTTTGTTGAAATAAATTTTAATTGTTTTTACTTCAATAATTCAATTATCCTTAATTCAACTGTTTCTTTAACAATTGAACCAAGTTAATCAATAATTCTACTGTTTTTTCACCAATTAGAGTGCGCTCTACCTCAAAAACGAATAGGAATAATTTTAAAACCAAATTTTAGATTTTGTATCTTTATAGTAAGAATTATAGAGCTGATTAGATTTTGGTTAAAATTAGTTTATGGGACAAATTTTTTTATTTAATATTTCAAGACTAATGACCGGCGCGATAATTTAGTGCATTTGGAATCTCAACTAAATTTTACTTTTCAGGAATGATTATCTCAATGCCTTTCCTCCTGTTAACCTTCATTGTTTACGCTCTCTTACCAGAAAGAAACATTCACGGAATATGCTTAATGTCTTACGTCATCACGCTTTTCTGCGCTTACGTCCTCCTGGTTTTGATTCGATCAAACTACGAAATAATAGATAATAAATTGTGTACATATGTTGGTAAGTTCTTACGAAAACTACTACCTCACCGATTACTTCCATTTCAATTTCAGGTCTAACATGTATGTTCTTCTTCTTGGTGTCGTTTTTCTGGATGAACATCATGTCGATCGATATATGCTGGACTTTTAGGTGAGGGAAAGTTTTTGTATCTATAGAACAAATTAGCATTTCAGAGGTAATACATGTGACTACAGGGACAGGATGAAATCAGTTGACAGATGTTTTATTACCCAACGTGGGGCACCTCGTCAATATCCCACTTGACAGCTCTGTCGTTTTTTAATAATATACAAAAAGCGTTTGTTTTACAGTGGGATGCGAGGATCGAGTAGCAAACGGCAATCCAAACAATACACATTATTAATATACAGCGTTTATGCAGTAGGCGTGCCACTACTTTTAGTTATCCTGGTTGCTTCGCTGACGTTTTCCAAAGGTATTCCATTGGAAGCGTGGTATAATCCAGGAATGGGCCAAGGGCAATGCTGGTTCAAACGTAATTTTTGATTTTCAAAACATTCAAAATATTTTCAAAACGTAATTTTCAGAGGGCATTCCGACTTTTGTCTTCTTTTATTTGCCAATTGCAATCATCATGATTGCCAACCTGGTATTTTTCATAATCACCGCCTACAAAATTAAGCAAGTACAACGGGACACTTCAATATTGAGAAAGGATGACAGCAAGAAGCACTGCTACGAAAACGATAAACATAGGTAAACAGTTACAAAAAGTTAGCAAATCTGAAATTTTAGAACACTTTTAAGGTTCACATTGTACCTGAAGCTGCTTTTAGCCATGGGAGTTAACTGGACAATGGATGTTATTTCCTGGGCTGTTAATTGGCAAGTGGAAAACTCACCAAAAGCCCTTTGGTATGCCACTGATTTTTGCAACGCGCTTTACGGTGTCTTTATATTTTTTATATTTGTATTCAAAAAAAAAATCTGGAAAGCGTTGAAGCAAAGGCAAGTTTTATGGTAGTCTACAGTAGAGGTTATAACACATTTTCTTTTTAGATATTACGGTTTCGTAGAATGTGCTACGTCGCAATCGGGTGATTCGCCCCATACCAGTGCTTCGTCACTTAACCAAACCATCGTATTAGAATGTAAATCACCCGATGATGTTCAGAACATCGCTCAAACTAGTCAAGTAGATGAAAATTCGCACCGTTAATATTTTCATTTTGATTAAGTATGCCCAGTGGGAATTTAATCGTAAAAGTATCATTATATAAAATATGTTATGCAATTGAGTTCGAAGATGATAGATTTTTTAATTTTAAGATTAATATGTGATAAGTTAGTGTTCTTAATTCAAATATTGCTGTAATCAGTAATTATTGTTATATCTACCGATTAATTAAATGTTCGTTATCCTAATTTTATTCTGTTTCCAAATTTATATTAAATTATAAAATTCCATTTTATTATCCTTGATCTTCAAAATAAGACAGTTGTACATCTTTAAATTTGTAATCACTATTTTTATTTAATTAATTAACTATAATATTATTATTGATTAGGCTTACACATCGGGGCAATCTCAATCAACATTCTACAATATGAAGTACGAACAGTTAAGTTTTAAAACGGTTAATATTCTCTATGAAAAATATCAACACAACATACATTTATCTTTAATTAAAAATGGCACATTTTGACTTAATAGTTGTTAATTGCAACTTTGAATATCTTTCCAAAAATGCTACCAATTTTATAGACGTATTCACGTCAAAAAATTTCAACAGTATTGTAAAGCTTTTGTCGAATTTATAAACATTTAATGTTCTGAGTTTCGATTTTGTGGCACTGGAGGGTGTTCCACACTCCCCAGACCCCCCGGTCTGTGCAGTTTATTTATTGTCAGAAGTGAATTGAAGATTTTAGCATATTCACCTGCTCGTTGCTATGGTGACGTGGCATTTTTATAATAAATATTGTTCTTGACAGAAGAGATAGTGGTTAGCATTTGTTATGGATTTGAAATAGATAACATTTAAAGTTAGCGTGGTAACTACGTAACTGATGGCTATAATACCAAAACTATTGCTTTTTAGTGTAAATAAACTAAACAGTGAAATTTAACAGGTTTAGTGAATATTTCTGAAAGACTAGGCCATTTTGCAGAAATATTAAGTTGGCAATTCATCGATAGTAATTCAATTCCGCATATATAAAGTATTTTTGATAAAAATCAGTTGCATAGATCGTGGGGGGGGGGAAGATCTGGAATACCCTCAGTGTCCCAAAATTGGAAGGCGGAAAATTACATGTTTACAAACACAGAACCTTTATTTTTCTGTAATTTTCTAAAGAACGATATTATATAATGTGGGTAATTTGTATCCTCCCCAAGATTCCTGTGGGAATCGAACCCATCTTGTATTTTATGAAGTTTCTTTATTAATCACTTTTAAGGGCTATAAATTTGGAAATACATCTATTACAATTTGAGTGCAGTTGTCCCCCCCTCTTCCAGCCCCGTGGTCTCATAAACTATGATTTTCAGTTTGTGCTATTGGGAATATATAGATTTAAATTTTACTTGTTAAGTTCTAAATTTTTTCAGCCAAGCAGATATGCTGAAGCCTTCAATTCGCTTTTTATAAAAAATAAACTGCATAGACCGGGGGGTCTGTGGGGTGTGGAACACCCTCCAGTGCCTAAAATCAGAATTGCAGAACATTAAAGGTTTACAAATTATGGAAAGAAGCTTTATGATATTAACTGGGAATTTTTCATTTTGCTAGTTATTCTTTTCGGTAATTTATAACAGAAATAAAACTTCAAAAAAATAATACATTATCTGAAAACTTGAAAAAATAGTTTTCATGGAGCAACTGTACTTTTAGATTTTTTTTGTTATTTTGTACCCGAATAAACTAAAAACTTGTCCGTTTGAAAAAAGTTATATTTTTTTGCTGTTTTAGGGCCTTAGAATTAATCTGATGAAAGGTAAAGCTGAAAAATTATTATAAAATCAAAAATATAATACTTAAAAATTCGAAGTAAGATTATTTTTATCCGAAAGTCAAGTGTGACGCGCGGGCTATATATTTTGTTTACTTCACCACGGTACGGGTGGGGGGATCTGGAATACTCTCTGGTTATGTTATTCTTAAACATGTTATTTTTAAATAAAAAAACAAATTATTTTATTTGTTTTGTTTAATTCATTTTGAAACATTTGATATTCTGCATCTCAAACTTGGGCATTGGAGGGTGTTCCAGACCCCCGGTCCGTACAATTTATTTTATATCAGAAGCAAATTGAAGATTTTAGCATATCCACTTGCGCGTTGCTATGGTAACGTAGAATTTTTAACTAAAGAACAGGTACCGCGGGGGAGATCTGGAAAACGCTCTAGTTACGTTATTCTTAAACCTGATGTTATTTGTAAAAAAAAACCAAATTTTTTTAAAACATTTGATATTCTGCATCTCCAACTTGGGCACTGGAGGGTGTTCCAGACCCGCCGGTCCGTACAGCTTATTTTTTATCAGAATTGAATTGATGATTTTAGCATATCCACTTGGGCGTTGCTATAGTAACGTGGCATTTTTAAGAAAAGAACAATTAAATTTAAAATTTTTAAGAAACGAATTTATTTCACAGAATTATTGACTTAAGAATTTATTGCTGAATTTTAGAGACCGAGAGGAATGGGGTGGGGGGTATGAAATTGTAATGGATATATTTGCAACCTTATGGCCTTCAGGATTAAGTGATTCATTGAGGAATTTTTTAAACAATATAAAATGCAAAACTGAAACCGGGGGTCTGGGAGGGTAGGAAGTATCTCAGTATATTATCAAGGTAATTACGGCGGTATCATAACGTTTCTGTATAATTTAATGTTCTGACTTTAGATTTTGGGAAACAGGAGGGTATTTCATACCCCTCCCCTCCACCCGGATACATATTATAGTTAAAGATTTCACTGCTAATTTTGAAAAAACTTTAGATGTTACACTGAAATCTTTAATACACTTTTGATAAAATTCAACTGAGACGGTCATTGACCTGTTTGTTAGCGCCATCAACTGCTAATGTAAGGCGCTCAGTTCGAATCTGGGCTGATGCTCACTTTGTATGAACGTCTTCGTGTTTCGGAAGGCTCGTAAAGCCAGTGGTCTTCTCACAAGGTGCTGCCAATAACATGTTTGAGGTAATAAATACTAGAGTGCCCTCTTGAGAGAACGGGTAAACGACTTCGGTTGTTTTTTTACGTAGAGAGTTCTAAATATACATAAAATTAAACTGCATGGACTGGGGGGTGTGGAACACCCTCCAGTGCCTAAAAATCAGAATGGCAGAATGTTAAATGTAATTACAAATTATGGAGAAGCTTTATGATATTTATTGGGAATTCTTCATTTACGTTGCTCTTTCTTTTCGGTAATTTAAAACAGAAATAAAAATTTAAAAAAATTGTGCATCATCTGAGAACTTAAAAAATAGTTTTCATGGTGCAGCTGTATTTTTAGATTTATTTTGTTATTTTGTAGCCGAATAAACTAAAAACTTGACCGTTTGGGAAAAGTTTTATTTCTTTTTGCTGTTTTTGGGCCTTAGAATTAATTTGATGAAAGGTAAAGCTGAAGAAATTTACTAAATCGAAAGTAAAAAAAATATAATACTTCAAAATTCTAATTAAAATTATTTTTATTCTAAAGTAAAGTGGGACGTGCGTGTGTATTTTGTTTAAATTATCACGGGTCGGGGGGTACTTTCTAGTTATGTTATTGATAAACCTGTTATTTTTGAATAACAAATTATTTTAAAACATTTGATATTCTGTATCTCAATACTTGGGCACTGGAGGGTGTTCCACACCCCAGACCCCCCGGTCTACGCAGTTTATTTTTTTATCAGAGGTGAATTGAAGATTTTAGAATATCCAATTGGGCGTTGCTATGGTAACGCGGCATTTTAAACAAAAGATCTGGTTCAAGATCAAGAGATCGTGGTTAGCATTCGATATTATAATAAAAATAAAATATTTTAGGTTAGCAAAAAGAGATCAACGGTCTAAGTAGCATCTTTAACGTCTAAATAAACATAACCCCAACGGTATTATTGCTGTTTAGTGTGACAAAAAATTAAAAATTTTTGAAAACTAATTTTTATTGACTTGGAAATTTATTGCTGAACTTTCGAGACAGAGAGTTATGGAGGGTATGGAATACCCCTAGGTACACACCAAATTGTATTCGATATATCAAACTTATGACCTTTATGTAATTATAGAAAAACTTTTCAAACAATATAAAATACAAGATAAGAACCGGAGGTTGGGGGAATTATGGGGGTATAATGAAGTTTCTGCACAATTTAATGTTCTGACTTCCGATTTTGGGTCACAGGAGAGTATTTTCATTCTCCCCTGCCGGGTACACAGGTTAGTTAAAGATTTTACTGCTAATTTTAAAAATCTTTAGATATTATAAATCTTTAATTCACTTGTGATAAAATTAAACTGAGACTGTCATTGGTCTGGATTTTTTATGTGTACTAAGTGTAAAAGTTAAATTTAAGTAACAAAACATAAACAAGAAAACTTCGATTTTGAGAACGGAGGTCTGGGGGTATTTCTTCAATGGTATTTAAATTATAAAGATAAATTCGCAAAGTTATGGTTTTTGAAGGCAATATTGCGCTCCTGTATTTGCTGAAAATCGGCAGGCAATATTTGTCATCAATATTGGCTGAATCTTTCAATATCACGCCAATATTTTGTGCTACATGGGTTAGTATGGAATACTCAATACAGAAACTCGTGAAGACAATATATACTAAGATAATGACCGAGAGGCAGAGGAGGAGGATGTACGTAATAACTTCCAATATGTATCATTGTTTCCAAGAAAACCTAAGCTTTATCATAACATTTCTACGTAATTTGCAAATATTTTAATGTTATGCCTTCCGTTATTGGGGGGTATTCCGTACCACTCAAACTCCCAGTCTAATGCCCGATTTTTTCACCTAGAGATAATCTATCTATTAGATAAATTAACGAAGTAACCAATCAGACAGCAGCAAAACAAAACAATCAGAAATATAATTGGCTACTTCGTTAATTTATTCTATAGATAGATTATCTAAGAGATATCGCTAGGTAAAGAAATTGGGCATAAGTAATTTATTTTTATCAGAATTGAAGATTTCCGCTTGGTCGTTGCTATGGTAATCGCCGAAAGAAATGAGAAATTTTTCACATTAAATGCGAAAAAGCCTGACACTTTTGGGGAAGGCAACAAGCCTTTAACCCAGGGTAAAAATCCTTTTGTGAAACCGGTTCAGACTTTTAAACAAAAACTATGGGAAAAAATTGGAAATATTTTTGCAATAATTAAGCAATATTCTCATTACAAAAGTAAAGAAAAATTGTTGCACTGAGGGGGCGTCGCCGATAACCCTGCGGTGAAAAATAATTTAATTATTCAATTAATTAAATTAAATTCGAACATGCGATAGCCGGGGATGGGTTTGAAAATTATAAAAACTTCAAACTTGTCTGTTTTGCTACCAGATCAGTACCTTTTCAAAATTGCAAACGACAATAATTTTGTGATTAATTTAAGAAACCGGAGCGAGTGAGAATAATAGGTAGTTAACTTAAATAAGAACAGAGCTTGAAAATTCCAGTCGAATTGTTATCGGCACGCAACACGTATCCGCAATACAAAATAACCACAATAAAAAAAGTTACGTTTCCGATTAGCCTGGTTAGTAGACGTCGGTGTCTTGAACGCTTTCCGCGATGATTACCCCGCTCTGTATAATTTTCCTAACGGGCGTTAGTTTTCTATCAGTGCAAGCTGAGCCGCCTTGCTCGGTCTTTTTGAGTGTGGACATTTCAAATGGAACTCGTTTACGCAATTACAGTATAATCTACGACGACTTAGTTTTTCCGAAAGAATCTCAATTTCTGTTCGACAACACGACCAGGGGGTGCGTGTGCGACATCAAACCGTGCATTCGGAAATGTTGTGCCAAAGGAAAATCTTATACCGACGAAGGCTGTGATTGGTATAAAAATGAACCACCTGTTATGGCATTTCATCATTTTACGGAACGGATAGTCGATTCTACCCCGGACCTCTACACAGTTTATAATGCAAACTGTACCGAGAAGGAGAAAGTTTTATTAATTCCCGGCGTAGATAAATTTTTTATCCAGGAAAATGGCCAGATATACACGATAGGAGAAAAATCTGAAATGTATCCTCAAGACAAATTTTGTTACGAATACATCGATTTAAAAGGCATACAAGGCTACTTTTCAGTCATCTTTTGTAAACCAGAACCACCCAAACCAGTCGACGATAGCGGTTTTGTTACTGCGGGTAAGATTTCATTTTTAACTAGAATAAACTTGCGTATGTATATGAACCGCAGTATTGTAAGAAATTAAAAGAAATAAAAAAAACCCAATTTGAAAACTTAAAACTGCTCCCTTCTGGCAAGAACACGAAAATATTATAGCGTCAAATATAAAATTTTAATAAGCCTCTTAAAACTCTCAAGAATGTTATTCTTTACATTATTTTAATGTTGGCTAATTTTATACAAATTTGTTTAGATTCAACAAAGTATTTAAAAAATTAATAGCAAACGTGACTGCTACCGCATTTCTAAGGCGAGTAGAACGTTCAAACATTGAAGGACTAAAATAAAATACAAATTAAATTACCCACCCACGTAGAATTTTCAGCAAGAGTCGACTAATGCATTTTTCAAAAAAAAAAAAAAAAAATAGCTTCACCAAACGAAAGAGCACTAAAATGTAAGGCATTTAAGGTGAGGATGAATTTTGTAGGACTTCTATTAAGGCCGCAATTCAATTTTGGAAATCGCGATTTTTCCATAAGAAATACAACATGTAATTGAACACATTCTATCATCAGTCCGTGCGTTGTAGGTGGGTAGCGAGGAGCTACCAGTCGCTCCCTGCTATCCGTCGGGTTAACACCCACACTTTGCCTAGCACGAAAACAGTCTGTAGCGGGAGAGAACCGAAGCGGAGGCTGCGAAAAGTTGGGTTTGACTAACGCCACCACGGAAATTCCAATAACCAATGGGCAGAGTTAAAATTGAAGAAAATCCCTAAAATTGTTCGCATTCCATATGAATTTTTAAAGCCATTTTTTTCCAAAATTTGTGGACCGTTCGCAAATTTAATTTTTTTATGCGTATATAGCATTATTTTTTTTCAAAACAAAAATCTGAAAATCGCAATTATGGTTGATCGACTTTCGCCGAATTTTCAAATCCCCAGTGGTGACTACAATTCTCTAATAAAGGAATAAACAAAATTAATTTTGAATACATTGTAAAAGAAACAATTGTATCTGAATATTTACAAAATACTGAAATTTTTTTCAAAAATTGGTGATTTTCAAGTACGTGTTTCTAAGAAACTAAACAACCGAAAAAGAAAAACTCGTTGCGATTCATATGTATGTAGCTGTCCCTAATAACATTGTGCGGTTATCACAATATTGTCACATGCATGACAAGTTTGTTACAACCTTGTTAAGTATGTCACAATATTGTCACATGCTTGACAAGTTTGTTACAACTTTGTCAAGTGTGTCACAATATTGTCACATGCTTGACAACCTTGTGACAACCGTACAATGTTATTAGGTACAGCTACCCAGATAGCACGTAAGGTTTTGACAAGATTGTGACAATATTGTCACATACTTGACAAGCTTGTTACAATTTTGTGACAACCGTACAATGCTATTAGGGTACATATATATTTGTTTTGGTTGTTACAACCTTGTCAAGTATGTTACAATATTGTCACATGCTTGACAACTTTGTGACAACCGTACAATGTTATTAGGGACAGCTACATACATATTTGTTTTGGTTGTTTCAACCTTGTCAAGTATGTCACAATATTGTCACATCCTTGACAACTTTGTGACAACCGTACAATGTACAATCTTATGACATACTTGTCAAAACCTTGTGTGTTATCTGGGGTGTTGGTGTACTCCAAAAATATATTTAAAATTTTTTGGTAGTATATAATTTTTTTTTCGACAGTTACACAATTTTAATCTTTTTTTTATAAATTGATTTAAATGCTTATTTTATAAGCTTTAATTAAGATAAATGAACGCAGTTGGTTATATTTAAACTTAATTTCATAAGAGAAATTTGACAAACTTCATAATTATATTTAAAGATAATTGCAATTTCCATAAAAACTGGAATTTTTAGTCAACAAATTTATTTATTGAAAACAATTTACAAGATATTATTAACATTCTCAAACAGTGGAGTATTTAAAAAAAATGCTTATGGGGAGGCAAACCAGGTTATTTTTTCGAACCTCGTTAATCCATTCATGCAAGTCAGTGGTAAAAAGATAACCGACAAATTCCAAAAAAAAACAAAAAAAAAGAAATTTAAAAATGTAACTTATTTAAATTTTAAAACCGCGTGGTAAACATTATTGCTTGCTTCCCTCACCCTCCTAAATACGCCACTGTTAAAAACGCACTTTTTAATTACAAATAGCCATAACTTGCTCAATTTTTACAGTAGGAAATAAAACAAAAGACTAAATTATAGAGAATTAAATTATCTTTAAATTTTGTATGTAATAGTTTTTTTGTAGGACCTTGATCTTTCGAGTAAATCATGAAAAACGCGTATGAAAATTTTATTTTCACCACGAGGTGAAAAATACCCAAAATTTTAACACATTTCACGCATAATTTTACATTAATATCGTTTCATAAAGAATTAATTTTTTTTCTAACAACAACATTGTTAGTCAAGATGAGAAATCGTCTTTGAAAATTATTAATTGCCACAAAAAAACTTTCCACGGGTTGGAGGAAGTATCTCCGAAATTGTTTTTTGAAAATTAATTTTTTTTCTCTCGATTTATAGGTAAAGTAATAATTCGAAAATCTTGTGCAAATTTATTCTTGCCACCCCCTTCCCGCCTCCCCAGTAAAGTCAAAATTGAGGAAGCGATTTATAGCTAAAACACTTGGATTTTGAAATGAAAATTTTTATATGTTCGATATATTTATTCTCGGCGTTTTTCGAGAAAATGTGTAATATACAAAGATTAGCGCTTTTTAGTAGGCTACAGGGTGGCACCATCATATTTACAAATATTGTCGCCCCTTGCTCGAAAGGCCGACATTTTTTTTTAAATTTAAAATTTTTTTTCAGCGCCCGCAGCTAGCTTATTCACCGATAAATTTATATTTTGAAAACGACAATAAAAGCACTCCGCGAAAGGGTAACTCCTTTGCGAAAGGCATAAAATGCATTTGAAATTTAAAAAAAAAATTGGAAAGGAAATGGGAATTTAAAACCACGATGAAAAAGATTTATTCTGCTATAAATTTGGTTTCACTCTTCTTAGTAATTTTTTAAAAATTTTCCTATTGGTTTATTCAAAAATTGTCTGAAAGTGAAATAAATCTCAAAAACCAAAAATAATGGATGGGTCGAATTTGCGGTAAAAAACGACGTTCTGCTTAAAAGCAAGAAAAAAGTGCTATCATTTTTTTTTGAAAATCTGCATCATCACACTCAAAATCGACGACTTTGAGTTTGAGCTAGAGTAAACTAAACTAACATTTTGCATTACATTGTGCCTTTATTTGCTTTTTTTACTAAGAGGGGGTCTATAAAGGACGTCCGCAATTTTTTCCATAATTTTGTTTTATAAAATTTATAAAATTGAATTTCCCGTTCATTTTAGAAAAACACTAAAATTTTTAGCTTTACCTTTTATTCGTAATTTTTTATATTAATAAATTCTTAAATAGTTTAAGAGGAATCATAATATTTTAAAATTTTAAAATTATAAAATACTGGAGCACAATTTTTTTACAAATCCCAAAAATGAAATTTTTCTGCGAACTAACCACGTGACGTATATACGCACCACTTACCAAAATTGAATTTGCATTTCTCATATCATTGGTTCAAGATAAGTTATTGCGCAGAATATTACTAGCCACGTGACGTCATGCGCAAAAATTACCAAAATAGAACTCATGCACAGGGTGTCCCCGTACCGTGGAGAACCTTTGAGGTGGCGATAAAGGACACTTTTCTACGACAAATTTTTAAATAAAATTTTTGTCCAAGTCCAAACCCTTTGGGGTACTCCTCTTTAAAGCAATTTTTTGAATTTATGCCTTCAAACGACCATATCACCGTAACTATTAATTTTATGGCATTAATAGATTAGTGATTTTTTAAAGATAATTTACTTATCTACAAATTAGTTTATAACCTTCTATTGTCTAGGATAAACGGATTTTGAGTTATGAATTAAATTAAGAAAAGAAATGTCAAAAAAATTTCAAGATTCATTTTTTCGTTTTGGTTGCAAACCCTGTATCTTTTAAACTAAACCACTTACAAAAAACTTACGATCTAATTTAGATAGAAAATTGACCAGGCTATAACTTTATTCTACTAAAATTTTTAATCCATTTCACGGAAAAACCCAAAATAATGAATCAGGTCGGTACAATAAATATAACAGTCATACAGGGTGTTTCCGTGTACATGGTAAACCTTTGAGGCTGTGATATAACACTCTTTTCTAAGATATATTTTTAAATAAAATTTTTGTCCTAGTTCAAACCCTTGGGAGGTATCCGTCTTTAAGGCAATTTTTTGACCTGGTTGATTATTTTGGGATTTTTTGTAAAATGGGTTGATTTTCCAAAAAATATTACTAGACTAAAATTATAGCCCATTAAATTTGCTATCCAAATTCGGTCATTAGTTTTTTGTAAATAGTTTCATTTAAAAGATACAGAATTCGCAAGAAAAGCAAAAAATAAAACTTACAATTTTTTAAATTTTACTTCCTAATTTAATTCATAATTCAAAATCCGTTGATTCTATAGGATAAGAATTCTAAACCAGTTTGTAGAAAAATAAATGATCTTTCAAAAATTACTAATTCATTAATACCATAAAATCAATGATTACGGTGCTACGGCCGTTTGAAGACATAAATTCAAAAAATTGCTTTAAAGAGGGTCTGGGGGGTGCAGAACACCCTCCAGTGGACCAGTACCGAAAATTAGAACACAAATGTTTGGCTGTGTTTTGAAATTTGAGAAAGGAAGATGAAAGTATATTCCACCCCTTCCCAGACCCCCCTAATTACGCAAATCATTTTTTCGATGCTAAATGAAAGATTTTAACATAAAACTTTTTTTAAATTTTTAAACATGTAATATTTTGCATTATAAGAAATTGGTCCCGATAAAAATAATTTTTGGCAAACCGGGGGGTCTGGGGGGCGTGGAACACCACTGCCATTCGCCCGGTGGGAAGGGCAGTTTGGGATATCTAATATTCTCCGATTATCTCCCTATTCTCAAGAAAATGAAAGTATGTCATAAAACTTGTGGATAATACAACAAACTAATGTTTATTTCCCATATTGGTGGACTGGAGGGTGTTCCACACCCCCCAGACCCCCCGGTTTACACAAATCATTTTTTCGGTACTAAATGAAAGATTTCTGCAGTACAAAACTTCTTTTTAATTTTTAAACATTTAATATTTTGGATTATAAGAAGGTGTTACCGATAAAAATAATTTGGGCAAACCGGGGGGTCTGGGGGGTGTGAAACACCCTCCAGTGCACCAATATCGAAAATCAAAACATAAAATGTTTTACTGTATTTTCCAAAAATACCGGGCAAACCGAAAGGTCTGAGGGGTGTGGAACAGCCTCCAGTGCACCAATATCGGAAATCAGAACATAAAATGTTTTACTGTATTTTTCAAAAATACTGGGCAAACTGGGGTCTGGGGTGTGGAACACCCTCCAGTGCACCAATATCGGAAATCAGAACATAAAATGTTTTACTGTGTTTTCCAAAAATAGTAATAAAAGTGGGAATCTGACAAGAATATAAAATGAAAGGTATCGCCTGGGGGCAGTTTGGGATATCTAATATTCTCCGATTATCTCCCCATTCTCAAGAAAATTGAAAGTATATCATAAAACTTGTAGATAATACAAAAAACTAATGTTTTGATTTCCCATATCGGTGCACTGGAGGGTGTTCCACCCCCAGACCCCCGGTTTACACAAATCATTTTTTCGGTACTAAATAAAAGATATTAGCAGTACAAAACTTCTTTTTAATTTTTAAACATTTAATATTTTGCATTATGAGAAGGTGTTACTGATAAAAATAATTTGTGCAAACCGTGGGGTCTGGGGGGTGTGGAACACCCTCCAGTGCACCAATATCGGAAATCAGAACATAAAATGTTTTACTGTGGTTTTCAAAAATAGTAAAAAAAAGTGGGGATCTGTCAAGAACATAAAATGAAAGGTATCGCCGGGGGAAGGGCAGTTTGGGATATCTAATATTCTCCGATTATCTCCCCATTCTCAAGAAAATTGAAAGTATATCATAAAACTTGTGGACAGTACAAAAAACTAATGTTTTGATTCCCCATATCGGTGCACTGGAGGGTGTTCCACACCCCTTAGTAAAAAAAGTCGTTTTTATGCGTCAAATACCAAACCTTTCGTTTTTTTTCAAAAATTGTTACTCTTCAAACTTACGAGATCAAGAAGTTTCTTTTGTGTGGCCCAAAAGCTCCTGCGAAGTCTTTCTTCATTTTAATGTCCGATGTGTGGGTTTTTTTTCTTTAGTTTCTTTACCACTGCCGTGGTCGTGGAAAGATCCGCCTCATGAGAAATTTTTTTATATTTTAAAATTTATTGAGGGTAAATTTCACTCCGACGGTGGTTCCTGTCAAATGTGTTGCCTATAGGTTAGGCGTTTTTTCATTTTTATCAGAAATATTGCGGTATTTTTAAAGCAATGGAAGAAATGAGTGCTTACAATTAGAGGAAGCAACAACATCGTGAAAGTAAAATCTAAAAAACTCGGCGGTGAAAGCTCTTCCAGACTTTCATTCTGAGCCTACTGGAAGAAACTGGAAAATTTGGAAATAATATTTCTGGAGTACCTATTTGAACAAATTTCCATTGCAACAAAAAGTTATTACTGATTTTCCTGTAAAACGGCGAAAAAGCATTTTCGCGAGGAGGAGGCATCGGGAAAGTTGCTGTTAAAAATTGTTAAATTAAATTTAAATGTGTGATATACCGGGTTGGTTCGAATATCGGCGCAGACGATAAAAAATGCTTCTTTTTCTTTTGTTTGTTTTGCTACCACAGACTACCGCACCCTCCGTTTCGAAATCTAAACAATAACAAAGGATGATTGGTGATTAATTTCAGAAACTGGAGCGAGTGAGAATAAGTTGTTAATTTAAATAAAAACAGAGCACGGAAATACGCCGGTCATTCCTGTCGAATTGTTATCGGCACGCGTATACGTACATCCGCAACACAGAACAACCGCAATAAAAAAGTTACATTTCCCATTAGGTTGGTTAGTAGCTTTCGGTGTCTTGAGCGCTTTCCGCGATGGTCACCCCGCTCTGCATAATTTTCCTAACGGTCGTGAGTTTTCTCTCGGTTCAAGCTTCGTCACCTTGCCCGTTCTTCTTGAGTGTGGACATTTCAAATGGAACTCGTTTACGAAATTACAGTATAATCTACGACGACTTAGTTTTTCCGAAAGAATCTCAATTTCTGTTCGACAACACGACCAGGGGGTGCGTGTGCGACATCAAACCGTGCATTCGGAAATGTTGTGATAAAGGAAAATCGTTCACCGATCTAGGCTGTGATTGGTATGACAAAGCACCACCTATGACATTTCATCAGTTTGAGAAACCGATAGCAAATTCCTTCCCAGGCCTTTACACAATTCATAATTCAAACTGTAGCGAAGAGTATGATAAAGTCTTATTGACGCCCGGCCTGGATAAATTTTTTATCCAGGAAAATGGTCAGATGTATACGATGGGAGACATACCTAGAATGGTTCCCCAACACGAATTTTGTTACGAATATTTCGATTATGAAGATATTCCAGGCAATTTTTCTGTCGTCGTTTGTATGCCAATACCATCACCCAATATAGAAGATTCTCCCTTATTTATTTCTGCGGGTAAGATTTCATTTTTAACTAGAATAAGTTTGACGTACGTATGTGAGCCAGCCGCATTATGGTAATAAAAGCGCCAATTTGAAAACTTAAGTGCGCCTGACGAGGTCGCAAAATTCGAACCATCACAGCGTAAAATTTAAATACAATTTTTAAAAAAGCTTCTTAAAATGCTCAAGAATGTTATTCTTTACATGTAATGATGTCTAATTTTATACAAATTTGTTTAGATTATCAACAAAGTATTTTTAAAGAAACAAGTAACAAACGTGACTTATTTTTATCTTACACAAAATTCAAAATTTTTAAATTTACTACTGCATTTTATAAGCAAGTAGCACAATATTATTATTGTTTTATAGAAAATCAAAACATTGAGGAGGAAAATAAATTATCAAACCAAATTACCCACGTAGAATTTCCATATTATCCAGATTGGTGACGAGAACTCTCAATTAAAGGATTACGTCAAAGTCCAAACAAATTTTAAATGTTTTGGTTTGGCAAAAATTAGATGATATGAAAATTTCGAAAAAATTTTTTATTGTGAAGTATTTACAAAATACTACCATTTTGGTAGGCGGCATACCATGGTAACCAAAACAAAAATATTTTAACTGTTTTTTGTTTGTATATAATTTTTTTCCCGGTAGTTTTGTAATATTTTATTTAATTCTTGTGCCTTTTTATAAGCAAAAATTAGAATAAATGAACATATTTTTATTCGTTTAAAGATAATAATTATTGTTTATAATAAATTGGGTGGAAAACTTAGCAATTTTGAACAAAAATAGATTTTATAAGATTTAAATGCAATTTAAATAACTAAATTAACAATTTTGATTTTCGTATAAACGCACTTTTGCACAATAAATAGCTGTAACTTTTGCAATTTTTACGGTAGGTAATAAAACAAAAGATTAAATTGTAGGAATTAAAGTTTTTAAATCATGAAAAATGCGTATACAAATTTGAATTGTACTAATTATTGCGCTATTAATTTTTTTTAATTTAATTTTTTGACAATTTGGAGAAATTCAATAGTAGATAATTTTATGAGATTAAACATTTTTTTAATTATTGCTATAAATCTGGTGTCAAAATGTAATTATTATCATAATTAAAATATTCATTTAATTAACATATTAAATCTGAATTGTTTAAACAAAAATTGCTTTAATTAATTTTATTCAAAATTTTAATTAATCAAATTCGAACTAGGAAAGTTTTTCTCAAAAATGAGCCAGAATCCACTTAGTTTAACTACTACTGAGGCATTAGTGGTTATTGGAAGTAATGATATATATACAGTGTGCAACTATAAGTGGCAAAATGCCGATGTCAAGAATGTCTCGTAAGTAACAATACTTACAACAACTTAAGTATTCACGTAGGACAGTCTTCATGTAATAATTTTCTGAAGCTTTCGAAGGCTATAAAACTATAATCGATCGTTTTGTGGGCTACTTGATAAATTCTAAATTTAACAAATAACAATTTTACTTGCTCAAAAATCGAAAAGTCGAGGAACGCACAAAGACTTTTTAAGTTTGCTTATTGTAACAACAAACATTTTAAGAACCACTGCTTTGCGTAAATAAACCGTATCAAAATATTTGTTATGTTTGGCAGTACTCAACAAAACATCTAATAATTTTGTTTATTTATCAATTTTATGAGTTGCAAATAATAATTTCGGCATCAAATTTTTGAAAAAACAAAATGGTTCCACTTTGTATCGCCATTTTAGAAGTACAAAATGAGTACTATTTCTAGGATGGCTTGACGCCCCATAAAAATTATTTTGGATTTCTTGAACGTCGAAACTGTAATAATTGGTTAAAATAAGAAGCTCAAACTGAATTAATTCCACTATTTCTGAAATAAACCGCTTAAACGGTGAGGGGGGACAGAAAAGGTAATTAGAACATAATGTTGCTATTGAACCTTATAGTTAACAGCCAAAGCTAGAATCAAAGATAAAAATGTTTTTAGTTTATGGTTACTGTCTCCCACGGTACCCGGGGGGGATCTGAATACGCCCTAGTTATGTTATTCTTAAACCTTTTATTTGTAAATAAAAAACCAAATTGTTTAAAATATTTGATATTCTGCATCTACAGCTTGGGCACTGGAGGGTGTTCCACACCCCCCAGACCCCCCGGTCCGTACAGCTTATTTTTTATCGAAAGTGAATTGACGATTTCAGCATATCCATTTGGGCGTTACTATGGTAACGTGGCATTTTTAAGAAAAGAATTGTTATAAATTCAAAATTTTTGAAAAACTAATTTATTTCACTGAAATATTGACTTAGGACTTTGTCGCTGAATTTTAGAGACTGAGAGGAATAGGGTGAGGGGTATGGAATACCCCTAGCTACGCCAAAATTGTAATCGATATATTTGCAAACTTATGGCCTTCAGGATTAAGTGATTCATTGGGGAACTTTTTCAAACAATAGTATAAAATGCAAGCAAGATAAGAAGCTCAAACTGAATTAATTCCACTATTTCTGAAATAAACTGCTGAACGGGGGGGGGAGCAGAAGGGGTAATTAGGACATAATCTTCCTATTGGACCTTATAGTTAACAGCCAAAGCTAGAATCAAATATAAAAATTTCGATTTTAATTGAACGTTTTTAGTTTATGGTTATTGTTCACCACGGTACTGGGGGGAGGGGGAATCTGGAATACGCCCTAATTATGTTATTTATAAATAAGAAACCAAATTGTTTAAAACATTTGATTTTCTGCATCTCCGACTTGGGCACTGGAGGGTGTTCCACACCCCCCAGACCCCCCGGTCCGTAGAGCTTATTTTTTATCAAAAGTGAATCAACGGTTTTAGGATATCTACTTGGGCGTTGCTATGGTAACGTGGCATTTTTACCAAAAGAACAGTTAATTTTAAAATTTTTCAACAACCAATTTATTTCACAGAAATATTGACTTAGGATTTTATTGCTGAATTTTAGAAACTGAGAGGAATAGGGTGAGGGGGTATGAAAAACTTATGGATTCATTGAGGAACTTTTTCAAACAATAGTATAAAACGCAAGAGAAGAAGCTTAAACTGAATTAATTCCACCATTTTTGAAATAAACTTCTGATCTGGGAGGGGGGGGGGGGTAATTAGACATAATCTTGCTATTGGACCTTAGAGTTAACAGCCAAAGCTATAATCTAAGATAAAAATTTCAATTTTGATCGAATGTTTTAGTTTATCCGTATTATTTTGTCAAAAAACCAATCACATTGCTCGAATTTGTACCAGGTAACTGTCAATAAGAGATGATTATTAAATCATCTGTTTTTGTTACTCAAATCAGTAGCATGTTACTGTGTAAGAAAAAATCTTGTATGAACCACGCGAAAATAATTGTTTCTTTTTGAATTCGGCTACGCTACGCTTCGTTTGGTATAAAAATCTGTCACTGTCAAAATATAAAATCTGACATTAATAGCTATTTTCTACAATTCTCTGTCAAAAACACTAAAAATTGCAGTGGCGTGGCTAGAGATGAGCCGGGGCGGACGGCGACACTTACATTAAAAATTATTTTGCCACCCAATATCCCAGGTTAAAACAAGCAATAGAACAAATACAATACAATTTCGCAGAAGAGGCAACCTTAGTTGGCAATGAAGTAAGACAGCCGCAACCACGAGCGTGACCTAGGGAAGGTTAATTGGTTGGCGATGAAGTTTGCTCGTCTAGATACCCCTTTATGCTTATTCCTTTTCTTTATATTATAAAAACTGCGATAAAAACTTTCAATCAAGTTCGCTTCGTGCGGCGAGTCTTTTAGGGGGGAGGGAACCTACGTTGTTAACTTTAAATCCAAACCGCGGTATAGAAAGTTTGGTATCGCCTCGACCGGGATTCAAACCTGCAGTACCCTGACCAGAGGACACTACTAAATTAAACTTCCTGTAATAAATTCTTTTATTATTCTAATTTTTAATTTGTATTGACGCCTTATGTAGTAGAGCCATCTGTTGATAATTTCTTGACCTTTAAGTTTTGTTCGAATGTCGCAGGTCGTGTAGGTGCCAAGTTAAAAAGCTCCTACTATACCAACTGTGTTTTTTATTCGCCAATTGAAAACTAATCTAATGTAATCTTTAAATCTAATCGAAAATCAGCTTACACACAAATAATAATGAAAGATAAAGTAATCAGTCGTTTTTTCAAGAAAAGTTTGATAAAATCGTTGTTTGGCCTTCACCTGCTTTACTTCGGGGATTCGCCGCTCCGCTCCGACATAAACAAATCCAAAAAGTAGTTAGCAATAGTATATTACCCGTCCAGGGGGTTAACAATGTCATGTCAGAATACGTCAAGAGAAGTTAGTCGAATTGACAATTTGGGGAATTGTGTGCGATTGGTTGAATTTGGCAGAACACTCGTATTTTCTCAAGATATAACGAGAATAAGCGATTTAGGAGGAGAAAATTACTTCTTTCGCTTTATGGGAGTTTTTCGTTTCATTTCTAAAAGTCTAAAATGAAAATTCAGAAATTTACCGTGGTAGCAAAATAAAATATTTTAGAATGCCCGTATATAAATAGGGGGGTTGGGAGATGCCAATATATACGACATTGATATACATTGTTTTATTGTAAATTTCAGGTGATTTATTGATTTGACCTAATCGCAACGTCACAATTAATTTTCTTTCCCTCTCCCGCCGCCTCTAAACTGTGACAATAAATCATCTTATGTTGTCTTAGCAAACACACTGGGTTAAACTACAGAAAAAATTCGACACACAAATTTTTCAACCTATAAGCATGATGGAATCGTAACCAAAACAAGTTAAACAATAGATTGTAGGGGAAGGCGGAGAAAATTTGTAAACAAACAAGAAAATCGTCTTAAATTTGTTTGCATTACAACAAGAAAGTTTTCTGATTTAAAATAAATGTTTATAATTATAATTACTAATTAATTTTACATTAAATGCGCAATATTTCGATTAATTTTGTTCGTCACCGTTTTATCTCTTCCTTTGTCTATTTTTTTGCCTCTGTTCTGCAATCGATGAAGGTAATAAAACCAGATTGTGATAATAAAAGAAAATAAGCGATAAGATTATTAATTTTTGAAAACGTACTTCCACTAATTTGGCAAGTGTCGGGTAATTGTTGTAATTTAATTTTATGAGCGCACCACTTAGCGCGGTAATCCTTTTCAATATTTTAAATGGCACAAAGCTTATTATTTCAGTATTTCTAATGCAAAAACTCGTAACAATGTAAATAAAGTTTTTGTTAAAACATTTGTCGAGTAGGTAAACATTAAGTTGAAGTAAACTGGGTGGGAGTTATTCTTCCATCTCACATTGTACGTTCACCAGATTCTGTGCGATTGTGGTGCAGGTGGTTTACTAAAAAAAATGGAGAAAACCACCACCCTGATGATTTTGTGCTTCAATGCCTTTTCCATGATTTCGTGTCAAAATTATCAGTGCTATCGCAAATTTGATTCAAAATTTGAAATCGCGGACGGACAGTGCGAATCGAAAATTTGTATTCGGAAGTGTTGCCCTTTGGGCAAATCTTTGGTTAAGAGGCAGTGCGTGCCCTCAAACGATACGTTCGATTTTGATTACGTTCCGTATTTTAATGAGAATTTGCCGTTTTGCATTATCGACGGATACGGGTGCGATTCGAACAGAACGCGTCTTATATTGGATCCTGAAGAAGATTCTGACAAGGGAAAATATAAGATACAACCCGATGGTTCAATTTTCTTGTTCTCCGGTTCCATGGTTCATTTGCAAGAAAATTACTGTGTGGATTACGTCGACATCGTGCAATCCGTTACGGCCGTTGTATGTAGCGGTCGACAGGAAACTGATTTCGACGAACGAAATATGTGGATCGGTAAACAATATTGCAATTTTCATTACTTTCGAATTTACCCTCGTATTAAGCGTAATGTACATTTTGTCGGAAAATTGATTTTTATCCTGCCCTAGCAATTACTATCTAATTAAATTTAATTGGTTAGGCTGTAACAATAAGACAAGCAATCAATTTAGTCAACGTTAATTTGAAAACGCTTATCCGTTTTATTGCAAAACAGTTGGAACTCAATTTTGAAAATGAATAATTTTTCATGTCTTGGTATTTTCGAATTTTTTGAGATTAAGTTATCTTATTCTTCTCCATAATTAAATGATCTCTTTCTTTGTTTTATTCCTTCCAAAACGTAGTCTGCCTGTTGACCATTGTTCGAGGCTTAACTAATCGATTTTTTTACCACGGGTAAATATTATTTGGTACACAATATTATCTAAATGCCATACACTCGTTTTGACAGAAATTATTTATCAACCAAATCCGGAGAGAAAAATCATCTTGTGTATTTTGGGATTATTTTAGAGTTTACCCAGTGAGTATTTTATCAACAGATTTCAAATATGTTTGTAATGATCGCTTGGATTGTTATCTCCTAAAATTATTTTTAAAAATATAATATTGATTGGTAAGGTTGTGCGGCTTCTAGGCCGCACTTAGCATTGTAACTTAATTTACTTTATATGTAAATTTATTAGATTTTCACACACACGTAGATAAGATTCAATGAGAAAATGTTTCCTGTTTTTCATACCTGTTCTTTGAGAAAATTTGTAAAAAATGAAAACACACAAAAAGTGTGTGATATACTCCTGTCAGTAAGCGCCTTAAGGGTTGGGCCAAACTTAAAGGATCTGACTGCCTTTGTGGGTAATTTTTCTTTGCTTACAAATTGAGAAACAGCTACGGGATAATTATATTATTTTATTCATTCTAAGAAAAAGTTATATAAACGCCCCTCCCCCCATGGGAACCCCTTTAACAATTTATTTGGTTGTTAAAATTTACATTGCTAAATTACTTTTTTTTTAGTATTTCAATATTTGAAAAGCATGTTCGATCTGTTGTTCATGCTTCAACAGTGCCATAACCGGGTGTGTTGGAATTCTCATGTCGGGAACGATTACATAATAAACTGGGGGTGTTTCATACTCCTGCTCCCTAGATCACATTTTATATTGTTTAAAAAAAATTCCCGTGTAACTGATACTGAAAGCTATAACTTACAAATTTATTATTTTTAATTTGAGTGTACCCCAGACCCCCGGTTTTAAAAAATATTTTCTAATTTCGACTTTTGAGATTGGTATACTTAAATTTGACTTGTGAAAAAAGCCATAACGTATAATGTAAAACTTTTACTTTTCTTATGTATTAGATAGCAATCTATTAGATAAATTAACGAAATAACCAATCAGAGAGCAACAATAACTACAAATCTAAAATCTGATTGGTCATCTAATACGGGTATCTCTAGGTAAAAAAACGGGCATTACGCAATCATAATTTATTTTTTCACTTCCTTGAGTGGCAACACAAGTAGGTGGGTCTTTGGCACGGCACACCCTGTATTAATTAAATTAATTTTGTTAAATTGATATTAAAATTTTTTTTCTGTAGAATTTATTGTTTAAACTTCGCTTATTGAAATTTACACTTGTTTATCACGCCATAAATTTAAAAAGTATTTTTTACAATTTGAGTGTGCCTGGGGGGTGTTCCACACCCCCCAGACCCCCCGGACTTACAACACAATTTTCAAATTTAAACTTTTGAGATTTGTATACTTAAATTTGACGTGTAAGAAAGGCAATAACATATATGGGAAACTTTTACTTCTCTTATCTATTAGATAGTAGTCTATTAGATAAATTAACGAAGTAACCAATCAGAGAGTAACAATAACAACAAATCTAAAATCTGATTGGCTGCGTCATTAATTCGTCTAATATGGATATCTCTAGGTGAAGAAAACGGGCTTTACTCGGTTATCATTAATTCTCTAACTTTCCTTCAGTGGCATCACGAGGGGTGGGCTCTCGGCGTGGATCACCCTGTATTAATAAAATTAATTTTGTTGACATTAAATTTTTTTCTTTGTAGAATTTATTATTTAAACTTCACTTATTGAAATTTACACTTGTTTATCTCGCCATAAATTTAAAACGTATTTTTTACAATATGAGTTGATGGGGTGTTACCCGACCCCTGTCTTAAAAACAATTTTCAAATTTATACTTTTGAGATTTGTATACTTAACTTTGGCTTGCAAGAAAGGCAATAAATATATGGTAGACTTTACTTCTCTTATCTATTAGATAGCAGTCTATTAGATAAATTAACGAAGTAACCAATCAGAGAGCAACAGTAACAACAAATCTAAAATCTGATTGGCTGCGTCATTAATTCGTCTAATATGGATCTCTAGGTGAAGAAAACGGGCATTACTCAATCATAATTAATTTTCTCACTTTCCCTTTGTGGTGTCACGAGTGCTGGGCGCTTGGCCTAGCACACCCTGTATTAATAAAATTAATTTTGTTAATATTAAAATTTTTTTTATGTAGAATTTATTGTTTAAACTTAGCTGATTTAAATTTGCACTTGTTTATCACGACTGTATTTATGTGTAATTTATTTATGCAGTGTTATAATTGAAATATTATTGCTTACGACCTCGTTAAAGCATTTGTTTTGCCAAAATATATTCCATTTTGAAATACGCAGTAATTTTTTTAAAATTATTTATAAGAAAAAAGGATTATTCCGTTGTGTTTAAAACAAAAGATGGAAAGTATCTGCGATAGGTGCAAAATAAAATTGAAATAAGGGAGGAGGAAAACTTCAGTAGAAAAAAAACATTCGGAATTTTTAGGTTCATAAATTCATGCCACCCCCCCCTCTAAACAAAAGTTTTGGTTATCTCTCGAATCATCAAATCACCAAATAGAATGAGAAAAAAATTACCAGTTATTCGCCCCACGTTGAGGAATTCAACCAATCAAATATCGGATCCTATTAGGTCTAATATTTTAATTTTAATGTTTCCGATTTTATTGTAAATCATGCATTTATAGGTTTTTTAAAAGTTAAATACAAAAAATTTAAGTTCTCTTTTGATTTTTCATAAGAAGTTTAATAAAATTTTCAAGTTGACATTCACCTTGATATTTTGACTTTTCCCTGTGTGAAACTATCAATTTTCTACTGCATTCTTGTTTCAAATAGACTATAGATTTTAACATATCTGCTCGACCGTTGCTATGGTAACGAATCAACGACTATTAAGGGGGGAATTTTTCAAGGAGGAAAACTGTGGTCAATAGATGGCGTGACAATATAAAAGTAAAAAACTACAAAGCATAATATTATGCTTTACTAAATACAAAGTTTAATTTTAGAATTTCAAGAATATAACAACAATATTTTGGTTACTTTGTAGTCTTTTTGATTTATATTGTCACGCCATCTATTGCCAACAGTTTTACTCCTTGAAAAATCCTCCTCTTAATAGTCGTTGATTCTATCGTTCATTTGAAACAAGAATGTAGTAGAAAATCGTGAAAATATTCGTCATTGAAAGCTTAAACAACCTCATTTTGTAAATAAATTATTGCTTATGTACATGGTTGCTGTAAATTTATGTTATGAATTCATTTGCAAAACTTGTTTGATTATTTTAATTGTTTTTCTATTATCGCGCCACCTGTAGACAACACTTTTTCTCTTTGAAAAACAAAATACAAAAAACAAAACAAAAAAAATTGTTTTCTTAGAAATCAAATACTCTGAAAAATAGAAACACCGAAAACAAAAACGCCGAAAACAATAACGCCGAAAACAAAAACACCAATTTTTAAAAACAATAAATTTTTAAAAATATGTAAGATAATTTTAGGGCCCCTGGAAAATTTTCTGGTGACACCCATGAATGGGTGATTATATTTCTTTGACTAATCTGGGCACTAGTACTACTTAAAAAAAGGTTCTTCAATTAGGAAGTTTATTATATTTCGGAGAAAGTGCAGGGCCTATGGCCAGGGTATGAACGAACTCAGGATACAACAATATATCACAGGCCAACAACCAACCACAGGACGGAAAAAAATTGCGACGTTGCGGCCAAGATCAGGATTACAACTTCCTATGTATACTTCAAAGCACACTAAAAGGTCGCCATTTATTATTTTTAAACAAATTAATATATATGTATAGCAATTCTTTATTTTTGGTCAAAATATCCTTTATTATGTTGCAAACATATTTTACTCTATAAGTGGCATCTTGTTTGTACTAGTGTTTCGACTTCGGCGTTTTTGTCTCCGACATTCTTGTTTTCGGCGTTTTGACTTTGGCATTTTTGTTTTAGGGGTTTTTGTTTTCATCGTTTTGACGTCAAGTCACTTTTTTTATTGGATGAACAATAAAATGAAATCAACAATAACAAATGAATAATCACTGAATTTTTACATTGGTTTAGATTTTCTTCTTACGATTCTTTTTTGTTTTCTATTGAAAACATAAATTAATATTGCAATGTCTTATTTTTAAGTGCGAAAATTCTCATCTCACAAACGACCGAACGGATTTACTTAAAATTTTAAGAGAATACATAAAACAACATCGGGAACACAATACTGGTCCGGGGGGCTTACCCCATGGGTGCGTGGGTACATTTTTTACAAAAGTTGGTCATTATTTGCGTATTATTTTTTATTTATTTAAATTACATATCTCAATTCAGCCGACACAATCTAGGATAACTCTTCCTATTTTTCCTTATTTATTTATGTTACTATTCAATACAAATATTTATATTTACTGTTAGATAATTGTATATAATTTACCGTGTTTGCTTTTCTTAACTTAAATGTAAATATCCAACTGTTGTGACTGTTGATGCAAATCACATTTTGTATTCTTTGAAATTTTGCAACGACAAAATTTTGATTTGAAAAAAGGGGGGGGGACATTTTAAATTGTATTTCATTTTTAACAAAGTTACTTCTCTTCTTCCTTCAGGAGTACATTTCTATTTTATCGTGTAAAGTAAAATCGTTTTTTTTTTCTCTTTATCATTGATTAATTTTTCCGGTATTACACACACCGCACCCATCGTTTTGAAGTTAATTATTTTGACCTGTTTTATAATACAGCTAGTCGCACAGATTAGGAAACTTCACCGTTCATTCAAGTTTATTTTTTAAACAAAAACTGGAATTTAAAAAATTTCTCCATGGTTAACAAATAATATTGACATTGAACTAACAAAACTCAAATTGTCTGTTTTAAACAACTTTTTATGATCTTTTAAGCACACACGAGTGGTGTGTGATCTCCTGGCACTAAATTAATTGCATCTGCTTGTTTCAAATGAGTTTATCTAAATGGTTATAATTACACGAGGTAATAATTTATTTAATCGTTACCATTCGTACTCAACCGATGGACTCTAATAATAATAAGTACTATGTTGCCCAATGACATTTTTCTACTATTTACCAAAATCGTTTATTTACAGTGTGATTAAGACTTATCAAGTCGTTATCGTGTTCGTTGTCAGTTTTCTTAGCTCAGATCATGGAACGCTTGATGTACGTTTTCGGGGCGTTAGTTTTGCTAAAATGGGGCCTTCTCGTCACCGGACAACCGTCCGACGATTACCCTCTTAGGTCTGTCCTATACAATGACAGTTTGACCGCAAGTTACGACTGCGAAAACGAAATGGTGTGGTGTTTGCGGAAGTGCTGCTTGGAAAATTATAGAATGAAGGGTAAAAATTGCATTTGGGACGATTCTGTTCAAAACACCCTATCCGATCAATTGGATAGCGCAAAAGGTGCGGAAGTGAATTTCACGTTTCTTACGGGTATGGTATCCTGCAAAACTTACAGATTGGATCCCAAAATGTACTCTCATGATGTTTTTAAGATTGATCCTGATGGAAAGTTAGTGAAAACGGAAGTAAATAGCATGTTGGATTTACAATCCTACTGCGTCGAACACTTCGACGATATTGGGGTGTCTGCGTTGAGCTGTTTTGTTGAAGAACTTTCTGCATCGGAAGAGGAGGCCATGAAAATATTAGCTATAGGTGAGCCTTGACTTAAAACATAAAATAAAAGTCCGGCCCTGGTTGTTTCAAAAGACCGCGATTACGGGAAGTTTCCTATCAGCGTATTATCTTTATAGCCCCATAATATTTTTTTCCAAAATTGTATTAGAAGAATTAGTAATTATTGTTTATTTAGTTACACATTAAACAAATTTAAACCGCATGATTCAAAAATGTTGGCTCCAGACCGATAGCTTATCGCATGCACACGTTTAGAGCAATTAAATTGACACCAAAAAAATACCAAACATTAAAATTATTTGTTGTAATAATTAGACATATTTAAATTACACATTTCGGTTAAGCTTCGTGTTTTAAGGTGAAACACGCATCAGAGTTGAAAATCAAGGTGGATTAGAATTACGTGTGCAAGGATCGTATTTGGGCATTTTGCAATTGACAAACTGGTACCACCAGCTTTGGTTAAAAGTAGGATTTCTTCAATTAAAATTTTATGTATTCAATAGGAAATATAAAAATATGCTAATAATTTTGTGCGCCTCATCGAGGACTCGGCCTAGGTGCAAAGGTTTTTTTTAATTCTATCAGTGAAACGACGAACCCTGGTGCAAAAAGGTCGAAACTAAGCCAGGTAGAGATTAGTAAATTTAAAATCTATTTTAACAAGTTTTGGGTAGGTTGATTTTTGCCCCCTTTATAAAAATTAAGTACAAAATTTCCTTCCCCTACTCATGGAAAATGTTTTCGGCAGATTGTCTTTGGTATTCTTTCAATTTCATCAAAATTCGTCGCTAAATCCTAAAACGGGTAAAGAAAACCGAAAAAGAATTTAATAATTATAATTAAATTAAAACCTTCGATCTTAGCCCCAACTCCGCCTTCCCCTTTCTTATAGTCAAAGTTTCCTAAATATTCTCTTCGGTTTTCTTATAAACTCTATTAAAATTTTTCGTTGAACCTTAGATGGAGAGCGAAAAAACATGAACATCAATATAATTATTATTAAAAACTAAGCGTCGATCACAACTCTAATTCCGCCCCCCACCAGTACTCGTGGAAAAGGTATCCTGAAAGTCATCGTCGGCACCCATAAAATTTCATCAAAATTGCTAAATCCTAAAATGTTTTAATTAAATTAAAACTTTTGATTTCAGCTCCAACCCCGCTTTCCCCTTTCTTATGCTCAAAGTTTTTTCAAGATTTCCTTCGGCTTTTTTAAAAACTTTATTAAAATTTGACGTTGAACCTTAGATGGAGTCCGGAAAAAGAAGAACAACAATGTAATTATAATTAAAAACTAAGCATCGATCATAACTCTAATTACCCCCATCCCCCCCACTTCCTTACTCAGGAAAAAAGTAACCTGCAAGTTATTGTTGGCCCCAATAAAATTGTACACAAATTTGCTGCTAAATCTTAAAATAGGTAAAGAAAACCGAAAAAGAATTATATAATTATAATTAAAACCAAAACCTTTGATCTCAGCCCCAACTCGCGTTCCCCTTTCTTATGGTCAAAGCTTTCTCAAGATTCTCTTCAGCTTTGTTTTAAACTTTATTAAAATTTGACGTTGAATCCTTAGAATGGAGTGCGGATAAATATGAAAAACAATATAATTATTATTAAAAGTAAGCGTCGATCACAACTGTAATTCCCCCTTATACTGCTCTTGGAAAAAGTATCCTGCAAGTCATCGTCGGCACCCATAAAATATTATTAAAATTTGCCATTAAATCCTAAAATGGGCAAAGCAAACCGAAAAAAATTATTAAATTATAATTATATTAAAACGTTTGATCTCAGCATCAACTCCGCCTTCCCCTTTCTTATGGTCAAAGTTTCATAAAGATTCCCTTCGGCTTTCTTATAAAGTTTATTAAAATTTGACGTTGAACCCTAAATGGCGTGCGGAAAAACATGAAAAACGATATAATTATAATTATAATCTAAAGGTCGATCAAAACTCTAATTCCGCACCACCCCCCCTTCTTCACTATTCATGGAAAAGCCATCCTGCAAGTCATTATTGGCTCCCATAAAATTTTATCAAAATTTGGTGCTAAATCCTAAAATGAGCAAAGAAAACCGAAAGAGAATTATTAAATTATAATTATTATATTAAAACGTTTGATCTCAGCCTCAACTCCGCCTTCCCTTTCTTATGGTCAAAGTTTCATAAAGATTCCCTTCGGTTTTCTTATGAAGTTTATTAAAATTTGACGTTGACCCTTAAATGGAGTGCGGAAAAACATAAAAAACAATAATTATAATTATAATTAATAAAGTAAGCGTCGATCACAACTCTAATTCCCCCCCCTCTTTACTACTTATGGAAAAGGCATCCTCCAAGTAATCGTGGGCACCCATAAAATTTCATTAAAATTCGTCGCTAACTCCTAAATCGGCTAAAGAAAACCGAACAAGAATTATATAATTATAATTAAATTAAAACATTCGATCTCAGCCCCAACTCCGCCTTCCCCTTTCTTATAATCAAAGTTTTCTCAAGATTCCCTTCGGCTTTCTTATTAACTGTATTAAAATTCGACGTTGAACCTTAGATAGAGTGCGGAAGAACATGAACAACAATACAATTATAATTAAAAACTAAGCGTCAATTACAATTCTAATTCCGCCCCCCCCCACTACTCATGGAAAAAGTATCCTGCAAGTCATCGTTGGCTCCCATCAAATTTCATCAAAATTCGCCGCTAAATTCTAAAATGGGTAAAGAAAACCGAACAAAAATTATATAATTATAATTAAACAAAACCCTTTGATCTCAGCCCCAACTCCGGCTTTCCCTTTCTTGTAGTCAATGTTTCTTCAAGATTCCCTTCGGGTTTTTTATAAACTTTATTAAAATTTGACGTTGAACCTTAGATGGAGTGCAGAAAAACATGCAGAAATAATATAATTATTATAAAAAACTAAGCTTCGATCATAGCTCCAACTTTAGCGCCCCCCCTCCCCTACTCATGGAAGAGGTTTCCGGCAAGTCATCGTCGGCTTCCATACAATTTCATTAAAATTCGCTTCTAAATTCTAAAATGGACAAAGAAAACTAAAAAGAAAATATATAATTACTATAATGCAAACCAAAACCTTTGATCTCAGCCTTAACTCCGCCTTCCCCTTCACATGATAAAAGTTTCCTGCAGATTGCGTTTCACTCTCTTATTAAATTTATTAATATTCGGCGTTGAATCAACCGCAGATGAAGTATGGAAAGAATTTGAACAAACAATATATTTACAATTAAAAACTAAGCTTCGATCAAAGCTCCAACTTTGCCCCCCCCCCCCTACTGGCAGGTCATTATCGGCTTCCATATAATTTTATCAAAATTCACCGCTAAATTCTAAAATAGGTAAAAAAACCCAAAAAGGAATTATATAATTATAATGCAAACCAAAACCTTTGATCTCAGCTTCAAACAAAGCTTCAATCGCATCTTCAACTTTGCCCCCCCCTACTTTTGAAAAAGTTTCTGGCAAGTTATCGCGGGCTTCTATAAAAGTTTATCAAAATTTGGCACTAAATCCCAAAAATGGGTAAAACCCGAAAATAATTATATAATTATAACTAAAATCAAAACGTTTGATTTCAGCCCTAACCCGCCTTCCCCTTTCACATGGTAAAAGTTTCCTGCAGATTGCCTTCGGATTTCTTATTAACTTTATTAAAATTCGGCGTTGAATCGAAGATGAAGTATGGGAAGAACTTGAACAAACAGTATAATTATAATTAAAACTAAGCTTCGATCGAAACTCCAACTTTGCCTACCCCCACTACTTATTGAAAAAGATTCCGATAAGTCATCATCGGTTTCCATACAATTTCATCCAAATTCGCAACTAAATTCTAAAATGGGCAAAGAAAAGTGAAAAGAAATTAAATAATTATAATAAAAATCAAAACTTTTGATCTCAGCCCCAACTCCACTTTCCCCCTTAATATGGTAAAAGTTTCCTGCAGATTGCTCTCGGCTTTCTTATTAATTTCATTAAAATTCGAGCTTTGAAACTTAAATGGGTCGAAAGAAAATAAAAATATAATTATAATTAAAACAAAGCTTCATTGCATCTCAACTTCCCCTCCCTCCACTTATGAAAAAGTTTCCTGCAAGTCCATCGCTTTCATAACAATTTCATTAAAATTTCGGCACTAAATTTAAAATGGGCAAAGAAACTGAAAAAATTAATAATTATAATGAAAACTAAAACCTTTGATGTCAGCCCCAACTCCGCTTCCCCTTCATATATGTAAAAGTTTCCTCAGATTGTCTTCGGCTTTCTATAAAATTTTATTAATTTTTGGCGTTGAAACTTAAATTAAGGTCGGAAAAACATGAACAAATCATAAAATTATAATTAAAACAAACTTTGATCGTAGCTCCAACTCCGCCCCTCCCTACTCATGAAAACAGTTTCTAAAAGTTCATCAAAATTTACTGCAAAATCCTAAAACGGCTAAAGAAAACCGAAATAGAATTGTATAATTTAAAACCGAACTTTTGATCTCAGCCTCAACCCCGCCTTCCCCCTTAATATGGTAAAAGTTTCCTATAAAAATCTTTCGGTTTTCTTATAAACTTTATTAAAATTTGGCGTTGGAACTTTAAATGAAGTACGAAAAACATGAACAAATAATATAATTATAATTAAAATCAAAACTTCGATCGCAGCTCCAACTTTGCCCCCCCCCCCCGCCTACTCATAGTAAAAGTTTCCGGAAATTCATCTGTGGCTCTCATAAAATTACATCAAAATTCGCCTCTAAATCCTAAAATGGGTCAAGAAAACCGAAAAACAATTGTACAATTATAATTAAAACCAAAATCTTTGATCTCAGCCCCAACTCCATTTTCCCCCACTCGTGGTAAGAGTTTCTTGCGGCTTACTTTTGGTCTTCTTATAAATTTTATTAAAATTGAATGTGGAAAAACACGAACAAATTTTATAATTATAATACAAAACTAAACTTTGATCTTAGTTCTAATTTCGCCTTCCCCTACTTATGGAAAAAGTTTCGGAAAATCATCGTAGGTTCCCGTAAAATGTCATCAAAATCCGGCGCTGGATCCTAAAAAGGATAAAGCAAATCGAAAAAGAATTATATAATTAAAATTTTTTATCTCAGCGTCAATAAATAACCCCCACCCAACCCATGAAGTATTTCTTTTGCAGGTCGTCTTTGCCCCCCCCTCCCTTTTAAATGTCACTATATTAATTTTATTTATTTAATTAAATTGGCATTAAATCCTAAAAGGAGAAGGCAAAAACAAAAACAAATTAAGATTAAAAACAAACTTTTCTTCTCAGCGTCAACTCCTCCCCCCCTCCCCCACTACTGATGAAAACAGTTAATCTTATTCGTTAATAAAAATAAAAAAATGGTTTTGACGCAATTTATATAATTTGAATTTGACTATGAATTTAACTTTAAAGTCTACGCGCAATGGCGAATCAAAAGCGCAGGGGAGGTTAAAAGTAATAAACTTAGAAATTCTAAAATATCATTTTGTGTTGAATTTGTTGTTAAATCTCTCTTTTTTTGAAATTTTAACATTTATAATGTTATCAACCCTGCATTTTGAGTTGAAATATGAACCTGTTTGCACAATTTACAAAAGATATCATAATGTATTCTACCCTTAAGATTTTATATTGTACTTGGATAAATCTTTTATTATGCAAAAAATCGTAATTTATTTGTAAAAAATTAATTTAAATTGCACAAAAATAAAAAAATTTTTTATAAGCTTTTTAGCGATGGTTTGACATTATCATCAGATGATTATTGTTTAGTAGTCGACTTGTTAATTTTTTAATTTTAATATAATATAAAATATAATTAGTTGCTATTACACAAAATTGTTTAAATTGCTGCTGAACTCCAACTTTAAAACATAAAAATAAACATCCTAAATCACTGTAATATCAATAATAACTACAATAATAAACGGATTTTAATTTTTCTCAGCTAGGCAATTCTCGATTCAAAAAAAAAGTTGTTGATAAATTTTTTTAAACTTTTACATTTTAAGTTGAAAAATTACATTATTTAAAAATATTTGGGCCATACAGCTTCGAAGTTGATGCAATTGAATCTCCTCTGGCGCTTTTTATCAAATTTCCAAAAAATAAAAATTTTTTAAATCGAGATTTCAACGTCAGTCCACCTCTGGTTGTTAACATTTAAATTAATTATTTTAGCGCTTCAAGCAAAGAAAGTAAAACCACAATTAAATTCTTTGCAATTAAGCAAGAATTAATTTTTTTTTCGAGTTCAGGTTAATTTAAACAGACACGCGACTTGATTCACAAAGTAATTACATAATAAATATTTAAAAAAAAATTAGTTAAACGAATAAATGTCGGTAATGCCTTTTGGCACGATTGGAATCTTAACTGAATTAGGAATTTCTTTTCAGGAATGATCATTTCGATGCCTTTCCTCTTGTTAACCTTCATCGTTTACGCTCTTTTGCCGGAACGGAACATCCATGGAAAATGTTTAATGTCTTACGTAATCACGCTTTTTGGCGCTTACGTCCTTCTGGTTTCGATCCAATTAAACCACCAAACAATAGACGGCGAAGTGTGCAGATATATTGGTAAGTTGAAATTACCACCTAACCGAATGCCACTAGGTCGGAAAATTATAATTTTCAGGTCTGACATGTTTGTTCTTCTTCATGGTGTCATTTTTCTGGATGAACGTCATGTCGATCGATATTTGGTGGACTTTTAGGTGAGTTAAATTTTTTTAATTTATGGAAAAACGATCGTTCAAACAATTTCGTTTTTAGTGTTTTGCTTATTTTCTTAGGCATCGAAAAATGTAAACACACTTACAAGAATACAATAAGCCATGCGTGATTCATTTCCCACCACAACAACCGGGAAGTCTGACGATTAAATAATTTATTTTAAGAATCAGAAAAGTGTCGGAATCGGAATTTTGTTATTGTGTGTGAACCGCATTTAAAATAATTCGCACCTCAGGGTATTTCATTTTCTTTTGTCGAACAGATCATTACGATTTTCCCAACATTTTCTCTTATTTTTATCTTAATTAAAAAATTTTAATCAAATTTAGCTTTCGAGCTTTTGTATTACGAATGTGGTTTTTAAATTGCTCCCTAGGTGAAAAATTTTTGGGGGTTAAAATTGACCCCAAGTATAAAACAGCTGAGCGTTATTTTGGAAAATTGTTTTATTAGAATTCAGCAATGTTGAGAACTATGCTACGACTTAATTCTTACGTCAGGCTTCCATTGAGCGCCTAAAGTTTTTGACTTAAATTTTTACGATGCAAACAAAATTTTTTATTTAAAATAGGGGGGGGGCGGTTTAAAAATTGTTTTTAAAATAAAAACAATTAAAAATGATTGTATTGGCTCATGGATTTGTATTATTTATTATTTATCATTCAGATATTTCTAGCTTCTTCAACAGTAGCGGTTTTTTGTTCAATTTTTTTACCAAAACATGATTCATTCTACTATTCCGCAATATTATAAATCAATAACAGAATATGTTACACTAAGAAATTTGCATAGGTTAAAAATTATGTATGCAAATTTTACTTTTCCGAAACCTTCGGAAAAACCAGCAATTTTCCTATTTTCAAACTAAAATGTGCAATCTAAACTACATGAACGACCAATTCATAGAAAATTAATTATAATAAATTCAAGTGTGATTGATTACATTATTTACAAATTGATAAATAAACTCGAACGATTAGATCGCCTGTTAAAGGTTAATTAATTGGCCATCGTTAAACTGTTAAGTGCGGTATCATTTACAATAAAAATTTTATCCGCATTAAAATGCACCACAATAAAAGTTCCATCCGGAAAATGTGCTGTTTTTCATTTTAATCATGTTAATGATACTGTGTAAGGCGAGGACATTTTAATTATCATAAAAATAATAGGCGTGTGCTGTTTTTTTACGGAAATGAGAAAATGTTTTCCCTTCTATTTACCTTTTTTTATTGTTTTTAGACTTAATGAGTTTGAATAATTAATAACATTGAACTTTTTTCAAATCTAATTTACGCAACTCTGACGAAACGTTTCAGGATGGAGAGTAAACAGATGTTGCTTATGATCTCATTGTTAGATCTCGATTTATAAAATGTGCGGATTATGACATTTATAAATCTAAAATTCTCTTTCTCACAATTATCATAGAAATTCTCGAAGATATGAGCAGGGCGGACTGGCTCTGCCCCTCTGCATCCCTCGAGTTATAACAAGTCAGAGCCCTGTCAAAAAATTCGGCTAGAAAAAGCTGTTCATGAGGTGAAAAATATTATTGCCCCTTTTCTCTTTATTCGCCCCATGTCGTCGATGCTGCGCGAGGGCGGTACTACCTGTGATCGTAAGGATGAAATGTAATTTCAGCTCTTTAAATCTTTTACCTTTACGGTATTTGCCAACTCCAAAGCCAGAGGGCCATTTATCTGTAACTGACCCCAGATTGGTAATTTTATTTTTCGCCAACATGTCAACCAAACAATTGAAATAATTAAAAACCTGGGTTGAATGTATATTCCTAATCATTCACGTCGGCCCTGTTGGTAATCTACCATCTGTCTACTTCTAAGTATTTTATTCGTTTTCGAACATTGTAACCCCCCCCCTTTATAAGGGGAATTTCTTGGCTAGTAACCACGGTGGCTTCTTCAGAAGACGGCCCGAATAAGGTTTTTATTTCATTTGTGCTCGAACCGGGAATCTTTCGGTTTCGTAGCCGCCATATTTAAATGCCCAACCACCACCGTTCTCACCTATCCGCCATGTTGTATATATTGCTATGTTTTCTTGTACGATAAGATAAATTTAGTAAACTTACTTTTTAAATTTAACTTTTTAATTAAATAATATTATGTTAACTTTAAAATAACATTTTACATTTTGCAGTGGAATGCGAAGAATATCGGGCAGCAAACGGCAATCCGAACAACGAAAGTTCTTGATGTATAGCGCCTATGCATGGGGCGTACCGCTGCTTTGGTTATCGTGGTTGCTTTGCTATCGGTCTCCGAAAGTATTCCAATTGATGCGTGGTACAATCCAAGAATGGGCGAAGGGCAATGCTGGTTCAAAGGTAATTTCTTAACTTCCTTAATATTCAAATCATTTTTCAAACGTTTTTTCCAGAGGGAATTGCGACTTTCATCTATTTCTATCTACCAATGTCCATCATCATAATTGCAAACGTGATATTTTTCTCGATTACCGCTTACAAAATTAAGCAAGTACAACGGGATACTTCAATGTTACGAAAGGACGAGAGCAAGAAGCACAGCTACGAAAACGACAAACAAAGGTAAGCCAGGACGTTACAAAAGTGAGCAAATTTTAAACTTTGAAACTTTTTCAGATTCAATTTGTACTTGAAACTCCTTTTGGCGATGGGAGTCAACTGGATAATGGAAATTATTTCTTGGGCTATTAATTGGCAAGTAAAAGACGCACCTAAAGCCATTTGGTACCTCACCGATTTTTGCAACGCCCTTTACGGTGTCTTCATATTTTTCATATTTGTGTTCAAAAGGAGCATATGGAAAATGTTGACTCGAAGGCAAGTTTTGTCCAAGATTACGTTAGTTGTGGTTGTAACCTATTTTCCTTTCAGATATTACAGTTTTATGGGAAAACCACATTTGGCAAGAGGCATGACTCAAACGGGTTACTCATCCCGGACTAGAGGTTCGTCGCTTAATCAAACCGTAACCTCAGACTGTAAATCATACGTAGATGATACGAGCATCACACTGACTAGTCAAGTAGCCTGAGAATCACGCTATTAATGTTTTTATTTTTATTATGCCCATTGGGAGTACCCATTAATGGTAAAAATCTCTTAATCGTGTCAATGTACAAAATATGTCGTACAAATAAGTTCTAGGATGTTAGATAGGTTAATTTGTGATAAGGGAGCGTACTTAAGTCGTCAAAGATTGCCATAATCAGTAATTAATGCTAAATTAAGGCTTTAGCTTATAGGTTCCAATATTTAATGAAATTTTAATTGTAAATATACCAAATGCTACTTAAGATGAACACGCTATATATATTATATCCTGTTTATGTACCTATATAAGTTATGAGTTAAGTGCTAAGTTTAGAATGTATTCCAATTAGTGGCCATAAAACTGTATTAACAGCATCGCAAATACAATATGACAATGCTATTTATTCTCAAATATTTTTGTGTAAAAATAAATATACTGTATGTGTTCCCAGTAATAAAAAAAATTAAAAGATATATCCCATAACTTACATTTTTTATTTTCGTTCATTTTATCATTTACTGTTCAAAGTAGATCACTCAGTACGCTAAATTTAATTGTTTCTTATTCAAATTTAATGTCTTTGGTGCAATCGACCCGTTTTCTTCCTTCAAGTGCCATTATTTTAAAAAGATTTCTAGAAATTCCAAAATAATTTTAAACAGAAACGCTTAGAAGATTTGAAAGGAAATTTATATGTACAAGATTAGGAAATTCCAAAGATTTAAAAGGAATTATAAAAATTCCAATGAATTCTCAAGGTTTCTTAAGAATTTCTAAAATTTTCAGATAATTCCCACCATCTTCAAAGAATAAAAACGATTTCAAGGAAAGTCAAAGTTGACAAAAATTCCAAAAGTTTCAACGGAATTCCAAAGAATCAATATGATCTTCAGAATTTCAAAAAAATATCATGTGAAGAATTTCACAAGAAAATCTAAAGATTTTCAGCAAATTTAATATATTTACAAAGAATTCCCATCATTTTCAAAGAGTTGATAAGATTTTCGTGAAATTTCAAACTTCTTTTAAGAAATTTGCAAGAATTTTAAAAGATTATGATGTCTCACAAGAGTTAATTAATTATATTAAAAAGTTAGTGGACGCAAGATTTGGAAAACCAAAGATTTTCAAGATATTCAAAATCACCAAAAATTCCAAAATTTTTAGCAATTCTAAAGATTTTTAAAAACATTTCCAAGATTTTCAAACATTTACAAGAAAATTTTAAGAGAATTTCTATCATTTTCAAAGAAAAGAACAGTTTTCTGATTAATTCCAAAGAATTATATGAAATTCCAATATAATTTTGAAAATGTTCGAGAATTTATAAGGAAATTTGCATGTAAAAATTCGGAATTGTAAAGATTTTCAGAAAATTTGAAAGATTTTAAAAAGTTTTCTCAAGAATTCATAATATTTTCAACAAATTCTCATAATTTTCAAAAAATGTCTAAGGAAACCCAAGGTTTACAAGGATTACTAAGGTTTCAAAGGAATTTCAAATATTTTCAAGAAATTTCGTTTTCAAGAAATTCCAAATATTTTCTAGAAATTTTAAACATTTTCAAAGAATTCCCATCGCAAAGAACCTATATGATTTTTAAAAAATTTCAATTTAATTTTACAAAATCTAAAAATTTTGAAGGAAAATTTGTATGTATAAGATTCACAATTGAAAATATTTCCAGAATATTCTAAAGATTTTATTGGACTAGGAAAGTATCATGATTATCAAGGAAATCCAAAGTTTGCAAATTTTTTTGAAGATCTCCAAGAACTTCTAAAGATTTTTAAGGAATTTCCACCATTTTCAAAGAATTACTAAGATTTTCAAGAAATTCTAAAGTTATTTTAGGATTTTAATGATTTAAAGTTTTTTACAAAATTCTATAGATTTAGAAAGAATTTCCAGGATTTAAAAAAATATCATTATTTCAAAGAGTTTCGAAGATTTTCTTCAAGTTTCGAAGATTTTTACAAATTTTTAATTTAGAAAAATTTAAAAAATTTACAATAAGGAAATCGAAGGTTAACTTCTAAAGATTTTTATGACTTTCTTTAGATTTTCAACATCTTACGAAGATTATTTATTAAAGAATTGCCAAAGAATGATTATAATATTTCTCAAGAGTTGTGAGTACAAGTTTCGGAATTCCAAAGATTTTCCGAACATTCTTAAGATTTCTAAAGAATTCCCTAGATTTACAATAAAGTATCATGATTTTCACTGAATTCCAAAGATTTCCAAGAAAATCTAAGATTTACAAAGATTTTTATAAATTTTCAGAAAATTCTAAAGATTTTCAAAAATTGCTAAAAATTCCAATCATTTCTAAAGTATTCACAACTTATTTTAGGAATTTCAAGAATTTTGAAAGAATATGATCTCCACCAAAGGTTAAATGTACGATGCTTATAAACATTTATGTGCCTAAGATTCTGAATTGCGAAGACCACCAGGACTTTCTACAGATTGAATAGGAATTTTTAAGGAGTTTCTAGGATTTCCAAAAACATTTTATTATTTCCAGAGAATTAAAACGGTTTTCCAGAAATTCCAAAGATTTACAAATAATTCTAAAATACTTTTAAAGAATTCCAAAAATTTTAAACGAATATGATGATCCACAAGGGATAAATAATATATGTATCGATGAGAAAAGTGTGTATGCAAGATTCGGAATTGCAAAGATTTTGGAAATTTTTAAGATTTAAAAAGAATTTCAAAGGTTTTAAAATAATTTTTAAAATTTTAAGAAAATTTCTAAGATTTTCCCAAAACACTTTATCAATTTTATAGAATTAAAAAATATTCCTAATTAAACTAAGATGCAAAATTGAAACAAAGATTTTCAGTGAATTTTCAAGATTTCACTGAATCCTAAAGATTTTCTATAAATTTCACATTTCAAAAGCATTCAAGGAGTGTAATCGAAATGTAAGATTTTCAGTGAAATATTTTTAAGATTTTGAAATTCCAAAGATTTTCATATAAAATTTCACTTAAAATTTCAAAGCATTCCAAGGAGAAATGTGCAAGATTTGAAAATTGCAAGATTTTCAGTGAATTTCAAGATTTCCACTGAATCCTAAAGATTTTCAATAAATTTCACCATTTCAAAAGCATTCCAAGATGCAAATGTGAAGATTTGAAATTGCAAAGATTTTCAGTGAATTCTCAAGATTTCTACTGAATCCTAAAATTTTCAATAAATTTCCCCTATTTCTAAAGCATTCCAACCATGGAAATGTGCAAGATTCGAAATTGCAAAGATTTTCAGTTAATTTTAAGATTTCCACTGGATCCCAAATTTTTTCAATAAATTTCCACCATTTCAAAAGCATTCAAGATGCAGTGTCAAGAGTCGAAATTGTAAAAGATTTTCAGTAAATTTTCAAGATTTCCACTGGATCCTAAAGATTTTCAATGAATTTCCACCATTTCAAAAGCATTCCAAGGATGCAGTGTACAAGATTCAAAATTGAAAAGCTTTTCAATGAATTCTCAAGATTTCTACTGGATCCTAAAATTTTCTATGAATTTCCACAATTTTAAAAATATTTCAACGATGAAAATGTGCAAAATTTGAAATTGCAAAGATTTTCAGTAAATTCTAAAGATTTCCACTGGATCCTAAAGATTTTCAATAAATTTCCTCCATTTCAAAAGCATTCCAAAGATGCAGATGTACAAGATTCAAAATTTAAAAGCTTTTCAGTGAATTCTCAAGATTTCTACTGGATCCTAAAAATTTTCTATGAATTTCCACAATTTTAAAAGTATTTCAAGGATGAAAATGTGCAAAGATTAAAATTGCAAAGATTTTAGATTTAAATTCTAATCAATATTTTCATGATTTTCAAGATTTCACTACTAAGATTTTCAATAAATTTCTAACATTTCAAAAGCATTCCAAAGATCCAAGTGTGCAAGATTCGAAATTGAAAATTTTCCGTAAATTCTCAAGATTTCACTAAATCTTAAAGATTTTCAATGAATTTTCAAGATTTCTCACTGAATCCTACAGATTTTCAATGAATTTCAACCATTTAGAAAGCATTCCAAAAATGCAAGTTCAATTGAAACGATTTAGTAAGTTCAAGATTCTAATGCAAAACTTTTCAGTGAATTTTCAAGATTTCCACTGAGTCCTACAGATTTTCAATAAATTTCCAACCTTTTGAAAGCATTCCAAGAGATACAATGTCAAGATTAAAATTAAAAGAATTTTCAGAAATTCTCAAGATTTCACTGAATCCTAAAGATTTTCAATGATTTTCTACCATTTTAAAAGCATTCCAAAAATGCAAGTGTCCAAGATTCGAAATTGCAAAGATTTTTAAGGAATTCTCAAAATTTCCACTGAATCCTAAAATTTATAAATTTTACTATTTCAAGTTTCTACATGCAAGTTGCAACATTCTAATTGAAAAGCTATTTCAGAAATTTCAAGATTTCATAAATCTCAAGATTTCAATATTTTAGTGAATTTTCAAGATTTCTACTGAATCCTACAGATTTTCAATGAATTTCCACCGTTTCAAAAGCATTCCAAGGATGCATATATGCAAAATTCAAAATTGAAATTGTTTTTATGAATATCCAAGATTTCCACTGAATCCTAAAGATTGTCAATTAATTTTTGCCATTTCAAAACCATTCCGAAGATGCACGTGTAAAAGATGCGAAATTGAAAAGATTTTTAGTAAATTCTTAAAATTTCCACTGAATCCTAAAGATTATCAATGAATTCTCACCATTTCTCAATTCTCACCATTTCAAAGATGAAAATGTGCAAGATTTGAAATTGCAAACATTTTCAGTGAATTCTGAAGATTTCCACTGGATCCTAAAGGTTTTCATGAATTTTACCATTTTAAAGATTCCGGGCCTTTAAAATTTTTGCAAATTTTCAAGAAATTCCAAAATTTCAAAAATTCAAAAAATTTGTAAATTCAAAATTGTAATTTTTTTACTGAATATCCAAGATTTCCACTGAATCCTAAAGATTGTCAATGAATTTTTGCCATTTCAAAACCAGCACGTGTAAAAGATGCAAAATTGAAAAGATTTTTAGTAAATTCTCAAAATTTCCACTAAATCCTAAAGATTATCAATGAATTCTCACCATTTTCTCACCATTTCAAAGATGAAAATGTGCAAGATTTGAAATTGCAAACATTTTCAGTGAATTCTGAAGATTTCCACTGGATCCTAATGGTTTTCAAGGAATTTCCACCACTTCGAAAGCATTCCAAGGAGCAAGTGTGCAAGATTCGAAATTGCAAAGCTTTTCAAGGAATTCTCAAAATTTCTAATAGATTCAGAAGATTTTCAAAGAATTTCCACTTTTTCTAAAGCATTTCAAAATTGAAAGTGTGCAATATTCCAAATTGCAAAAATTTACAGTGAATTTGTAGGATTTCTACTGAACCCTACAGATTTTTAATAAAATTCTGCAATTTCGAAAGCATTCTAAGGATACAATGATGCAAAATTCGAAATTTCAAAGCTTTTCAAGAAATACTCAAAATTTTCACTAAATCCTAAAGATTATCAATGAATTTTCACCATTTCGAAACCATTTCAAAAATGAAAATGTGCAAGATTTGAAATTGCATAGATTTCACTGAATTCTCAAGATTTCCACTGAATCCTAAAGGTTTTCTATGAATTTCCACCATTTCGAAAGCATTCCAAGGACGCAAGTGTGCAAGATTCAAAATTGCAAAAGCTTTTCAAGGAATTCTCAAAATTTTACTGGATCCTAAAGATTTTCAAAGAATTTCCACTTTTTCTAAAGCATTTCAAAGATTGGAAGTGTGCAAGATTCCAAAATGCAAAGATTTACAGTGAATTTTCAGGATTTCTACTGAACCCTACAGATTTTTATTGAAATTCTACAATTTCGAAAGCATTCTAAGGATGCTAGTGTGCAAGATTTAAAATTGTAAAACTTTTCAGTGAATCCTAAAGATTTTCAATAAATTTCTCCCATTTAGAAAGCATTTTAAGGATGCAAGTATGCAAGATTCGAAATTGCAAAGATTGCGGAAATTTTTTAAGATTTACGTAAATGGAAAATGTTTTAAAATAATTCTTTAGATTTTTAGGGAATTCCAGAGATTTCCAAAAATATTTTACCATTTCTAAAGAATTAAAGAACTTTGATGCAATTTTGCAAGGACCATTTAGATTCAAAAATTTGTGTTACATTGAAAAGAAATTGCAAAACTTTTCGGTGAATTCTCAATCTTAAAAATTTTCAAAGAATTTCGGTCATTTCGAAAGTCATTTCCAAGGAATTCCAAAATAATTTTAAAGAATTCCAAAAGTTATAAAAATACACACAATATTTTTGAAACATTTACCGATTCTTTTGTTTTATGTTTTTTTCTTATAGAGAATTTACTCCTCCCCTCCCCAAGGGGGAACCCTCTCAGATTTGAAAATTGCATAATAATAGGTGTATTATGTAAATTATGTTACAATGGTCTGTGAATATTTTTGAGCTCTTTCACCTCTCTCGGGAAGAAGTTTTATGTGTTTTTTAAACCTTGAATTGTCCTTTAACCGATAAATTCAATTTTAACTTTTGGAAATCCCAAACCAAAAGTAATACTCCTAACTTTTTTTCGATTTTTGTTTCTTTTTGCATGAACCAAAATTTACAGCTAATTGAGATTAGAAAAATTTGTTTGGAAAGCCTTTCATTGGTATTTATTCGCCATTATTGGCCCCAAAAATCCGGCAAAATATATCGCAAATAAGATTGAAACTATTTTTAAATTTTGGTAATTAGGAATTTTGGTAGTAATTAGTAAGCTGAATCATTTTGCCTTACAATGAAAGCATTTTTTATCATTTCAGCATCATAATTCAACCTTCAAGATTTTTAATTTTTGTGACTCAAAATTCTAAATTTGTACCAGACACATTTGGCAGAATTTGCTTAAGATGGTAAAACTTTGGAAATTCCAAGACAACTATTGCAATTTTAATTGATTTTAAAAAGTGTTAGTTTTCAGTGAAACCTGTTCGGCTTGATAGCTTCCTTTCCATTCAGGTTTTAAGCATAATTGCCGATTGGACTTAATTTTCAAGAACTTGATTCCTCTGCAATTTATTTGAAATACTAATAATAATATAATGTATTATTTAATTGTTGACGCCCAGTGGAATCTCCCAGTGACAAAAAATGTGATACTCTGTTTATTATGACACACTCAATTAATTTTTTCAAATAGTAAATGTCCTTCGGTTATTTAAATTTTGTTCCCGGAAGAAATATTGTTGAAAACTTTTGCAATTGGGTTAAGTAGGAGCGGAGTAATTAAAACATTTCAGAGATTTCGATTGGAGGTTATCGAGAATTTTTTTTGAATTGAACCGAATTGTTCCGCTTGGTTCGTTATTAGCAGTTAGTAATAAGTTTTGTAATGAATACGTCTGTGTATCATTAGCTAATTAATACAGGGGGTGGACTGGCACCATCGGGACCCGATGTTTAAACACCGCTCCTTCCCACTTGAGTTATGAAAAGTGCATCATATGAAGTGGCATGCGAAAGTAATATCGAAATTGAATGTAATTTGAATATTATTTCCTCGTTCTTCATACGAATGTTTAATTAAGTGAAATTATCCAGTAATACTGGTTATTACGAAAGGTGGGAGAACGTTTTGAGCGAATATTTGTTTATTAACATTCGAACGCTGTTAGGTGTTTGTTGGTCCGGCGCTTTTTCAATGCCAGGCGATGGTAATCGCGCTAATCATCTGCGGTTTAAATTATAAGTAAATAACATGACTGTGTTTTACGTTTTAATAGGAATCGTGTTGAGTGTTAACGTATTTCCGAGTTTTGCCAAAATTTGCCGTGCAATTTGGACTTTGGGGTGGACTTGAGCGATGGGGAGGTTTTTCAAAACGGGAGCATTGCTAAGGACGGAATCGTGTACGCTAAGGGAAATGTTGTGACCAACGAAGAAGGTGTTAAGGTTGGGTGTATTTGTAACATTAAAAGTTGTGTGCGGAAATGTTGTCCGATTGGGGAGTTTTTGAACAACAAAACTTGCGAGCCTACAAATGCGACGTTTGTTATACCGGACAATATTGGACCCCCCCTCGAATTCTTTCACGTCGTTTCTGGAGACACCTGCCCAAACAACGAAACTAGGAATTTGCTGCACCGAGGCTTGTCGGGACGTCTGGGAGAATTTGTTTTGATGAAAAATGGAAAATTGTATTTGCCTCAGGACGGCGAGTATTACAGTCAGACGAATTATTGTCTCGATTACATCAACAACGACGAAGAGGTCGGAAAGGCTCTGATATGCACCGTAAAAAAATTTGCTGTATCTCCGACGAACGTAATAGGTAAGCAAAGACGCACTAATTATTTAAAAGTAATGATGAATTGAATTAAACATCAAGGTCGACCAGATAATTGTTTATTTTGTTCATAAATTTAGAAACCAGGTACAATGCGCCAAAATCTATTCCAAACAGATGTGATCGTAAAAATTCGTGGGAAATTCGAACGGCTGTATTATGAAATTTAATACATTCCCATAAATATTCCAATGGTATTCTACAGAGGATTTATGTATTGTGTCCTTCGCATACATGGTGGTTATTTATTAATCATGCAACAAATTTTTTTACAATGCTATTGCTATAATCACATTGTTATATAATTTCTGCTATGCAGTATCTTCTATAATATTATGTAGTATTACTATCATTTGGAAGCGAAATTAAGTTGAATTAAAATTACAATATTTGTTTTTACAAAATACCCACAAACTGATAAGTTTTGTGAGTCCAGTTGATCTCCGTGACCCCTTCGCAATAATTAAGAAATTCAAATAAATTACAATTTTAAGAGGAATCACAATTTGCATAGAATGCAACAATCGCTTACGAAATCTGACCTTTCGAATTTCTAATTATTATTATTTTTACCAAGTTAACTTTTTTCTATCCACCGCAACGTTTCTTGTATTTCGGTGAAATATTTCGAGTTTTTAAAAATACATTATTTGGCGAAATCAAAATAATAAAAATGCAAATTATTTTATAGTAAAAAAGCTCCTGGTTGAAAGAATCTCGTCCCCCTTCTCCAAAAAATATACAACATAATATTTCGTCAATATCAAGGTAACACCAGGTCATAAAGGTTACTAGGTTTCTAAATAAGCAACATTTTGAGCTGTCAACACCATGGGTTAGCGTGTGATGCCTAAATTTAGTGTTAAAGGCGGAGAATTAAAAAAATTACCTAGTACCTAAATATTTATATAATTTCTATTTTTATTTGGAAGGGTACCCTCTGTGCCACTAGAAAAAAATGTCTTCTCTTGGTTATTAAAATATTTTCTGTTCCAACTCTTCATCCGTTCAAAAACGACTTCCTCTTAGAAAAATCCGATATAGCCATATGATCCGTCAAAATTTATGCACAGGGGCTTTCTTAATTGACATTTAATTGTAGCTTCTTTTGGCGTCCAATTTTTGCAAATCTCCGGAATTGTCGTTCTGATATTATCCTCGATAGACTTTCTTCCACTTCCCAAGCGGAACTTTTTAAACCAGCGCTTCTTACATTATTTTCATCCATGTCCTCTCTTTATCGCCAAGATTTTTTCGTAGCATCAAATTTTGATCGGTTAAAAATATAATAATTTCAAAGTCCATGCCTTTACAAAGACTTCAGCATTTTGCTCTGATACCTACAGTTTAAGAAACCCCACTTTAGACTTCTTTGGTGAGAAGTAATAAACCTGAACTTAAAAGTACACTTTTTCCTATAAAAATTGCTTCGCCAAACGAAATTTACACTAGGCTGAGTTTTACACGGGTAGAACCGATCTTGAAGAATATTTTTAGTTAGTAAAACGTTTGTCAAAACGGCTTGGAGCAGCCGGAGCCGAAGCTAATGTTACATAGACGTCCGAAAATGAATTAGCCGTGCAGACACCTTTTTCTCTTTTTCAACGCCGCTTCTAAGTTCTTGAATTGATATAAACTGCAAATCTATTTTTTTTAAATAATTTTAGTGTATTTAAGGGTATCCCGACTTTTATTTGGGGGGAAGTGTTATGAAGTTAATTTTTTCTGAAAAAATGGAATACCCAGTACCTCAAGTAACGGCAGGTAAAACATTAAAAGTTTTTATAAGAATGATGACATTACACTGGGGAGCATATAGAGGAGGGTGAGATTCAAGTCTTTCATATTGAAGACTATAAGTTTACAAATCTTCTTTTACAATTTTACTGTAGTTAATGGGTATTCTCCTCCTGCCTGATCTCTAAAACTGTCCGAATTGGGAATAATTATTTAATAATTTTAGTTAGGGACAGCACGCAGCTTCAACTTGTAGAGACCATGAGATCTTTGGAATTCTTTAACCCAGATTAGTGCTGTGGCTAAGTTTTTATTTGGGGAGAAGGGTTATGACGTAGATTTTCTCCAATTAAATAAAAATGGAATAAGATTTTCGTTAACAATGAATTAAATGATTTCAAATTACGTGAATTTTTAATTGAATTTATAAATTAATAATTATTTCCCCCCTTGTTTAAACAATACAGATGATCGTGTATATTTCTAATCTGTTGATTGTCATCAGTTAATCCTGAACTGACTCTAATTACCTATTTTTATTATATTCAATTTTAAAAATGCACTAGTGTCGTAAGGCGGAACATTATATGTTTACAAATTATACAGAAGCTCTCAGTGGCGTATTTAGGGGGCAATTTCCCCTCCTAAAGATGACTCGGATCGTATCTCCAAAGCCCTCAGCGATAAAAATAATGTTTACCACGCAGTTTTAAAATTTAATAAGTTTAAGTTTTGAACTTTTTTTGATTTTGGAATTACAAGCATTAAATCTTTATCACTGACGCGCATGAATGGATTAACGAGATTCTAAAAATATGGAACCTGTTACCCCCTCCATAGAGATTTTTTAAATACACCACTGGAAGCTCTTACACAGTCTGAGTTTCACAGTCACAGTACCCCGCAGTTTTTAAAACTGTGCTTTCCACTTCGGAATCTATTTTTGACATTCGAAGTCGTACTTGGTGAAAAGCTGATGATGAAATGTTCAATTTATTTCTGATAAAAAGTAAACTGCATAGGCCGGGGGCGGGGAAGATGTGAAAAACCTCCGTGGTCCAAGATCGAAATTTTATGTTTTATTTTTAAAACTAAAGGCCGTAATTTTGGAAGTGTATAAATTATAATTTGAGTGTGAGTGGGGAGAATTTCATACCTCCTAGACCTCCCGCTCTCTAAAACGATGTTTCTTAGATTGGGTCACATTTGAAATCGTACTTATTGCTAGTTACGGAAAAGCTGACGGAATATTTAATGTACTTCTGAAAAAAGTAAACTGTACAGACCGGAAGACCAAGCGGTTTGGGAGGTGTGGGACACCCTCTAATGCTCCCAGATCGAAATTTTATGTTATTTTAAAAGAGTCTTAATGAATCGTTAAAAACTGATGTCCATAAGTTTGCAAAATATAGCTATAATAATTTGAATGTGGTTGGGGACTCCATAAACCCCAGATCCCTCGGTCTCCAAAATCATGCCTTCGAGTTCGGACTGCATTATTTATATTGGAAGATCGGAATATTATGCTGTTTTTAAAGCGCATTAATAAATTATTTAAAACTAAAGGCTATAATTTTACAATTATATCTAATATAATTTAAGTGTTGCTGGAGGGTGTTCCACACCCCAGACCCCCCGGTCCAATCAGTTTATTTTTTATCAAAAGTAAATTAAATATTTCTTCATCAATTTTACACCAAATGAACCCCGAACTAGAAAACATAGTGTTTAGTAACCGGAGGGGGGGGTGTTTAGTGCCCCCGGGCATTAAACTTTCTAGTTCGGGGTTCATTCTTAATATTTGAAGTTGTACTTGCTGCCACTTGCTAAAAAATTGCTGACGAAATATTTAATTTATTTTTGATAAAAAATAAACTGATTATACGGAGGGGTCTAAAATACCCCTCTGCTAAACAGTGGTACAGGGTGGTCTAAGGAGTGGGGGGATGGACTTTGTTTTACTAATTATAATAAAAATTAATTTTAATAAAAAATATTTTGAATGATTGATTGAAATAGTACTAGCAGTTTGGAAGTATTCTAAAAATAGATTAACTAAGCTGGGGAATCCGTCAATAACATAAAAAAAGAAAGAGTAGAATACCCCTCCGGCGGTCCTATAAAAAGCAATCGAGATAATAGAGATTCTTCATAATTTTTAAATATTTTAAGTTCTGTCTCCCAATTATTTTGCTATTCCATACCCCCCAGACCCCCCGGTTTGTACAGTTGATCTTCTATCTGCTATTTTTCTAAAATGAACGTGAAGTTCGATTTGATAAATGAGGGGTGTCCTTGTTTTATGACCATTACCCTCTGCTAAACAGTGGTACAGGGTGGTCTAAGGAGTGGAGGGGGATGGACTTTATTTTACTAATTATAATAAAAATTAATTTAAAAAAATTGTTTTTGAATGATTGATTGAAATAGCAACAGCAGCGGTTAGGAAGTATTCTAAAAATAGATTAAGTAAGCTGGGGAATCCGTCAATAACATAAATTGAAAAAAAAAACAAAGACCGGTGTCTAGAATACCCCTCCAGCGGCATAAAAAAACTCAATCGAGATAATAGAAATTCTTCATCATTTTTAAATATTTTAAATTCTGTCTTTCAATTCTGCTAAACAGTGGTATAGGGTGGTCTGAAGAGTGGGGGGGGGGGACTTTGTTTTACTAATTATAATAAAAATTAATTTTAATAAAAAAAGGTTCTTGAATGATTGATTGAAATAGTACTAGCAGTTTGGAAGTATTCTAAAAATAGATTAACTAAGCTGGGGAATCCGTCAATAACATAAAAAAAGAAAGAGTAGAATACCCCTCCGGCGGTCCTATAAAAAGCAATCGAGATAATAGAGATTCTTCATAATTTTTAAATATTTTAAGTTCTGTCTCCCAATTATTTTGCTATTCCATACCCCCCAGACCCCCCGGTTTGTACAGTTGATCTTCTATCTGCTATTTTTCTAAAATGAACGTGAAGTTCGATTTGATAAATGAGGGGGTGTCCTTGTTTTATGACCATTGGACGTACAGATTATAGAGGAGGATAAAATATTGTGACCAAATGCGAAAAGGGAGAGGGGGTAAAAAACTTGCAGACTTCATGGACGACCCCTTATATATTTTCTTCAAATAGACCTAAACTAGGAATAATAATTATAGCAATCACGCAAATCAAACTTGTACATTTGTTTACCTCCCATGCAGGGCCATAGGAAGTTTAAAGAGCTGGGGGCGTTAATTGAACAGGAAGGGACAATATTTCATTTTATAGACTAATGCCCGATTTCCTCACCTAGGGATATCTCTTCTATATCTATAATATCTCTATCTATAAGATAAATTAACTTTTTGCTTTGCTGCTGTCTGATTGGTTACTTTGTTAATTTATCTAGTAGATATAATATTATTTCTATATTTCTTCTAGATTATTTCTAGGTGAATAAATCGGGCCTAAATCAGATTCTTACGGTTGTGTATCCTGAAAGGTTACCACGGTTGTGGCAACCTGAAGGCCGAAAATACGACGAGAAGACTGTTACAGAATGGCGATAGGGTGTGTAGATTGCTAAACTAAGAACTTTATTCTCACCGTCTTCTCTCGGCAAGCAATAGCAAACCGTCGAGTTAAACAGCCTTCTTAAAATGGAGTAAAAACTTCACGTGGTTTACAATTCACGTTAAACAGTAGGTCCCCTATGTGTAAAAACACTTCAAACATATATCACAAATAAACATAGAAGAGTATGAGTCACAACGCTTCTGTCGATAGGCAAACGATGGAAGAAGTGAAAGAAAATACAAAATAATAATATCCATGGAAAATGACGATCTGTAAATTACTCTATAGATACCTGCTGACTTATTCCTCAAAAAATGAAAATTGGAAAAAAATTCACTAGTAAAGATCGCGGTGGCGCGTGAATGGGTTAACGAGATTCGCATTGCCTTTTAAACATACTTTCTAACAAAATCACAACCAAACAAGAGATTGACGTTAAAATCAAAACAACGCTGTTACTTGTATTGTTCTTCTTCTTCTTCATCGAGTAAATTTAGTGATTCCGGCCACTCCATATTTTCTTTTCCTCAAAATTGTATCACTCCTAACTGTCACGCTGGTAGCCAGTATGGAGTATGCCTCCCTCTACTGTCTGAAATTAATTGTTTTTGTTATGATACTAGCGACAAGTACCGACAGATCTTGTGTGGTTCTTAAAAATAGAATTCGAGTTTGGGCAAATATTTCAAATAAACTGTGAGATAAAATAAAAGATAGTGATTGGAGGGGGGGGGGGGGGGTTAAGGGTTATGGAATACTCTACAGCCAGGTACAAATGACACAATAGTGAAACCACTGGAAGTTTTCATGACAGAAACAGAAAAAACAGACAGAAACATCACTTTTTTGTTTCTTACTGAAAATCACCATAGCGACGATAATATCACCATAGCAACCACCGAGTAAATATGCTGAAATCTTTAATCTACTTTTGATAAAAATAGATTGTAAATAAACCGAGGCATCGCAAAAAAGTCCTTCTGGATCGGGCAGCAGAACATTAAATGTTTAAAAATATACAGAAGCTTTAAGTTACCTCTTAGTTCTTTTGAGTACGATGAACATAGTATGCAGGGAATATTCCATACCTCCCGACTCCCCTGATCTCCATCGTTTGTTTTATGTTTGGATTACTTTTGGAATACTATACATTACTCCAATAATCGTTGCTAATTTTGTTTTTCACAACCTATAAGGAGTTATCCTTCTACGTTGCTGATGTAGTAATTTCTGTTTTGCAAAAATGTGTGCCCAGTGGCACCTTCTGGATACAGGAGTAATGGGTAAAATTTACCAAAAATATGGAAGAAGATTTGTTGGAAACAATGAATTAATTCCATTGCTTCGATCTCTAAATATATTTTTCCTCTTCCTCGCCCCCTCCTGCTCATTTCATCTATTGTTTGTTATCAATTTTGCTGTAAACCTACACCAATATCTTCCTGTTCATCTTCACATCCTATTTGCATCATATCTACCCTTACCCTTCTTTTCGAGCTGAGATAGATCACTTCATTTGGGTTTTCTTTCTACTTTAGATCGACAGCTTCTTTATCCCATACCTACTTGTTTCTCTTAAGTTTCTGATAGCCAACTTCCAATTTCCAACCAGATACCCATATTTTACCGTTCGTCCACCTTCTCCCTGCTATTTAAAAACATCTGTTACATTAACCATTATTTACCGAATTAAAGCCTGTCAAAATTAAAAAATATCGCATTTCGTTCTAATAATAACCCCATTAATTTAAAAAAAATCAACAAACCATCACGAGCTGTTGAAGCATTTTCCAAAATAAAATTTTGTTTTGCACATTTTTGGCAAGAGAAAATATACAAGCAAAATTTACTAATAATTTCAGTTTTTCAATGTTATCATCTTCATATCCTAAATCCTTGATTAATTCACGTTAATTATTCTACCACAGAACCATCATGATTCACCCTGATAAAATTGAATAGCCTTAATCTTCATCAGATCCTTGACTTAAATAAATGTTCTTTTTCAGGAATGATCATCTCGATGCCCTTTTTACTGGCAACATTCATAGTATACGCTCTCCTGCCTGAACGAAATTTGTATGGAAATCCCTGATGTTCTACGTAGTTTCATTATTTGGGGCTTATCTGCTGATTGTCTATATTCAACTTTATCCGACTTATTTTTACGACACCAGATGCATCATAGTAGGTGAAGATTTGCTTAGGTACCACAACCAGAACAATTTGAACTTATTTTTAAATTTTAGGAATATTTTGTTATTTTTTCTTCATGGTCTCGTTCCTCTTCATGAACGTCATGTCAATAGACATATGGTGGACCTTTGGGTAAGTTAAGTTGTAATTGAAAGAGTTTGCCTATATTACCACAGTATTTTTTTACAGAAACTTTCGAGGAGCCTCCAGTAACAGAAAGCATGGAGAACAAAAGAGATTTTTACTCTATTGCATGTACGCTTTAGGAGTTCCTCTATTGTTCGTCATCATCATCACTTCCTTCACTCTAACTTTAGATGCGGACTCAACAGCTTGGTACAATCCTGGAATGGCGAGTGGTCAGTGTTGGCTCTCAAGTAAGTTACGGAACATGGAACACCTACTTTTAAAATAACCTCCTCATCTTTCAGCTGGATTTCCAACGCTATTGTACTTCTACGCTCCGATAGCGATTATCATTGCGACTAATATAGCTCTGTTTGGTATCACCGCTATCAAAATCAACCGAGTCCAAAAAGACGCCGCGGTTTTGAAAAACGAAAGCACAAAAAGAGTCACGAAAGCGATAAGCGCAGGTTTAATTTGTATCTGAAGCTATCGATGGCCATGGGAATCAACTGGTCGTTGGAATTAATTTCGTGGACCGTGAATTGGCAAATCGGTTACATGCCACAAACAGTTTGGTATTTGACCGATTTTTGCAACGCAATTTATGGGGTCTTCATATTTTTCATTTTTGTCTTTAAGAAGAACATTTGGGCCCAACTAAAGACTCGGTACGTGGCTTGTTTGACCGACCGTATGCATGGTCTGATTTCCTTTCGTTTCAGATACCAAAACATAATGGGACGTTCCGTTAATAATGGAATTGTAACTGTAGTAGATTTTGCACCAAAGAAAAAAGTAACCACTAACAACCAAGACTCATCAAGCAACTGTACAAACGAAACCATAATTGCAAACGGTGAAGTCTAAATTAGATGCCATAATGTTTATTATTATTTGTTATGCCTTAAAATAAAATTTAAGTTATTAAAACTGATTTTGACATAATTATCCTACTTTTTTTTTATCCATCCGTGTGATTTGATATATCCTTTGTTTGGATACACTACTCCAACGACAGTGATTGGAAGGTTCTGAAAAAATTATCTTGATCATTTTAGAAAATTACCATAGGATTTATCAATCTGATAGTATATAATCAATGGTAATTCCTCAAGCCTCCCCGGGGGTCAGTGGAAAACTCTATTTTGATATATTTTCAACAGAAATATTGTAGTTTATACAATTGCAGTGTTTGTCAGTATCATTTTGATGTATTTTTGTCTAGTTTATCATCATTATCGTTCGTCTTCATTGATCAAGTTGAGTAAACTTAATAATTTTGTAGGTTATGGTTGCGAAAACTCTCAGATTCTAAGTTATTAGTCATTTTTTAAAGTAAATACTCCTAACGAAACTTTTAAATGTAAACACAAAAATAGAATACATGTAAGAAAACATAATATAAACCGACTTTTAAATCGGAAACTTTCACCCTGTACATTTAATTGTGATTTAATTGGTACATTTTGCTTTACACAGTTGGTAGTGTTAAAACGTTGGTTATGTTTACGAATTTACCGACGCACTTAATTTAACCTTTGCGACGTAAACTGTACGTTTTGGAAAAAATAACAATAATTTTGAGTATTTTATCAAAATAAAGTAAGATTTTATGGAAGATAAATAGTGTCGAGGTTAAGACTTGACGAGGAGAGATATATTTGTAAGCAAGCATGTCGATACCACCGTACTTGCTGGGGCCGAACCCCTGGGCAACTATGATCGCCCAACAGCAACTCGCGGCGGCTCATGCCCACCAAGTTGCCGCCGCCCAGCATCAAGCACAGATGTTACAACAACAAATACCACCTCCACACCCCGATATGGATGTAATGACTGACGACAAGTTGGAAGAGAAGGCATTGAAATGGCGCCAACATCAATCGAGACGTTTCGCCAACAAAAGAAAATTGGGTGTCGTCGACGCTCAAAAGGAAGACATGCCACCGGAGCACTTGCGGAAGATAATTCGTGACCATGGCGACATGAGCAGCAGGAAGTATCGGCACGACAAGCGCGTTTATTTAGGGTAAGTTTCGGTTGTGGCTTTTACAATCAGCTTACAGTGTTATATATTTTCAGGGCTCTTAAATATATGCCGCATGCTCTCATGAAGTTGTTAGAAAATATGCCAATGCCTTGGGAGCAAGTTCGTGATGTGCAGGTTCTTTTCCACATCACGGGGGCTATTACGTTTGTAAATGAAATTCCTAGGGTGATTGAACCGGTTTATATCGCACAATGGGGGTAAGTGGTTCACTATAAACTTTGTGAATTTTGTTTTTCTAATTTGCATTTTAACAGAACAATGTGGATTATGATGCGTCGAGAGAAAAGAGATCGTAGACATTTCAAAAGAATGCGCTTTCCGCCTTTTGATGATGAAGAACCGCCTCTAGATTTCTCCGACAACGTTTTAGATGTGGAACCACTGGAAGCAATACAAATTGACTTGGATACGGAGGAAGATGCTCCGATTGTGCAATGGTTTTACGATCACAAACCTTTAGTAGGCACAAAGTAAAGTTTTGGTACCTTTATTATTTTGCCCGACTTACTTGATTTTTTTAGGCACGTAAATGGACCAACCTATCGCACGTGGAACTTAGAATTGCCCATGATTGCCACCCTGTACCGTTTAGCCAATCAGCTGTTAACTGATCTCGTTGATACCAATTTCTTTTACCTATTTGACACTAAAAGCTTCTTTACTGCTAAAGCATTGAACATGGCCATTCCTGGTGGACCAAAGTTTGAACCCCTCATAAAAGACAGCATGGGAGCGTAAGTGTGCCCTTTTTATTGTTAATTTTTGGTTTACAATTTGAATTGTTACCAAGTTTTCTTTGTAAAAATGTTAAATTGTGTTTTTTTTGTTTATATCATATGAACTTTGTCTCTTTCACATTTTGAAAAATTACTCTCGTAGTGGGAATCTTGTGAATCTATTCCTGAGCACCATAGTGAAACTTATTTTAAAAATTTCAAATTTTTTCTGTTAATATAATCCCATAAAATTTCAATTTGTTGCCTGGAGGAAAACGGAGTTAAATCATCTCATGCTGCGTCAGTTTTAGTAAAGAGTTAACTAACCAATTCCAAAAATCAAATTAAATAAATGAAATTAAAATGTTATTTTAAATTCAAACTTATTTAAATTTTAAAACCTCGTGGTAAACATTACTTTTATAGCGAAGGGCTTCTGGGATCCAAGTCATTCTTGAGAAGGGGGCAATTTCCCTTGCTCCCTCCAAATACGTCAGTGGCGATTAGTAATATGTTAAAACTCATTATAAAATGAATAAAACATTCGTTATCGGTTCACAAGAATTAAGCATTTAAAAAGCAATTTAGAGCGAATTCTGACGAAAGATCCAACTGAAGCAAGAATTCAAACCAGTAGACCATTTTAAGCAAAACAAATTTGTTAGATGATTGATCGAACATCAGATAGGGAACGAAATTTTGAAAAAATAATGTGTATATGTGTATAAATAAAAATACAAGGTGCCTTAAAAAAAGTTTCACTGCCCCCACCCAAAAGACTTGTCTAAATTACACGAAGAAAAAGTACAAACGAAAATAAAGGATGCATAATCATGCACAATTGATTACACTTAGTTACTTACACGAGTTACACACCTCGCTTGACGAACGTGTTGGCGGGAAGACGGCCAGAATAAATTTCTCATCCAATCCGGATTCGAACCGTGACGCTTGGCTTAGTGATTGACGCACTTAAGCGCTAGGCTGCGATTGTTTGTTTATTTCTCCTTAATTATACTTTTTTCTGTACTTAAAAATGCCATTTTCTCGTTTTCCTCAGTACTTTTGTAAGGAATGTGATGATAGGAGGGGGTAAAACTCCTAGATGGTGGTACTTATAAAGCATGCCCTGTATCAAAAATAACTATATGCAACCCTGAAGTAGATGATGGTTTATAATTTATATTACCAATCATAAAAATTTATGACTACAACTCCACATGCAATTAATATTAAAGGAACAATTTTACAGAATTACGAAAAATGAAACTATTAATGCATTCTTAAATAACAATCATAATTGCAGCGAGCATAGGAAATTTTAGTTAATAAATTATTAATTACGAAATTATACAATTGCAATAAGTTGATAAAAAATAACGACAATACAGCAGACGAGAAAAAAGCAAAACAAAAGAAAAAAATTTTAGAACATAAATGAATATTTTAGTTTGATTGAAGTTTGTATCTATAAGTAAGAGATCTTAAAATAAAATTGTAAAAACCTCAACAAATTCTTTTTATTACAAAAATTATGTTTTCATTTTGAGTTTGTCTACCTACCTACTTAGGGTACCTACCTACCTACCCCAAGGATTAATACTAAATAAACCATTTCTTATGCTATCTCACTTCTATTTACTCTTTGCTTCATTCATGATAATAATGCAAATTTAACCCGCTGGAGGCCGATACCAATCGACTACAATTCCTTGGTCAGGTACCAAAATTTTGGTGACACCTATTTGCATAAGAGCTGTTCCTCTATATCTATATACTCTTTGCCGGGGTCAGTGGAAAACTCTATTTTGATATATTTTCAACAGAAATATTGTAGTTTATACAATTGCAGTGTTTGTCAGTATCATTTTGATGTATTTTTGTCTAGTTTATCATCATTATCGTTCGTCTTCATTGATCAAGTTGAGTAAACTTAATAATTTTGTAGGTTATGGTTGCGAAAACTCTCAGATTCTAAGTTATTGGTCATTTTTAACGTAAATACTCCTAATGAAACTTTTAAATGTAAACACAAAAATAGAATACATGTAAGAAAACATAATATAAACCGACTTTTAAATCGGAAACTTTCACCCTGTACATTTAATTGTGATTTCATTGGTACATTTTGCTTTACACAGTTGGTAGTGTTAAAACGTTGGTTATGTTTACGAATTTACCGACGCACTTAATTTAACCTTTGCGACGTAAACTGTACGTTTTGGAAAAAATAACAATAATTTTGAGTATTTTATCAAAATAAAGTAAGATTTTATGGAAGATAAATAGTGTCGAGGTTAAGACTTGACGAGGAGAGATATATTTGTAAGCAAGCATGTCGATACCACCGTACTTGCTGGGGCCGAACCCCTGGGCAACTATGATCGCCCAACAGCAACTCGCGGCGGCTCATGCCCACCAAGTTGCCGCCGCCCAGCATCAAGCACAGATGTTACAACAACAAATACCACCTCCACACCCCGATATGGATGTAATGACCGACGACAAGTTGGAAGAGAAGGCATTGAAATGGCGCCAACATCAATCGAGACGTTTCGCCAACAAAAGAAAATTGGGTGTCGTCGACGCTCAAAAGGAAGACATGCCACCGGAGCACTTGAGGAAGATAATTCGTGACCACGGCGACATGAGCAGCAGGAAGTATCGGCACGACAAGCGCGTTTATTTAGGGTAAGTTTCGGTTGTGGCTTTTACAATCAGCTTACAGTGTTATATATTTTCAGGGCTCTTAAATATATGCCGCATGCTCTCATGAAGTTATTAGAAAATATGCCAATGCCTTGGGAGCAAGTTCGTGATGTGCAGGTTCTTTTCCACATCACGGGGGCTATTACGTTTGTAAACGAAATTCCTAGGGTGATTGAACCGGTTTATATCGCTCAATGGGGGTAAGTGGTTCTCAATAAACCTTGTGAATTTTGTTTTTCTAAATTGCATTTTAACAGAACAATGTGGATTATGATGCGTCGAGAGAAAAGAGATCGTAGACATTTCAAAAGAATGCGCTTTCCGCCTTTTGATGATGAAGAACCGCCTCTAGATTTCTCCGACAACGTTTTAGATGTGGAACCACTGGAAGCAATACAAATTGACTTGGATACGGAGGAAGATGCTCCGATTGTGCAATGGTTTTACGATCACAAACCTTTAGTAGGCACAAAGTAAAGTTTTGATAGCTTTATTATTTTACCTGACTTACTTGATTGTTTTAGGCACGTAAATGGACCAACCTATCGCACGTGGAACTTAGAATTGCCCATGATTGCCACCCTGTACCGTTTAGCCAATCAGCTGTTAACTGATCTCGTGGATACTAATTTCTTTTACCTATTCGACACTAAAAGCTTCTTTACTGCTAAAGCATTAAACATGGCCATTCCTGGTGGACCAAAGTTTGAACCCCTCATCAAAGACAGCATGGGAGCGTAAGTGTGCCCTTTTTATTGTTAATTTTTGGTTTACAATTTGAATTGTTACCAAGTTTTCTTTGTAAAAATGTTAAATTGTGTTTTTTTTTTGTTTATATCTATGAACTTGGTCTCTTTCACATTTTGGATAATTACTTGCGTAGTGGAAATCTTGTGAATTTATTCCTGAGAACCATAGTGGAACTTATTTTACAAATTTCAAATTTTTTCTATAATAATATAATAATTTCCTATAATTTGAATCAAATAATAATATAATACCATAAAATTTCAATTTGTTACCTCATCTGGAAGTTGGTTTTATATTCCGGACAAACGTAGATTCTGCTTTTTTATGTAATGCGGATATTGTTTTTATAATTATTACTTGAACCAATTGATAAAATTCATTCACTTTTATTATCTTTTTGTGATTTTATCTCCCCCATAATGAAGTTGGTCAAAATGTAGGCTGGCAATCTTGGCGATGTTTTGTGTAGACAGAATTTAGACAGAAAGAGACGGTCATTGGCCTGGGTGTTAGCGCAAGGACTGCTAATGCAAGGCGCCCCGGTTCAAATCCGGGTAGAGCTTCACTTTGCAATGACGTCTCCGTGCTTCGGAAGGCGCGTAAAGACGGTGGTCCTCCTATGTTAATGAATTGCCAGCATTAACAATAAAAAATAGGGTAACAGGCACATCTGAGGCAAGCCTAGCAAGCTACTTCAGATGTAAAGCAAGTAGTACTCAAGGTACTGACAGTGGCTTTGGAATATCTCCGATGCTACTGTTAAGTAAAACAGATCTGGGCATACAGGGTTATCCCTAGCCAAAAGTAGAAGAAGAAGAATTTAGCACAGATGGACAATGCACTAACTGAAACTGCTTTGCAAGATTTTCTGATTTTTAAAGTTCAAAATAAATGTTAATGATGAAATTTTTTTTCCAGAGATGAAGATTGGAACGAGTTCAACGACATAAATAAAATCATCATCAGACAACCGGTTAGAACAGAGTACCGGATCGCTTTCCCCTATTTGTACAACAATTTGCCACATTTTGTTCAATTGTCCTGGTAAGTTTGTTTTTTTGTTACTTTTTTATTCACATGAGTTTTCCTCGTTCTTAAAAATGATTAGAACGAGACACTAGCTATGTGATAGAGCACATGTGGTTGAAATTTGGTTTGTGTGGAAGATTACACAAAAGAGCTGATGACCACAAACATTCTAATTTTTTTAAAATTTTAGTTTTGCCAAAAAGTAGAGCTTTGTTTTTGACGAAAGTACTCATTAACCTTTAAACACCATTGTGCGGTCGCCATGACAACATCGAATATTAATTTTTATGTTTATTTTTCGTCAAAATTAAGCATTCCGCGTCTTAGCACTTTATTTATTCACGCTTAGCGATGTGGTCACAGTGACTACACGACGGTGTTTGAGGGTTAAGAGTAAGCCATTAAAAATGATGTTGGGTTATATTAGATAGTTTATTGAAGAAAAAAAAACGAACCCAGTTGTAAACCTGCAGACTAATACATTGCAAACAATTTTTCAGGTATCACACTCCGAACATTGTTTACATCAAAGCCGAAGATCCCGATTTACCGGCGTTCTATTTCGACCCTCTTGTAAATCCAATTTCGCACAGACACGCGGTGAAAAGTTTAGAACCCTTACCCGATGATGACGAAGAGTATGCACTCCCCGAATCGGTACAACCGATTCTGCAAGAAACTCCATTGTACACTGATAATACCGCAAACGGTATTGCTTTGTTGTGGGCACCGAGACCATATAATTTACGTTCGGGCCGCTGCAGGCGAGCAGTTGACATACCTTTAGTAAAAACTTGGTACCAAGAGCATTGCCCCCCGGCGCAACCCGTGAAAGTTCGAGTGAGCTACCAAAAGTTACTAAAATATCTTGTTTTGAACGCGTTAAAACAACGACCACCAAAACCGCACAAGAAACGTTACCTGTTCCGCTCCTTCAAAGCAACAAAGTTTTTCCAAACCACCACCATCGACTGGGTAGAAGCGGGATTACAAGTTTGCAGGCAAGGTTACAACATGTTAAATTTGCTAATTCACAGAAAAAATTTGAATTACCTCCATTTGGATTACAATTTCAACTTAAAACCGGTGAAAACTTTAACGACCAAAGAACGTAAGAAGTCTCGCTTCGGTAACGCTTTCCACTTGTGTCGTGAAATTTTGCGCTTGACCAAACTGATTATCGATTCGCACGTTCAGTATCGCTTGAATAACGTGGATGCGTTTCAGCTCTCCGACGGCTTGCAGTATATTTTTTCGCACGTTGGACAACTTACGGGAATGTACCGCTACAAATATAAGCTGATGAGACAAATTCGCATGTGTAAGGACATCAAGCATTTGGTATATTATCGGTTTAACACGGGGCCCGTGGGTAAAGGACCTGGATGTGGCTTTTGGGCACCAAGTTGGCGAGTTTGGCTTTTCTTCATGCGCGGTATTACCCCGCTCTTAGAACGCTGGTTGGGTAATTTGTTATCACGTCAATTTGAAGGTCGTCACTCCAAAGGAGTTGCGAAAACTGTCACCAAACAAAGGGTCGAGTCCCACTTTGATTTGGAAATGAGGGCTTCAGTTATGCACGACATTATTGACATGATGCCCGAAGGTATCAAATCCAACAAGGCAAGAACAATTTTGCAACATCTCTCTGAGGCCTGGCGTTGCTGGAAAGCAAATATCCCCTGGAAGGTAAATATATTATGATATTTTTTTGTATGTGCTCATTCTATCATGATGAATCGCGCAGGGGTCCGGAAATTGGTCATCGTGTAGACCAACGATCTTTGTGATGTTTTGTGTAGACAAAATTTATCAAAGGTCGGATAACGCGCCAACTGATCGAAACTTGCCCTAACATGTAAATTTTCTGTTTTTCTGGTTTTAACTTAAGTTGTTTTAGGTTCCTGGTATGCCCATCCCAGTGGAGAGTATGATTTTGCGTTACGTGAAGAAGAAAGCAGATTGGTGGACAAGTACGAGTCATTACAACAGAGAACGTATTCGTCGAGGCGCAACTGTGGATAAAACGGTTTGCAAGAAAAATTTAGGTCGTCTCACTCGTTTATACTTGAAATCCGAACAAGAGAGACAGCACAATTACCTGAAAGACGGTCCCTACATTTCTCCGGAAGAAGCCGTCGCGATTTACACCACAACTGTGCACTGGCTCGAATCGCGACGTTTCGCTCCAATTCCCTTCCCACCCTTATCTTACAAGCACGACACTAAATTGTTGATTCTGGCTTTAGAACGATTGAAAGAAGCTTACAGTGTAAAATCACGACTTAACCAAAGTCAGCGTGAAGAGTTGGGTCTTATAGAACAAGCCTACGATAATCCACACGAAGCACTTTCAAGAATTAAAAGACATTTACTCACTCAACGACACTTTAAAGAAGTTGGCATCGAATTTATGGACTTATACAGTCACTTGATCCCCGTTTACGAAGTAGAACCGTTGGAAAAGATCACAGACGCTTATTTGGATCAATATTTGTGGTACGAAGCCGACAAACGACATCTTTTCCCTCCGTGGATCAAACCGTCCGACGCGGAACCTCCACCATTGTTGGTATACAAGTGGTGCCAAGGCATTAACAACTTACAAGATGTATGGGATGTAGCCGAAGGCGAATGTAACGTTTTGTTGGAATCGAAATTTGAAAAATTATACGAGAAAATCGATTTGACCTTGCTGAATCGTCTTCTTCGCCTGATAGTCGACCACAACATCGCCGATTACATGACTGCAAAAAATAACGTCGTAATAAATTACAAAGACATGAACCACACGAACACTTACGGCGTCACCAGGGGCTTACAATTTGCCTCCTTTATAACCCAATATTACGGTCTCGTTTTGGACTTGTTAGTTTTGGGTCTGCAACGCGCTAGTGAAATGGCGGGTCCGCTACAGCTCCCAACGACTTTTTAACTTTCCCCGATGTTGCTACAGAGACGGCCCATCCCATTCGTTTATATGTTCGCTACGTCGATCGAATTCACATCTTTTTCAGGTTTTCGCAGACGAAACAAAGGAATTGATTCAAAGATATTTGACAGAACATCCGGATCCGAATAACGAAAATATTGTGGGTTACAATAATAAAAAGTGTTGGCCGCGTGATGCTAGAATGAGACTGATGAAACATGACGTAAATTTGGGAAGGGCAGTGTTTTGGGACATTAAAAATCGTTTGCCACGTTCGGTAACTACTGTACAGTGGGACAACAGTTTTGTTAGCGTTTATTCCAAAGATAATCCGAATTTATTGTTTAACATGAGCGGGTTTGAGTGCCGTATCTTGCCAAAGTGTCGCACACAAAACGACGAATTGACGCATCGAGACGGTATTTGGAACTTGCAGCATGAAGGAACCAAGCAAAGAACTGCCCAATGCTTTTTGAGGGTGGATGAAGAATCTATGGGCCGATTCCACAATCGCGTGCGGCAAATTTTAATGGCTTCCGGTTCAACAACTTTTACAAAAATTGTTAACAAATGGAACACCGCACTTATAGGTCTAATGACCTATTTCCGAGAAGCTGTAACCAATACACAAGAACTATTGGACTTGCTAGTGAAGTGTGAAAGCAAAATTCAAACTCGCGTTAAAATCGGTCTCAATTCAAAAATGCCTAGCAGATTTCCACCGGTGGTGTTTTACACGCCTAAAGAATTGGGTGGTCTTGGAATGTTGTCCATGGGTCACGTCCTGATCCCACAGTCAGATTTACGGTGGTCAAAACAAACTGACGTTGGAATTACTCACTTCAGGTCGGGTATGAGTCACGACGAAGATCAGCTGATTCCAAATTTGTATCGCTATATCCAACCTTGGGACGCTGAATTCTTAGATTCTCAACGAGTTTGGGCCGAATATGCACTGAAAAGGCAAGAAGCCAATGCCCAAAATCGACGATTAACGTTGGAAGACTTGGAAGATTCCTGGGATCGTGGTATTCCCCGCATCAACACCCTCTTCCAAAAGGACAGACATACACTCGCGTATGACAAAGGATGGCGTGTAAGGACCGAATTCAAACAATACCAAGTTTTGAAACAAAATCCATTCTGGTGGACCCATCAACGCCACGACGGCAAACTATGGAATTTGAATAACTATCGTACCGACATGATTCAAGCGTTGGGAGGTGTGGAAGGAATTTTGGAACACACCCTCTTCAAAGGAACATACTTCCCCACCTGGGAAGGTTTGTTCTGGGAGAAAGCTTCAGGTTTTGAAGAATCAATGAAGTACAAAAAGTTGACCAACGCTCAACGTTCTGGTTTAAATCAAATCCCGAATCGTCGTTTCACATTGTGGTGGTCGCCCACAATCAACAGAGCCAACGTTTACGTCGGTTTCCAAGTACAACTTGATTTGACCGGCATTTTCATGCACGGCAAAATTCCGACATTAAAGATTTCTCTGATTCAAATCTTCAGGGCTCATTTGTGGCAAAAAGTGCACGAATCCATCGTGATGGATCTCTGCCAAGTTTTCGATCAAGAATTGGACGCTTTGGAAATTGAAACTGTTCAAAAGGAAACGATCCATCCACGTAAATCTTACAAGATGAATTCTTCTTGCGCCGATATTTTGTTGTTTTCGGCCTATAAATGGAACGTTTCAAGACCTTCGTTATTGGCGGATACAAAAGATACCATGGATAACACGACCACTCAAAAATACTGGATAGACGTACAATTGCGTTGGGGCGATTACGATTCGCACGATATCGAACGATACGCTAGAGCCAAGTTTTTGGATTACACCACAGATAACATGTCCATCTATCCGTCCCCCACGGGACTTTTGATTGCCGTAGATTTAGCCTACAACTTGCACAGCGCATATGGTCACTGGTTCCCCGGTTGCAAACCTTTAATTCAACAAGCTATGGCGAAAATAATGAAAGCCAATCCTGCTCTCTATGTTTTAAGAGAACGCATCCGCAAAGCTCTCCAACTGTATTCCAGTGAACCAACTGAACCGTATCTCTCCAGTCAAAATTACGGTGAACTATTTTCAAATCAAATTATTTGGTTTGTTGACGATACAAACGTATACCGAGTTACCATACACAAAACATTTGAAGGAAATTTGACTACGAAACCTATCAACGGCGCAATTTTCATTTTCAATCCGCGCACGGGACAACTGTTCTTGAAGATCATCCACACGTCCGTTTGGGCGGGCCAGAAACGTCTGGGACAATTGGCCAAGTGGAAGACCGCCGAAGAAGTCGCCGCATTGATTCGATCCCTTCCGGTGGAAGAACAACCCAAGCAAATCATTGTCACACGTAAAGGAATGTTGGATCCATTGGAAGTGCATCTTCTCGATTTTCCCAACATTGTCATCAAAGGTTCTGAGTTACAGTTGCCCTTCCAGGCCTGTTTGAAAGTTGAGAAATTTGGAGATTTGATTTTGAAAGCCACCGAACCTCAGATGGTTTTGTTCAACTTGTTTGACGATTGGTTGAAAACAATTTCATCGTATACCGTAAGTTTGAAAGGTTCAAGTGCTGAATGAGGGTTGCTTACTAATTTTCTTAATTTTTTAGGCATTTTCGCGGTTGATTTTAATTCTTCGTGCTCTACACGTCAACACAGAACGTACCAAGGTTATTTTGAAACCTGATAAAACAACAATTACCGAACCTCACCACATCTGGCCGACTCTTTCCGATGACGAATGGATCAAGGTCGAAGTTCAATTGAAAGACTTAATATTGGCCGATTACGGCAAAAAGAACAAGTAAGACTTCTTTTTATCTTTTTTGCCTTTTTATTATTTTAAATGAGGTTTACCAAATAATTAATATAACATCAAAAGTATTAATTTATACCGGTGGTGAATCGAATTTGCAGAAACAGGAAACTTAAAAATCAGCTTTGCGAAGCTGATTATATTGACACCCCCAACAAAGAAGGACGTAACTTACTTTTACCGATTTTTCAGAAGAGCAATTTGAAAGTTTGTAAAATTCTAGAAATATTATTTAAGCAGGAAAAAATATTATAAATAGGTGGGAGTATCTTTTAAATTGTTGTTAGCTTTATTTTTTCTATTTTTATCCATTTGTTTTTTCTCCTGATGCTGAAATGCTCATCACTAAAATTGGATGTAACTTTTGAGTTACGCTCATCTTCGTTGGGAGTATCGATATATATTTAAGTTTTCCGTTGAAATTAAAGGATGTAGTCCTTGTTAAAATTTTTTCATTTGGGGAGATATTAATCAAACATTAAAAATTTTACATTGAAAATTCTATGGGAAGCGTGAATCGATTTAACACCCTGTATATTGCAAACATATTGTGGGATTGTGCTTAATTTAAAATTTTTGTTTAGTGTCAACGTGGCATCTTTAACACAGTCGGAAATCCGTGACATCATTTTGGGTATGGAAATCAGCGCACCTTCGGCTCAAAGGCAACAAATCGCCGAAATTGAAAAACAAACGAAAGAGCAATCACAAATTTCTGCAACCACGACGCGAACTGTTAACAAGCACGGTGACGAAATTATCACGAGCACTACGAGTAATTACGAAACACAAACGTTCAGTTCAAAAACAGAATGGCGGGTGCGTGCAATTTCTGCAACGAATTTACACTTGCGAACCAATCACATTTACGTCAGTTCTGACGACATCAAAGAAACCGGTTACACGTACATCTTGCCCAAGAACGTGCTCAAAAAATTCGTCACCATTTCGGATTTGCGCGCTCAAATTTGCGCTATTTGTATGGTGTGAGTCCACCAGATAATCCACAAGTTAAAGAAATTAGATGTTTGGTTTTGGTTCCGCAATGGGGCACCCATCAAACAGTCCACATTGCAAACTCACCTCCCAACCACCCCTTCCTAAAGGATATGGAACCATTAGGCTGGATTCACACCCAACCCAACGAATTACCCCAATTATCACCCCAAGATATTTCACAACACGCACGTATAATGTCTGACAATCCCACTTGGGACGGTGAAAAAACTATTATCATTACCTGTTCATTCACTCCCGGTTCCTGTTCACTTACAGCTTACAAGTTAACACCTTCTGGTTTCGAATGGGGCCGTCAAAATACAGATAAAGGAAACAATCCAAAAGGTTATTTGCCCAGTCACTACGAAAAGGTACAAATGTTGTTGGCCGACCGATTTTTGGGATTCTTCATGGTTCCCGCGCAGGGTAGCTGGAATTACAACTTTATGGGCGTTAGGCACGAACCTAGCATGAAGTACGAGTTACACGTTGCTAATCCTAAAGAGTTTTATCACGAAGTGCACAGACCCGCTCATTTTCTCAATTTTTCGTCCCTAGAAGACGGCGATGGAGTCGGTGCAGATAGGGAAGATTCCTGTGCTTAATTTGTATTTTTTAAGTCTAATAGTTGTAGGTTATAATTATGTTAATAAAAAGTTATTTTTAATATTTGAAGGTTTCCTTCTTCACCAAATGTATGTACGAACAAAAAATACATAATGTGTGCTGTATTGTATTGTTTTGTATTTACTAAGAGAGATGGTGTATACTCGATAAGAGTCGAGTATATACTTAACTTGTAGGGAAGGGGGCGTGGTCAAAGGAAGGAGCAAAGAGACTTCTTGGGCGCCTTTGTATATTTTATTGTTGTCTTTGGAGGAAGCATCCGATGAAGTTATCTTCAAGGGAGTGGATTTAACAGTTGCGAAGGGGCGTGGTTTGATACTAAAAGGGTATGGGGACTTTTAGGCACTTTCGAATATGCTTCGATGTCTTTAGGGGAAGCGCTTGATTATAGTTATCTTCACATTTTGGGGTAGGTTGAACTTGGAAGAATGTACTTGTGAAATAATTTACCAAGGCGAGAATGGCGACCAGCAAACTTGCCATTATATTATGGAGAGATCTGATCGTTACCATGGCGACAAGCCTTTGAGTTCTGGCGGTGCTAATATTTTTAAAATAAATTAGACACCACATAATTTTGTTTACCTGAGTAAAACGAGCACGATTCGAACAGTCGAAAACACAAGCTTCGGGTTCGAATCTTGGCCGCTCTGGGAGAATTATCTGTGCCGTGGTTTGGATTGCACGTTAAAATGTAGGTCCTAAGGGTTTATCTTAAACATATGGGGTATTTCTGGGTGTATTTTCTGTAATTGGACGTGTCGCCTGTTGGAAATCAAATTATTGATTTTAATTAGGACTGCGCTTGGTGGAAAAATCGATCAACAAAATATCTGTTGTATTTTATTTTTGAATGTATAGAGGAAGTTTAGATTTCAAATCCTTGTAGGTAAATACTTATTAATTTAAAGTTCACGTATTAGGAAAATTGGATTGTTTACCCGTACGTGGGTGACATAGCGCGAGGGCCACCGATCCTTATTATTATAACTTGTGTGCTACGTGTGTGTGATAAAATTATTGATAAGATGATAAGTTCCTGATGTGAATGATTAATGTATTACAATTTCAAATTTGAAAAAAATAAGTTTGGCCAAATTTGTAGATCAGCGACCCCCATCAAACTTTCTTCTGCAAATATTTTGCAAGGGTCAGAGAACCTGGAATTGATTAAAATAATCGGTCATCAGAAGAAGTTTGAATTACAATGAGAAAGTGTCATTCTTATACCAAATCACCTACACGATAGGGGCGGGTAGTTTCGATGCGACAATAATTTTTGAAACTGGTTTACAGTTTGATGGGCAGATTGTTGCATTCCTGCAAGGTACTAATTTTTAGTAATACGGGGTTGCTTCAAAAAGTCTTCTGTCCAAAATTCAATATTTTAAAATTCTACTGTGGAGTAGTTTTTCGGGATATTGGACAGGGATCGGTAAAACACGAATGTTTTAGAAAATTCTATATCTCGAAACAAAAGCTGCCGTTTGAGAAAATCAATGGATTGGATACTTTCGGATGGCATCCTGTATAATAGGATCAGATATGCGAGATTAAAGATAAATTCAGAAAAATCTAACAATGCTGACCATACCCCGACGATTAATGACTGGCGAAAAATATTTTTTGCCCCACAAGAGCGCACAATGACAGAAACAACAGTTTTGGAATAAATTTTAAGAAATCACCAAAAACTGTTATTAACAAAAAAGTCAACTTTTATAATGGAAAATTTTATAATATGTAATCGCAATACCATAAGCAACGGTTAATTCAAAATTTATTGCACGTTCATATAAAATGTGGCCAGGAATGGATGAGTGCTCATCGCCTTTCTTCAGTAAATGTCCTCCGCGACATGACGACGGAGAGATGACACGATTTGCGGTTTTGTATTCCTGTATATCGAGTTCTGGGGCATTGAGCTTCAATAAACCTCTTAACATGTTATTGGCCGAAGATAAACACAAAAAAATCAGCAACCACCGCACGCATATAAAACTTGGCGATGCCGCTATTTTTCGACATTCAAATTAGCACTCCCTTTAAGAAACCAAAATAGAATTTTGTCATCATCAGGTGCAACTTTAATTAAATAATTATTTAAATTAGGTAAGTAATCCAATTAAGTATGTAAATTGCGGAAATTAGAAATTTTAATTAATTAAGGAACAGTTAATTAGCATTCGGTGCGATTTATTTTCAAAAATTTCTTGTTATTGACAATATTAACATTGCGGGAGGTTAATTTGAGTTTTTGATTTTCAGTTGCAAGAGGGAAAATGAAGGCAATTTTAGTGTCCCTCTGGACGATTTTAATAGCCGTACAATGTGGTGGTAAGTAATTCAATAAATTATTTAAAATAATAATAAGAATATGGTTTGTCATTTTACTCGAAATTGTATAAGAAAGGGGGAGGTTAGTTCGAATAAAACATTTGATTACATTTTCAGAAGCAACTCCTGCTCGCGTGGTTTGCTATTTTAGCAACTGGGCAATCTACAGACCCGGAATAGGTCGCTACGGAATCGAAGACGTTCCCGTGAGTTTGTGCACCCATTTAGTTTACTCTTTCATCGGGGTGAACGATAAATCCTGGAGCGTTCTGGTCATCGATCCAGAGGTAAGCACGTCTACGCTGTTTTAGTAAAATCTAAATTGAGAAATTTCAGTTGGATATCAATAAAAGCGGTTTTAAAAATTTCACTTCCTTAAAAGCAAAATACCCGGATGTGAAGTATCAAATCGCCGTTGGAGGTTGGGCGGAGGGCGGTGAAAAGTATTCCGAAATGGTTGCAGTCAAATCTAGACGAGATTCCTTTATCGGAAGCGTAGTTGGTAAGACCTTTGGTGAGAGTTAACCAAAATTCTAATTTCTTCTTAGATTTTATGAATAAGTACGATTTTGACGGATTCGATCTGGATTGGGAATATCCAGGAGCGGCCGATCGTGGAGGAAAATTCTCTGATAAAGACAAATTTTTGTATTTTGTGGAGGAACTGAGACGATCGTTTGATGCTGTTGGAAAGGGTTGGGAAATAACCATGGCGGTCCCCATCGCTAACTTTCGTCTTCAAGAGGGATACCACGTACCAGAACTTTGCGAGTAAGTACCAAGAAAGAGTAAGTAGGAGAAAGGGTCAATCGAAGTCTTATTTTAGACTGTTGGATGCAATTCACGTGATGTCGTACGATTTGAGAGGAAATTGGGCTGGATTTGCCGACACCCACAGCGCACTCTACAGCAGACCACACGACCAATGGGCGTATGAGAAACTAAACGTCGTAAGTGGTTTGACGAGACGAAGATGAGACGGTTACTTATTGATTTATTTCTAGAATGACGGTTTGAAATTGTGGGTTAATTATGGTTGCTCTCCAAAGAAGTTGGTGGTGGGAATTCCGTTTTATGGAAGAACGTTTACTTTGGGCAACAGCAACAACAATTACGACCTGGGTACATTCATCAACAAAGAAGCTGGCGGTGGTGATCCAGGTCCATACACCAACGCAACTGGATTTTTAGCCTATTACGAAGTAAATCCCACCTTGATACCTTTTCTTTGATTGTTCAATTTTATTATTTTTAGATTTGCACCGAAATTATGAACAAAGAGTCAGGTTGGACCAAGAAATGGGACGACCATGGAAAAGTTCCATACGCTTACAAGGGAAACCAATGGGTCGGATATGAAGATCCCGAAAGCGTGCAAATTAAAATGGATTACATTAAATCGCAAGGGTATGGTGGGGCCATGACATGGGCAATCGATATGGACGATTTTCACGGGTTATGCGGACCAAAGAACGCCTTGATAACAATCTTGGATTCAAACATGAAAGGTTATTCCGTTCCGGAGTCGAACATCGCAACCACCAAGCGGGTATGTACGGATCCAAATGGGAAAATTGTTATTGTTATTATGATTTTCTAGCCTGAGTGGGCAAAACCTCCTAGCACCCCATCCGAAAGTGGAGAGATGAAACCTTCCACACCTTCTACACCTTCAGAACAATGGACTCTAAGTTCTACTACCACCGAAAAAGTTACCACAAGTAAACCGCAAATGTCCACGCAAGGTTCCACGAGCACAACAGAAGCCAGTCCACAGGAAGACGACGATAATTCAATCGACGATTCCGTTAATTGTAAAGACAAAGACTTCTTGGGACACAAGGAGTGCCACAAGGTAAGTTTTGGTAAAACTTCCGTATTTTAGTTAATTCTGTTTCTTTTTTAGTACTATCGCTGCGTGCATGGTAAACCAATCGAATTTACTTGTCGGGAAGGAACTGCGTTCAACACCCAGAGTTTCATTTGCGATTGGCCTGCAAATGCCGACAGGACCGAGTGTCAGGCCGTGTGATATTTTAGTTTAAGGTAAAAAATAATATAATAATTTATATTAAAGAAATAGGTAGACAAATAAAATTTTTCAAAATGTGTGTAGTTTAAAATTATTGTGGGAAGATTTTCTCCTTCTTAACTTAGGAGTAGGTTCTGTAATATCTGACAGCAACCTCGGGGAATTTCCGAAGCCACTGCTAGTACTGTAAGCAAATTATTTGTTTTACTTCTGAAGTCGCTTGCCAGGCTGGCTTATATCGTATTTTATATTGTTAATGATGGCAATTCATTAAGATTTTGAATTTAAATAATTTTGATGATTATGACTGTTGTAACCCACTTAAATTTTTTTATCAGACTAATTAGAGTGTATTAATAGTCTCATTATGCGTTATCGATTCATTTAAATATAAAAAGTGGATTTTACTGATTTAATCTCGAGTTCAAATCACTTGAATATTTTTTATATCGCAACTATCCAATTTTAATCTGCGTGTGTCTGTCAATTGATAACAAAGTCACTACTGACAGTCCGAGTTAGTGACAAAAAATTTACTTACATCAATTATGCAATAAATTAAGGTTATGGGCTCAGATTATTTTAAGTGTTAAACCGAAAACCGAAAATACATCAAATAATTAAAGCTTGTTACATAAAAATAACTATAATCATAAAATAAATAAAATTACAACAATTATTTTAAATTCCTAACTATTTCCGTGTCCTTTCTGTAAGCGATGCAAGGTGTAATATATTCCTTTTTGCTTTAATAATTCTGGATGGGTTCCCATTTCGGCTACAACTCCTTGGTTGACCACGCAAATAACATCGGCATCCTGAATTGTGGTTAAACGATGAGCAATGGTTATACAGGTTCTTCCCGTCTTTGCCACGTCTAAAGCGTCTTGTACCACCTAAAACATCGACATTAACACGAGAAAAGAGGTGAAAATGCATCATCAAACCTTTTCGCTCTCGGTATCCAAAGCCGAGGTCGCTTCGTCCAACATCAACACTTTTGGATTTCTAACCAAGGCACGGGCTATGGCGATTCTTTGTTTTTGACCTCCGGACAGTTGGGTTCCACGTTCACCCAATCTCGTGTTGTAACCCTATCAAAATATATTTCAACTTGAGTTTTTCCAAAAACAAACATACCAAAGGAAGCGACGAAATGAAATTGTGAATGTTGGCTTTCTTGGCCGCTTCGATAATTTCAATTTCTTCCACCTTACGGTCGTTGCGACCGTACGCGATATTTTCCCCGATGGTTTTGTCAAACAAATTTGGTTCTTGGGAAACCACTCCAATCTGGGAGCGCAAAGTGGCCAATTTGATTCCCTTAATGTTTTCGCCTTCGACACTAACGTCGACCTCTAGGGGATCGTAATATCGTTCCAGGAGTTGAAGGACCGTGGATTTTCCGCAACCGCTCGGTCCCACCAAAGCCACCGTCTGTCCTTCGAATATGGAAAGATTGAAGCCTTTCAAAACGCGAATAGTCGGTCTGGTAGGATACGAGAAAAGACATCTTTGTATGTAATGTTACTGTTGGCCTGTAAATTACAAAATTATTGCAATTCCTCGCGAAGAGTGACGACGATCGACTTACCCATTCCTTGGAAATAGAATTCGCGTGGTCTTTGATCGTGGGGGTTCGGTTTAACAGTTGGAATATTTTTTCGGCCGCATCTAAACCTTTACGAAGGTTAGGCGCAAATGCCAAAGCGCTCGCAATCGAAACGGTTCCCATTATCAACGCCTGGGACACTCTGGAAATAAATCATGTAGTACCAATACTCTTGGAAACACAGCAGTACTTACTTGTATACTTTCTCGAAACTCATACCCTCGTTCTTTATTAAATAACCTCCGTAGTACATGCAGTTCGCGAATGCGAAAAACATTATACTACGAGCAATCCCAATTACGAGGGCCCTGACGTGAGTATTTCTTTTGGATGTATTATGGATGGGTAGCAATTCCGCCACGTAATTTTGGTAAAATGTATTTTCGCATCCCAACGAAGCGACGGTTCTTATATTTCCAACCGCTTCAACTGCAATCTTAAAAGAATCGTTAATTCAAGAGATTTTTAATTCGAATTTTACACGCTACCTTTGTTGATTTTTCTAACGACTTTTGCTGACCGTCATTTTCCACATGCACGAGACGATGTTCGAAAAAGATGGCGGCCAAAATAATCGGTGTGTACGCAAGTGCGACCAATGCAAGTCTCCATTCGTAGTACATAGACAAACTGATCGAAATGACAAGGGTCGACAATGCTTGCAATATCGTTCCAATTCTTTGCCCCGTTGCCTAAAATTGAAAGTAGCAACTCTTCATCACACCCTGAATTATATCCTTACCCCTTGAACGCTGGCAGCTTCGTTGGACAGTTTTGCGCATAAGGAACCAACTGCGTTTTCTTTCCTATCAAACCAACCAATTTCTTGAGTCAGCATGGAAACAAACATTAAATTGCGCAATCGCATTGTCAGTTTTTCTCCGGCAATACCAAACATGTAAATCTAAAAGAAAAGCATTTGACGATTTCGGAAAATATTAAACCACAATCCTGTCTAACCTGCAAAAAGGTGGCAGTCCCTGTGATGAGTCCAGCTATTACAAAAACAAGAGAGTACTTGTTTGTTTTACTTAAAATGTTTTCTTCGGTATCGTCACTTCCTAGAACCTGAAAGAAGCGGAGTTATAGTTAAATTTCTTCTTTTTCTACTTTCGGCTAGGGATAACCCTGTATACCCAGATTTGTTTCAGTAGCATCGGTGCGGCATTGCAAAGTGAGCTCTACCCGGATATGAACCGGGCCTTACCAACACCCAGGCCAATGACCGTCTCGTTAAATTTGAAAAATAAAAAAACTTACAGCAATAATTTCCCCGAAGAAAACGGCAAATGCAGGCATGGCGCCCCCCATAATTATTGACGTGAGGCATCCAATCACGATGTTCCACCATTCGGGACCATTCACTTTCATGATCGCCCATAACGACGTAGACGAGGTATCATGGGCTTCGATTAAGTAGTCGGTCTAAAATTACAAATTTTAATCATCATTCCGCTTAGTTCTCCATCTTACCTCTTCAATGACGTCTTCCACGAGCGACATTTTTTTATCTTCAATCATTTTAACTTCGTCGTTTTGGTCTTCGTCTAAAATGTCGTAAATGTCAGAAATTTTTAACTCGAATTTTACACGCGCGACTTACCATTATCTTCCGATTCGTTTGGAGAAGTTTGGGTTTTGACCAAATTGTAATACGTTCCTTGTTTAGCCATCAGCATTTTGTGCGTTCCTTCTTCCACCACCTTTCCTGCAGAAAACACCACGATTCTATCGGCGTTACGAACTGTTGATAAACGATGAGCGACTATAACCGTCGTGCATCCTTTACTGGCCTAAAATTTGTTGAAGAAAAATAAGATACAAAACGTAAAAAAAGAATTATAAATTTTCTTACGTTATCAAGTGCTGCTTGTACTTTGGCCTCGCTGTTAGTGTCAAGTGCCGACGTAGCTTCGTCCAATAAAAGTATGGAAGGTTCGCGAACAAGAGCTCGAGCAATCGCGATTCTCTGCTTCTGACCCCCAGATAATTGTGCGCCTCTTTCTCCAACCAAAGTGTCGTAGCCTTGTGGTAGAGACGACACAAAAATATGAGCGTTGGCTCGTTGGGCTGCTCTTTCGATATCTTCTTGCGTGGCATTCAAATTTCCGTATCTAATATTTTCGGCAATGGTAGTTCCAAACAGAATCGGCTCTTGGCCGACCACTCCAATGTTGCTTCTCAACCAAGTCAAATCTAAATCGCTGTATTTTTCGTCGTCCAAATAAATTTCCCCCGACTTTGGATCGTAAAATCTTTGCAAAAGTTGAATGATCGTAGATTTTCCACATCCGGAACTCCCGACCAATGCGATTGTTTCGCCAGATTTGATGGTCAAGTTGACTCCTTGCAAAACTTTAACATCCGGTCTGGAGGGATAATCAAAGACGATGTCCTTCAAAACGATATTGCCTTTCACTTGATCGAGTTTTTTTCCGTTGTTTTTTGAGGTGTTAATCACGGGAACGTTGTCGATCACTGAAAAAATCTTTGCGGCCGCTCCTTTCGCTATCCCGAACACTTCGATATAGGAAGATGACATTCCAAAATTCATGCTACCTTGCATCACGCTGAAGAATACCTAAAAATTACTGGTTTAGAGGTTAAGTTTGTTGATGATAGGGTAAGTTACAGTGATCATAGTTCCGGCGTCATAAGTTGGATTTTTCTTGTCACGATCTTCCATGACCAATTGAACACCATACCAAAATGCAAGAGCGTAGCTTGCGTAAATGAAAAACCAAAGCAGACCAAACCCAAATCCAGCCAAAAAACCTCGTTTGATGTTGTTATTTCTTGCAAAAAGCAACTTCTCGCCGTAACGCTCAATTTCTTTGTGCTGACCTCCAAACGCAACGACCGTCCGAATAGCACTAAACACTTCTTCCGCGATCGCGCCAGCTGCTCCATAAGCATCCATTTCTTTTTTTGCTACTCTGCTGGTTATCTGCAAACCGAATTTTGAAAAAAAAATCCAAAAAATTATGAACCGATGACTTACAAATGCAATTACTCCCATTGCAATCATGGAAATGGGCAAGGAAGTAAGACAAATAAGAGCCAACTTCCAGCCCTTGACCAATGCCAAAATTATGCTCGCGAGGAAGGCGACTTGGAAGTGAAGAAACATGGCCACTTTTTCTCCCATGCCGTCTTGCAATTTTATCATATCTCTGAAAGTAACTTTTGGTTTCTAAAGGAACATTGATTACAATTTTCTACTTACTCGGACATTCGGCTGGCGTAATCGCCGGTTTGGTTGACGTCGTACCAAGAAATGTCTTGGTTCAGAGCGCTGGAAAAGTACAACTTACGAATTTGGAAGATCTGAAAATAAAAATATGGAATATTGGAAGTATTTTGGATTTATGGAATTAAAACCTGTCTGATCGAACTGTAGTTGAAAAGTACCGTGCTGAGGTAACTCAAAACCAGCATGGCTGCTCCAATTGCACTGTTGTAAATCGCAAATTTGGTAATGCCGTTCATGAACTCTGATTCCTTCTCGTCTAGGTTTAGGGCGTACTTTATTATATCTTGTGTCAGATTTCCAAAAACTAATATACTAAGCGGTTGGCAAACTCCCGTTCCTATGGCACATAGGCATCCGAGGAAAAGTAAAAGTTTGTCTTGACTGTGCGAATATCGGTACTGGAAAATTAAAACAAATTTAGAGAATGGGGCGGTTGCACTAAGTAGCTGGTATTGGCTAGCTACCGGCCATTTAGTTATTATTTTTGTTTTCAGAAAAATTTAAGAAATGTTCTTACGATTTGAATAAATGGAACGGATTTGACTTCATTTTTTTCTTTGACTGCGTTTTCTTCCGCTGCTTTCCTGCAAAAGAGTGTAACGATAGTTTTGGATTTATTTTTGGTTTTACGTAATGATTTACAAATCGAGATTATATTATACAAGCGATAGTAATCGCGATAACTTCAAAAACCCATTAATAAAACGCATTAGTGTAGGTATTGCGTTATATTTTCAAATTACAATTATTATAAAAAAAAGTTTTCGAAACTTACCCTTTGCCGCTGTACATATTTTGACTGGCTAAAGAAACCTGACTGGTTATGGAAACCTTCCTGTCCATTTAGACCTAAGATGAATAAAGGTCAGTCTCAGGTTTGAAACCTCGCAGTGAAGAAGTTTATTTTTTATAACTTACACTGTTTCTTCATAAATTAACCAAACTGAAGCAACAGGTTGACTTGTGCAATACGAGCAACAAGTTATCTTATGAAACTAAATTATCTAGTATAACTGATTAATAAGCACGCAACTGTTTTGTCTTAAGTGGCCGTACTCGAAATTCCAAAATGATAACTCAAAACAAACTGAGGAACACTCGAAAAACACGAAAACAAAAATTGAAACGCAACTTTTCGTCTCACTTTTCTTGGACCCTCAAACTTCTTGCTATCATTGATTGATTAGTAAAGAAGTTTGCATTCTCTATTTATTACAAAAAAATAGATAAAAGTGATAACGATTTATTTTACAAGCATGCGTACTCCAGCCATAACCGGATCAATTTTTTTCGTTAGAAAAAATAACGCTCACTTACGTGTCCTTTGATTGAACAACTTGTGAATCCATCTTAAACAGCTGATTGATTTCAAAATTTTGAAATTCAAATGAATTGAAGAGACTAGAAAGAAATATGGGTTTTTCGCTTTGCTTGGATTGATAGAATTTTTTTTTGGAATTTGAATTTCTTCCCTTAATCAGCTATTGATTTCTTGAGAGTTAGCCGAAAGAAGAGATCTGAAGAACGAAAAACAACCATTCATATTCTTGTTAATTTTTATCTATAGGTTAACCGAAATGACAACGAAAAAAGTTTTGTAAATGTTTTTATAGATTGATTAATCGGTGATTACTGTAATAAATTATAGAAATCATAAATTTTTGGCCAAATGACTTTCTTCCCTGTCGGAAATTTATTGGTTTTTCGGCAAACATAGTATAAAGCATTTATATCTTTTCCCTTTTCCATTTTTCCCTTTTCTTCTTTTTTTAATTTTTCTGCCATTGGTTACCTGTTGTATTACTTTATGACATCAAATGCCATCTAATCTGGCTCCAAATCTACCTAATTTTATATTTAATTAAAGGCCTTTGTGTCAGTCATCTTGGTTTTTTTACAAATTGTGCTGTAGCAACTCGCTTTTGTTAAAAAAATTCTAAGTTAGTAACTACTTAACTAAAACAATTGAATTATTAAACCTAAAAACAATTAAATTATTTATTAAACCAGAAATTATTGAATTATTGAGCAAAACAATTGCATTTATGGATAATACAGTTTCACTGTTGTGAAAAACAGTTGCATTATTGAACAAAACAATTGAATTATGAAACCCAAAAACAATTAAATTATTTATTAAACCAAGAATTATTGAATTATTGAGCAAAACATTTGCATTTATGGATAAAACAGTTTCATTGTTGCGAAAAACAGTTACCCATAAACAATTGAATAATTAAACCAAGAAACAAATAAATTATTTAGTAGGCAAAAAAGTTTTGAGTAAAACAATTGCATTTATGAATAAAACTGTTTTATTGTTGTAAAAAACAGTTGCATTATTAACTAAAACAATTGAGTTATTATACCCAAAAACAATTAAATTATGTATTAAACCAAAAATTATTGAATTATTGAGCAAAACAGTTGCATTTATGGATAAATCAGTTGCATTATTAAACAAAATAATTGAATTACTAAACCCAAAAACAATTAAATTATTTATTAAACCAAAAATTATTGAATTATTGGGCAAAACATTTGCATTTATGGATAAAACAGTTTTATTGTTGCGAAAAAAAGTTACCCATAAACAATTGAATAATTAAACCAAGAAACAAATAAATTATTTAGTAAGCAAAAAAGTATTGAGTAAAACAATTGCATTTATGGATAAAACTGTTTTATTGTTGTAAAAAACAGTTGCATTTTTAACCAAAACAATTGAATTATTAAACCAGAAACAATTTAATTATATATTAAATCAAAAATTATTGAACTATTAAGCAAAACATTTTCATTTATGGAAAAAACTGTTTTACTGTTGTGAAAAACAGTTAACCATAAATAATTGCATTATTAAACCCAAAAACAATTAAATTATTTAGTACGCAAAAAAGTATTGAGTAAAACAATTGCATTTATGAATAAAAAAGTTTCAATTTTGTGAAAAACAGTGGCATTATTAACCAAAACAATTATTGAATTATTAAACCAAAAACAATTAAATTATTTATTAAACAAAGGATTATTGAGCAAAACAATTGCATTTATGGATAAAACAGTTTCATTGCTGTGAAAAACAGTTAACCATAAACAATTGAATTATTAAACCCAAAACAATTAAATTATTTAGTAGAAAAAATTATTGAGCAAGACAATTGCATTTATGGATAAAACAGTTTCATTTTTGTGAAAAACAGTTGCATTATTAACCAAAACAATTGAATTATTAAACCCAAAACAATTAAATTATTTATTAAACCAGGATTATTGAGCAAAACAATTGCATTTATGGATAAAACAGTTTCATTGTTGCGAAAAACAGCAGTTAACCATAATCAATTAAATTATTAAACCCAAAAATAATTAAATTATTTATAAAACAAAGGATTATTGAGCAAAATAATTGCATTTATGGATAAACAGTTTCATTTTGTGAAAAACAGTTGCATTATTTACCAAAACAATTATTGAATTTTTTAAACCCAAAAACAATTAAATTATTTATTAAACAAAAGATTATTGAGTAAAATAATTGTATTTATGGATAAAACAGTTTCATTGCTGTGAAAACAGCAGTTAACCATAAACAATTGAATTATTAAACCCAAAAATAATTAATTAAGAGACGGTCACTGGCCTAGTAGTTAAAGCGATCCACTACTAATGCTAAGGCACCTAGTTCGAACCCGGGAGGAGTCTACAAAGGAAAGTTTTCTTTCTGACTCTTTCTATCTATGACCGTCTCCATGCTTTGGAAGGCATGTAAAGCCAGTGGTCCTCTATGTTAATGAATTGCCATCATTAACAACAATATAGGGTAACAGGCACATCTGAAGCCAGTCTAGCAAACTACTTCAGATGTAAAACAAATAATATGCTCACAGAACCAGCAGTAGCTTCGGATCTTTGTCGATGTTACTGTTGGATATTACAGACCTAGTCCTAATTTAAGAAGAAGAAGAAGAAGAAGAAAAAATAATTAAATTATTTATAAAACGAAGGATTATTGAGCAAGACAATTGCATTTATGGATAAAACAGTTTTATTTTGTGAAAAACAGTTGCATTATTAACCAAAACAATTGAATTATTAAACCCAAAAACAATTAAATTATTTATTAAACGAAGGATTATTGAGCAAAACAATTGCATTTATGGATAAAACAGTTTCAATGCTGTGAAAAACAGTTAACCATACGCATTTGATTTATTAAACTCAAAAACAAATAAATTATTTAGTAGGCAAAATATTACTGAGCAAGACAATTGCATTTATGGATAAAACAGTTTCATTTTTGTGAAAAACAGTTGCATTGTTAATTAAAAACAATTAAATTATTGTTTATAGGATGGGAACAGAAAATGTACAAATACCAACCCAGAGGCAAAAGAAATTTGGGCCTATCCAGAAAAAGATGGGAAGATCAAGAGTGACGCAATAGACAAATGTCTAAAGCATGAAGATGATGACAATAATGATAAATTCAAAAATTAATGGAATATTGAGCAAAACAATTGAATTTATGGCTTAAACACTTTCATTGTTGTAAAAACCAGTTGCATTATTAACCAAAACAATTATTGAATTATTGAGCAAAACATTTGCATTTATGGATAAAACAGTTTCATTGCTGTGAAAAACAGTAAACTATTAACAATTGAATTATTAAACCAAAAACAATTAAATTATTTAGTAGGCAAAAAATTATTGAGCAAGACAATAGCATTTATGAATAAAACAGTTTCATTGTTGTGAAAAACAGTAGTTACATTATTAAATATCAAAAAAATTAAAATTTCTTGAATAAATTTTGTCATTGTTTATTATCACGAGCAATAGAAATTAAAACTGCGAAAAGCTGATTTTACCGAAATAATCCAGTATCTCGAGTAACGTTGAGAGGCTCGCGAATAACCTAATCAATTTTCTTACGTAGGCAACAGGTTAAACAAGCTATTTTTGGAAACTATAACAAAATTAGGTCGCTTATGTGTACCAAAATCGAAACTTCGTTTACTTCCGACATCGGTTTAAATATTAATGTACACCAAGGTCAATAGAAGTCGGAAATCCAATATTTCAAAAAGCAAAAACATTTAGAATTAAAAAAAATGGCTTTTGCAAACCTTTAGCTTTCGTCCCTCACATGGTCCAATTTTAGACTTATCTCCTGTATTTGACGCTGCACCTTCGATTAGAAATCTCGTAGCAACTGAAAATACCTGGGGTGGTGGTAGGAACTGATTAAAAAAACTTCGTTGTATAGCATGCAGGTGGGATTAGTAGGGTGAAAATTAAACTGAGGTAGAAAATTTTTATATTTCAAAACTTATCGTACAAAAGTAAAATTATTTAAGTACTTTCGGTCCTTTATGCGATCGATGGAGAGTATGGTAAATCCCTTTTTGCTGTAACAGTTCAGAGTGGGTTCCCATTTCAGCTATTTGGCCTTGGTTTATAACGCAGATGACGTCAGCATCTTGAATGGTGGTCAAACGATGAGCAATGGTTATGCAAGTCCTTCCTTCCTTGGCCGCATCCAACGCGTCTTGGACCACCTGCAAAAGTCCATTTCAACAAGAGAATACAAAAAAAGGGTTCAAACCTTTTCGCTTTCAGAATCCAAAGCTGAAGTAGCTTCGTCCAACATCAAAACCTTTGGATTTCTAACTAAGGCACGAGCGATAGCGATTCTTTGCTTTTGACCACCCGACAGTTGGGTTCCACGTTCACCCAACCTTGTATTGTAACCCTTAAACAGAAACTTTTAAACCCAAAAGTTGAAATGTAATCGGTTTTTTTACCAAAGGAAGCGATGAAATGAAAGTGTGAATGTTGGCCATTTTGGCAGCCTCGATAACCTCGCTCTCTTTAACTTTACGGTCGTTTTGACCGTAAGCGATGTTTTCCAAAATGGTTTTGTCGAACAGATTGGGTTCTTGAGAAACGACAGCCATTTGGGACCGCAGAGTGGATAACTTCATCCGTTTAATGTCGCTTCCCTCGACACTTATCTGTCCTTCGTGGGGATCATAGTAGCGTTCCAGGAGTTGCAAAACCGTCGATTTACCACAACCGCTAGGTCCAACCAAAGCGACCGTCTGTCCTTCCATTATGAAAAGATTGAATTCTTTCAAAACGGGTACAGTTAGCCTGGTGGGATACGAAAACTGATGTCGTTATACGAAATGTTGCTTTTGGACTGAAAAAATTAGAAAAAAGTTTAAAAGTTTTCGAAAAAGAAACAAGTTGGTTGTATTTACCCATTCCGTTGTGCTCGAATTTGGTTGGTCCGTGATCAAAGGAGTTCGTTGCAAAATTTTGAAAATATTGGAAGCTGCAGTCAATCCTCTCCGTAAATTTGGACTAAACGCCAAAGCACTGCCAATGGATTCCGTTCCCATGATCAGTGCTTGAGAGACTCTAAAAGAAGTTTATACATCCACTGCATTGTCATTCATAATAGAACTTACTTATAGACCTTGTCGTACGACATTCCTTGGGTTTTGATTAAAACTCCCCCGTAGTACATGCAATTAGCAAATGCGAAGAACATGATACTGCGAGCCAAACCAACGACAAAGGATCTTGCGTGAGTGTTCTTTTTAGAGGCTTTATAAATTGGGAAGAGTTCCTCCACATAAAGTTGATAAAAATTCTTTTCGCATCCCAAAGATGCGACTGTTCTTATATTACTCACCGTCTCCACCGCAATCTTTGTGGATTTTTCCACAGCTCTCTGCTGACCATCGCTTTCGACATACATGAGTCGATATTCAAAAAAAATTGCGCCCATTATAAATGGCGTGTAAATGAGCGCGACCAGAGCTAGCTTCCATTCGTAGTACATGGATATAGAAATTGCAATGACCAAAGTCGATAGCGATTGTAAAATCGTTCCGATTCGTTGTCCTGTTGCCTAAAATCAGAAGATATGTTTTGGTGTAATTTTACTAGGTTTCTCCCATACTCCTTGAACGCTTGCAGCTTCGGTGGAGAGCTTTGCACATATGGAACCAACCGCATTTTCTTTTCTATCAAACCATCCAATTTCTTGCTGCAACACGGAGGAGAACATCAAATGGCGTAAACGCATCGTCAGTTTTTCCCCCGCTATTCCAAACATAAACATCTAAAGATGACAAAATTTACCCATAAATCCTCAAAATACCAAACTTACTTCTAGAAATGTAGCCAATCCTGTGATAAATCCAGCGAGGACGAACAAAGAAGCGTAGGTGTTTGTTTTGCTCAAGATTACTTCTGCCGGTTCTGGACTTCCAATCACCTGAAGAAAAAACGGTTAAACGGTATTTTAGAGAGCTCATCAGTAACTTACGCCGATAATTTCGCCGAAAAAATAGCAAACGCTGGCATAGCAGCGCCCGTGACTAACGAAGAACAACATCCAATTGCAATAATCCACCATTCGGGTGAATTCACCTTCATGATAGACCATAACGACATGGACGATGTCTTAGTTGGATCTTCAATTTCCTCCTAAAATTTTAAAGTTTTAAAATGAACTATAACAGATTTATTGTAGCGTGCTGCGCGTTAGATTCATTTTACGCGTCCTGTACATACAATTTTTAAATCTGCACCGAACTTTTTCGTTTAATTTTACCTCTTCAATAAAATCTTCCACTAACGACATCTTCCTGCTTTCAATCGTTTTGACTTCGTCGTGTCGATCTTGATCTTGAAAATTCAAAATTAAATGAACATCGACTAAAACCAGCTGTTCTTACCAAAATCTTCCAGCGAGTCCCCGGACGCTTGGGTTTTAACCAAATTAAAGTACACACCTTGTTTTAGCATTAAAGCTCGGTGGGTTCCTTCTTCCACAACTTTTCCTTCTGAGAGAACCACAATTTTGTTGGCGTTACGTATGGTGGACAGCCGATGGGCCACTATAATGGTAGTGCAATCTTTGCTAGCCTAAAAACTGGTAGAAGAATAAATGAAGAAGGAGAAAACCATCCTCACATCATCAATCGACGCCTGTACTTTTGCTTCGCTGTTGGTATCAAGTGCCGATGTAGCTTCGTCCAATAGAAGTATAGAGGGTTCGCGAACGAGAGCCCTGGCAATTGCGATTCTTTGTTTTTGCCCACCAGATAACTGCGCTCCCCTTTCTCCGACCAAAGTGTCGTAGCCCTTCGGTAGCGACATAATAAAACTGTGCGCGTTCGCTCGTTCAGCTGCTATTTCAATTTCCTTTTGGGTTGCATTCAAGTTTCCGTACCTGATATTTTCGGAAATGGTAGTCGCAAACAGAACCGGTTCTTGGCCGACCACTCCAATATTGCTTCTCAGCCAAGTCAAGTCCAACTCATCAAACTTTTCGTCGTCCAAATAAATCTAAAACTTTTTTGTAAAAATTTTGCGCTGGGAGTACACTGGTTTGCTTACTTCTCCGGAATTTGGATCGTAGAACCTTTGCAACAGTTGAATGATGGTTGATTTTCCGCAACCTGAACTACCCACAAGAGCGACCGTCTCGCCTGCTTTGATGGTTAAGTCGATTCCTTGCAAGACCTAAAATTACATGCCGGTGAGGACAGAGCGAACTATAGCTCCCCTGCCGTTTAAATTAGCGTATGTTTCTCAAAAAGACAATAATATTTGTTGATGTTTTGAATGGCGAGAGGATTTTACGTCAAAACTCCGAAAACAAAAACATCGAAGTCAAAATGCCGAAAACAAAAACACCGACTTAGTCGTTATTGTTTTCGGCGTTTTTGTTTTCGTCGTGTCGTGTTTACGAACCTTAACGTCGGATCTCGATGGATAATCAAAGTGTACGTCTTTGAAAACCAAGTTTCCTTGTACTTCAAGAAGTTTCTTGCCTTTATTTTTGGAGGCGTTGATCACGGGAACGCTGTCGATCACGGAAAAAATTTTTGCTGCCGCTCCCTTGGCTATCGAGAACACTTCCATGTGCGAGGAAGAATGCCCAAAAATCGCGCTTCCTTCCATTACGCTGAAGAAGACCTGAAATTTATCTTGTGGAATTAAAAGTTTTAAGTCAAAACTATTGCTTTACGGTGATCATGGTGCCTGCATCGTAGGTCACATCATTTGGATTTTCTTTTTCTCGGTCTTCCAAGACCAATTTGACACCATACCAAAATGCTATCGCATAACTGCCGTACATAATAAACCACAGCAGCCCGTATCCAAGCCCGTTCATGAATGACCTCCTGATGTTGTTATTTCGAGCAAACACCAGCTTGCTCTTGTATCGCGCAATTTCTTTTTCTTGCCCTCCGAATGCCACAACCGTCTTAATCGCACTGAACACTTCCTCCGCGATTCCACCAGCTTCTCCATAAGCTTCCATTTCTTCCTTGGCTATTTTGCCTGTAAGCTGGAAGACGGATTAAATAGGAAAAATAGTTTTCTAAAAACCTTACGTAAGCAAGAAATCCCATCGCGATCAAGCTGACAGGAAGAGAAGTGAGACACACCAGGGCCAATTTCCAACCCATTACCAACGCCATTGTTAAGCTTGCCAAAAATGAAAAAAGGGAGTGTAAAAATAAGGCTACTTTGTCCCCCATTCCGTCTTGCAATTTGATGATGTCTCTAAAAATTGAAGTGAAAGGCAAAATATTTGGAAGAAAAATGTTTTACCAACTCAGACATACGGCTCGCGTAGTCGCCGGTTTGGTTGATGTCGTACCAAGCGATGTCTTGGTTCAGAGCGCTCTCGAAATACAGCTTTCTGATTTTGAAGATCTAAAAATGTGATTACAGTTTACTTTTTGCTCAAGTTGAAGGCCAACCTGTCTGATGCAAGTGTAATTGAAGAAGTATGTTCCGAAGTACGTCAAAACGAGCATTGCAATGCCAATTGCACAATTGTACGTCACAAATTTTGTGATGCTGTTCATGAATTCCTCCTCGTGCTCCTTTACATTGAGGGCATAAGTGATAATGTCTTGGGTTAGTTTTCCAAATACTAACATACTTAAAGGATGACATACTCCCGTTCCAGCTGTGCATAATACACCTAGGAACATGAGGAATTTGTCCGATCCTGTCGAGTATCGAAACTGCAATGTGATTATTAGAAAATTTGACTAGTCGAAGCACGATTCCATCCAATCAGAGTAAAGGTAGTACACTGAAATTGGCGTTATAGGGAATTTTTTGGAAAAAAAAGTCCACGATGGTATACAAACCTTTACTCATGGAGTAAAAAGCAGACTAAAGCTGTGTGGATTGCGGTGCTGAAGGCTCGAGGTTCAAATCGTGAAAAATAAAATTACAGTAATGCGAATTTAACAAATTTTTTTTATTATAACGCAAGATGCTTTACTCGATTGGACAGATAAGAAAGATAATTAGACAATTGTTCAAACCAGAAGCTTACTATTTGTAAGAAGGAAACATCTTTTACTTCATTTTTTTTGGCTTCGTTTTTTACCTTTTCGGTTTCTCTAAAATAATCATTAGCTTTTAAAACGACCACACACAACAAGGAGACATGAGCGTGTGTGGGTAACTTTATACACTGTAAATTTATAAAAAAATACCTTACCCATTATTTTTAGTTTCATTAAGCAAATTAGTTTCGGCCGATATATTATTCAACTCCATTTCGGGAACTAAAAAGTATAGTTTTTAATCACGATTTTTTTTACAAAAAATCTTATTAGCAAAACACTTGAAACTCCAATTTTGCAATAATTACATTTTAAGCAGTTTTATAGTTTTTAATCTTTTTTTTTAATTGGACGATACAAACATGCGTAACAGCACTCGGCCTTGAATCGGCGCCCGTATTATCAACACAAAGATAACATGTTTTTCGGTTTCCAAAATTTTTATGGGAGTAACATGGGAAGTTATCGAAGCGTTTAGCTGATTGCAAGTTTTAAAAAAACAAAAATTTGCGATTGCGAATTAACTTTCACAAAAATATGGAGCTTACCTCTTTGTTTTTAGAAAAATGCTACTCATCGGTGGAAAAAAAATAAAAATACGCTACTCTACGACTTTTCTATGACTGGTTTTGTTGTAACAAGATCGTCGACACCCGGTGTTCTGGCTTGTTGAGGAGCGGGAGTAGTAACGCAGCACGTGTAGTAAGAAGGCGTGCGGATTCGAGATATTTACATACATAGTACATCAAAATACGTTCAGATCCGGACTCATCAAATACTATATAATTTTTATATTGTGATAATGCGAATTTTAAACAAAAGCGAAAAGAACAAACGAGAGGGATTTGTTTTCAAGGAGGAAAATTGTCATCAACGTTAAAACTCCGAAAACAAAAATACATACTAGGTACCGAAAAACAAAAATAAAAAGGTCGAAAACAAAAACGTCGAAAACAAAAACACCGATTTAGTCGTTATTGTTTCGGTATTTTGACTTTGGCGTTTTTGTTTTCGGCATATTTGTTTTCGGTGTTTTTGGTTTTCAGTGTTTTTGTTTTCGGCGATTTTGTTTTCGGTGTTTTGACTTTGTTTTAACGAAGCTACTTTTACTGTTAAATCGAATTAAAATGATAAGATACACATGCCAAAAGATTCAAATTTTCTCACAAGCTTTTAGTGAAAACTAATCACTGTCGTCAGAACTTAATTTGTACTTAATTGCACACAGAAACAAAGTAAGAATTTGATATCGTAATCTAAATATAAATTAATAGTGATCTTGAAAAATTAATTCTTAAGTTTTAATCTTAGATCTTGATGTAATAATTGTATATCATTACATAACGCGGCACTTGATCATATTAATAGACGAAAATTATTGCTTAAAAAAATTAATTATACCATTGATTACTAACTTCAACAAGATTTGCAATATTTCGGTGCTAAATTGTGTTTCTTCACCTACTTTTGCGGTAAAAATAAGAACTATTCGTTTTCTTATATTTTTGTTATGTACAGGGTGGCCAATTTCATGGTTTCTTATGGAGAACTTGAAAAGTTTAAGAGATATGATTCTCGATCTCTCTTGTTTTGGGAAAACTCAATGGCGAAAACCGAAATTTTAACTAATTTTTTATTCTAAAATTAAAAGTGAATATTCAAACCAAAAATTTCAATTGTTTGACTGCAGGATTTTTGATGTTTGAAAAATTTAAAGTTGTAGATTGTTGGATATGGATTATTCACAGTTAAGACTACCTATGGAAATCGGCATAAATTATTCGATATAATTTTAAATGTAATGTTGGTTGCATAATTATTATTTTTAACATAATTATAACTACATTGAGAACGTCAACGAATGGATGATTTTCAGAAAGAGAGACAGGTTGAGGAGGATAGCGAGAGATAAATTTCCGGCAGACGGAAAAGTGTTGGGAGACCACGAAAAGTCTCTCCAAACGGTGAAGAAAACCTGACTACAGAAAAAAAAGAACATTTAAGTTACAAAACCACAAAGGACATTTACCAAGAGAGCTATTCAAATTGAAATGTTCACGATGTCTCTATCAAAGGGTGAAACAAGAAAAGGCAACCGCATCGTTAGCCATCCATTTTTCCCAGTCGAGCTCACTACGCCATCTTATAGAAAAGCTCCTACTAATGACTGAAGATTTTTGAAAATAGGAAGGTCGGAGCGTTATCTTGGAAAGGAAATTTTTTAATAAAAATATTACATTCCATGTCTACTTAGATAAGATTACACCAACGACTGTGTGGCGTAGTGATTACCACACCGAATTTCAAGATTTCATTTCATCGAGTGGTTTTCGTAGACTAAATCAATATTTTTGTTTCAAAATATAAGATTGTATAGAGCAATAAGCCAATTCATCACCATCTGACGTTAGTTTACTTTTCTTCTAAAAATACCATACAATTTGTTAATTGAAATGTGCAAATGACGAAAAGCAGAATACCCATTTAACGTTGCATTCTTAGAATATTTACTAAGGTGTGGTAATTCGTAAAGTCGATAAGATTTACAATATTATCGAAAGAGCGTCTTATCGCTCAGTATCGTCCGGCGATCGTTGGCGAATAAATTCATAGTGAAAATAATAATAATGTTATTTAAACTGCTTTATGCGTTAAGTGTGTTGTTTGTGTCAACATTTGCCAATGTTACGAATACCTCTTCGTACAACCTTACTTCCTTCGTTCATCATGGCCAAAATGACAATTGTAGTGACAAAATGTGTATAAGGAAATGTTGTCAGCCAAATTATCACATCAGTGACGCATCTTGCGTTTTTTCCACCACCAATCAATTTTCCGTCACCGTCTATGAAGAAAATCAAACGGCGATCAACAACGATATGTCAACTTTCAGTATTGTTTCCGGCATCATGGAATGCGCGAATTCAAAACAATATAGGCTGGAGCCAAAAACCAACAAAGACGATACGTTTTTAGTCCAGAAAGATGGACGACTGTACCATCCCTTAACCAAAACTTACATCCCCAAGGATCAGTATTGCTTAGACAACTTTGACGATATAAATTTTTCCGCCATTGTCTGCGCAAATCAAGAGTTCCAAATTGGAAGAGGGTTGAATTTTATAGGTACGTCGAGACACTCCCTCACACTGGGTTTGCATTTATTCTGTTACATAAGTTTTTTCGTTCCAGGAATGCTGGTGTCAATGCCGTTCCTCTTTGCTACGTTTATTATTTACTTACTTCTTCCCGAAAAAAATTTGCACGGAAATTCCTTGATGAGTTACGTGATCGCTTTATTTTTTGCTTACTTAACTTTGGTGATCGTGCAGCTCAAATCGAGCAGCATGAATGTCCCCGCCTGCGCAACTCTCGGTAAGTTAGACAATATTTTTGAAATTTTCCTTTGATTACTTTTTTGGTTTTTTATCTACTATCTCTTTTGCTCTTGCCTCCTCTTACCTCAATTGCAGTGAAAAAATCTTGTTTTTGGTCAGGATAATTTCTTGTTGGAGCCTTTCGGCCTCACGAACCAACGTGGTAGTTGCGTTTAGTTTGCCAGTTAGTTTAGTTAGTTTAATAATTCAATAGTTTTCGGTTTAACAATTCAACTGTTTTATACAAAGAAGTTACTCTTTTGTTAATAATGTAATCGTTTTGTTAAAAAAACCAATTGTTTGGTTTAATAAATTCATTTGTTTTATTTAATAAATTCAGCAGTTCAATAATTACCTACTTTTTTTAGTTTAATAATTCAATTGTTTGTTGTTGAATAATAAAATTGTTTTTGGTTTAACAATTCAACAGATTTGTCAAGAATTTTAGTAGTTTTTCACAATTCAACTGTTTTACACCAAGAAGCAGCTCTTTTGCCAAAAAGGTAATCGTTTTGTTAAAAAGAAGAACTGTTTGGTTCAATAAATTTATTTCTTTTGTTTAATAAATAACATCCTGTAGTTCAATAATTACCTACTCTTTTTGGTTTAATAATTCAGTTGTTTATTTTTGAACAATTCAATTGTTTTCGGTTTAAGAATTCAACAGATTTTTCAACAATTTTACTGCTTTTTCAACAAATCAATTGTTTTATACAAAGAAGCTACTCATATGCCAAAAATGTAATCGTTTAAAAAACAACTTTTTGCTTCAATAAATTCATTTGTTTTGTTTAATAAATTCAGCAGTTCAAAAATTAATTTCTATTTTTAGTTTAATAATTCAGTTGTTTATTGTTGAACAATTCAAATGTTTTTGGTTTAACAATTCAACAGATTTTTGAAAATTCTACAGTTTTATACAAAGAAGCCTACTCTTTTGTCAAAAATGTAATCGTTTTGAGAAAAAAAAACATTTCTTTGGTTCAATGAATTTATTTGTTTTGTTTAATAAATTCAGCAGTTCACCAATTAATTACTTTTTTTAGTTTAAAAATTCAATTGTTTGTTATTGAATAATTCAATTGTTTTTGGTTTAACAATTCAACAGATTTTTCGACAATTTTACTGTTTTTTCAACAATTCAACTGTTTTATACAAAGAAGCTTCTCATTTGTCAAAAATATAATCGTTTAAAAAAAACAACTGTTTGGTTCAGTAAATTCATTTGTTTTGTTTAATATATTCAGCAGTTCAATAATTAACTCCTTTTTTTTTAGTTTAATAATTCAGTTGTTTATTGTCGAACAATTCAATTGTTTTTTTTTAACAATTCAACAGATTTTTCAACAATTTTACTGTTTTTTCAACAATTCAACTGTTTTATACAAAGAAGCTACCCCTTGGTCAAAAATGTAATCGTTTTGTTAAAAAAACAACTGTTCGGTTCAATAAATTTATTTGTTTTTTTTTTTGAATAAATGCAGCAGTTCAATAATTAACCACTTTTTTTTAGTTTAATAAATTAATTGTTTTACTGCTAAGCAATTCAATTGTTTTCAGTTTAACAATTCAACAGATTTTTCAACAATTTTACTGTTTTTCAACAATTCAACTGTTTTATATAAAGAAGCTACTTCGTTGTTTAATGTAATTGTTTTGTTAAAAAAAACAATTGCTTGATTCAATTAATTTGTTTGTTTTGTTTAATACATTTAGCAGTTCAATAATTAACTACATTTTCTTTTGTTTAATAGTTCAGTTGTTTATTGTTGAACAATTCAATTGTATTCCGATAACAATTCAACAGATTTTTTAAAAATTCTATTGTTTTTTCAACAAATCAACTGTTATATACAAAAAAGCTACCCTTTTACCAAAAATGTAATCGTTTTGTTAAAAAAAAATAATCTGTTCGGTATAATAAATTCATTTGTTTCGTTTAATAAATTCAGCACTTCAATAATTAATTACTTTTGTTTATTTTAATAGTTCAGTTGTTTATTGTTCAACAATTCAATTGTTTTCTGTTGAACAATTCAACAGATTTTTTAACAAAGTACTGTTTTTTCAAAAATTTAACTGTTTTATACAAAGGAGCTACTTTTTTGTCAAAAATGTAATCGTTTCGTTAAAAAAAAATTACATGTTTAGTTCAATAAATTTATTTGTTTTGTTTAATAAATTCAGCAGTTCATTAATTAACTACTTTTTTTTGTTTAATAATTTTGTTGTTTATTGTTTAATAATTCAATTGTTTTTGGTTTAACAATTCAAGAGAGTTATCAACAATTTTACTGTTTTTTCAACAATTCAACGATTTTATACAAAGAAGCTACTTCTTTGTCAAAAATGTAATCGTTTTGAACCAAACACAACCGTTTGGTTTAATAAATTTATATTTCTG